>LPNX010688411.1:242051-335821 GCA_001517045.1 Pseudotsuga menziesii
TTGAATGTACATTTTTGTCATTACGTAGTTTATTGTAATTGTGCATTGTTCTCAAATTTATAACTGATATCTCCATACAATCGTAAAATCTATAAAAAACGAGGAACATTACACATAGAAACATTCTTCGCCACACATGTATAATCATACTTAAAAGACTTAACCATGAATATCTCAAGAGCCTTGATATGAAATATTTTTTATACCATGAAAGTTATAATAAAAAAATATAAGGCCTAGATCTATGGCCTGTCAATGTACATGTATCAAAAACATATTTGATGTACATGTGCAAACAAAAGTACATCTGTCCTGGACCGTGCCCCTATACTCTAACTCCAGACTGTACATAAAAATACATATTTGTCTTGGACTAACACATCAAAATTCTAACTTTCTCTTGTTTTTCCCAAACCCTGATGCTCTTCGGCTCCGTCTACGACCACTGTGCATCTCTGGCGACTGCAAATCAATGACAATATTTATTGATTAGGTAACAAAGCTAGTACTGTCCATCAATAACAAAGTTTGAAAATTTAAAATATGACTCAATTGTAAATAAAACAAAGACTCACTGCATCTGTCGGGGGTATAGGTGCCTGTGGTGTCGAGGGTGTAGGTGCCTCTGGTGTACTCGACCTTGCAGCGAGCCTCGTTTCCATGCTTCTCTACGAATAAAACAAAATATGTCAATTATCTCAAGAATTATCAACATGTACATGAATGAGAAAGTACTAATCAATTATGTAAAAATGAACATCTCACTGAAAAAAACCATTTCTAGGAGATGAGGCTGGTGCTGTTCAGTAGTAAGAGGAGTCGTAGGTTGAACATCAACCTCAGTTGCATGCACTAATGGACCAGGGCATGGCTACATTCACAAAATGATTAAATAGTTAGACATCGTGCATGTCCAGAAACAATACAAATGAAATGTACAATTACAAATATTCAAGTAGATGTACCTCACTGTGACTTATCCCTATTGTAGATGCAGCATTGACAGCGACATCAACAATCCCACTAAGGTCTGGCATGGATGACTCTACATGTTGATGTTGTAAACATGCGAAAATAACATTAAGAAAAACCACTTGTGTAGTGAATACATAGCTAACCAACAACTGCCATTGGAAGTGTGTACATTATCATGGGATGAGTAGGTTGATCCTCATGCACAGCTGCTCTGTTCAAGGAAGAGGGACCTCGTATGGTGTAAACAACCCCCTTGTCTATGTTTGGACTACTAGGAGATCCATACCAAAGAGGTGGTGTAGGGATCTATGATGACGTCTGCATTCATAAAGTGTTACCATAGTCAGACATGGATTTGAATGGATGGAATAATATGTACTGAAAAAATAACATGTTGTAATATACTTACCCCTTCCTGGGACATATCTCCACCATGGGAGTGACTGCTTCCATCAATTTGGTGCTCCTCTTCAGATGCGTCTAGCATCTGCAAGTTTAAAAATTATATTTACATTAGCGATCTCTATAAAGGAGTGTACAGTAAGAAATTTAAATAATTTGAACAAGATTCAATCATAACCCATGTACTTACATTCTTTAAGTAGTCGTAAATTCCACCTTGGACTATGTTGTTGATATCAATTTCTTCAGCATCATGTTCCAAGTGGGCTTCCTGCAACTTCAAAAATTGTAAATATTAGAAATTTTAATAAATTAATCAAGACTAACACATGCATTAACAAAATTATACATGTAATAACAAAATGACAAGTGTTTAAATATTACCTCAACTGTGGTTCTCTGAGTCTCGGGTATAACCACACCGGGTGCAGTACCGCCTCCGTGAGAGGCATCAAACTCCTACAAGAGTAAATATTGCATCTATATTATGAATCTTTTAATATGTTAGATATAGTATGGAACAATTAAAACTTGAGTTCAATAACAGAGTTTTAAAACAAAGTCCTTACCTCACCACCAGTCATCGTCCTGGAACCATGTCTTGGTCCAAGACCATAACAGGGTCCCCCACATGATGTGCAGACGTGCGGCTCACTCTGAGGCACATCGAATGTCGGTCTATCCCCACCAAAAGATGTCCCTCCACCACCATAAGCTGGTGGTTGTACACCAGCAGAATAAGAGGGCGCTCTCAGGTCAATAGTGGCTGTGTGTCGAGAAACCATCTCAGCTAGAGTAAAAAATGCATCTGGTGTCTGGGCAACCATGTCATGTGCAGGAGGGATGTCTGCCCTCGGTAGCTGGGCACGGGGTGCAGGTATCTTTGGATTGGAATCTCTATGCCTAGCATGGCGTCGATGTTGGGGAATTCCCCTACCAACTCCTTGGAAGCCCAACATGTCAAAATAGTTGACATGTTTCCCCATCACAAACTCTGTATACAGTTTTTGGAGGAAGTACATCGGTACTTCCCTATTGTTGTGAGGGGGGACGTCAAAAACCATGTACCACCTATCCATCCAGTTATCTCTGATGGGTGGAAAAGTGCACCACTCAATAGAAATATGTGGCCTACTGATCTCCGGGATGTTATCCATCCCAGGCACTCTAAACAATGAATAGATGGCTTGTTTTGTTATTTTCAGCTTTTTTACCTCATTGTAACTCAACCCATCAGCATACTGTTGCCTTTTTCTCTCCCTGTAAGATGCGATGCTATACAACGCATCATTCGATCTTGCGATCGTATCAACAATAGATAATAGTGAATCTGACAAGGAGTGGTGGAGCTCATCTCTACCCCTCCAAGCTGAACCTATCTCTCTCAAATGGCCAATGAACCTCAGTATCTCTGCATTGTTACGATCCATAGTAGCCACTGCAATCATAAATACAAATAAAATATCATTAGAAATATAAACACATGATATAATGACATATATAAGAACTAAAAACTGTATAACTATTGACATATAAACTAAATCTATCATGTAAATTTAAAGATTGATCTTGAATTTTACAGTAAAGAATAGCGGGCATAAGCTATTTAGAGTGTTACTCTATTCATATAAGCTATTTATTGTTAATGAGAGGGGCTATTGTTGAATGAAGTTGGTAATCAATTTCTAAGCCATTTATTAATAATGAAGATTATTATCATTTTGATGAGGGTGATATTCAACAAATATGTAGGAGCTATGATGAGGTTGAATTTCTAACCCATCCTTATTTATTAGTGATCATTAGTCTCTCATGAGGTAAGAACAAGATGAGTTAACCTGGTTTCAATCATTATACTATGCCTACACCGAATAAAAACTTAAAGGGCATGTGGAAGCATCACACCCTTGGTATCAAATATGATTACTAAACATCCATAAGAAAAAGGCATATGTATTTCATTCATTATGAAGAAAATTTGAAGAAAATGAATATGTATTGTTGATTTCCATATAAGTGATGTATGATTTAAATGTTTAGGTAGTATAAATAAGAAATAGAAGTACAATCAAAAGTTGTGCCTAGAATATGAACTAAATATTTTTTATTTCGATATGACTCACACAAGTGCACACATATCATAAGGAGAAGAAAATTGAACCCAGAAAACATATGAAAATAGGAAAGTGTGTAGAAGTGGGTCAATGAAATAGAATGAAGTTAATGAATAATATTTATTTGGAATTTAAAAAAAAATCACTTGTGCATGTAGTGTCAGATGGGTGGGTGAATAGTATATAAATATATAATAAATTAGTATTTCTATATTCATTTGAGAAATGCCTTTAGCTAAATAGATTATGAAATAAAGGCTTGATCTGGACAAATCATATATTTGCACCTTAAACTTGGATGATTGTTGTAGTGCCAATATTTTTTGGTGAATTGTTGATGAATTTGGTCTAAATTTTGAGTTACTATTGAGAGGTGAGGTTCCTATCAATCTTGATGAATATCCATTCATATGAGTGAAGATTTTACCACATTGATATTTCAATTTATGGCAGCCTAGCAACTACTGGTTACACTCTTCCCATGAATCATTTCATCTACAGCAGCAAAATCTTGAACTTCTTCTCCACATGAAGACCCCTGACTATATACTGTCAGGAGAATGATGATGGAATACAAAAGTGGAAAGCATGAGGGTAGTAGAAATCATGGAAAGATGTATACATGTCTTTCCCTTGATGATGACATTGCCAAAACACACTTATTATTCTTGTGGGATGAGTATGGAAGTTGTTATACTGACATTGCTCTAAGTTTGAAAGCAATTGAGTTAGAATATAGGAGGTTGGGTCTTGGTTGTGTCAAGCTCTTATGAAGAGGGGCAATGATATGTAGCAAAATATGGAGTCATGAATCCCTAACGTAGGGACCTCTCAAACCCATGACAATGAATATGTTAAAATGTTTATTTTATATTGGCAAATGAATTCATTCCTCAGGAACTCTCTGTTAGATAGTAGAGAACCGGGCATTAACAATATTGACGTGGGTGCTGTATATACAAATTGACTTAATGCTTTTGGTGATTAATAGTACATTTTCTATTGTGAAAATGACTATGTTCCTTCAGATTTTTAGAGATGGAATTTTACAATAATTTAGAAGTTTTTCCATAGAGCATATTAAATTACTTTGAATTACAAAATATGATTGCTATTTTAAGTTTTTTAAAGATTCTTTTAGAAATGAAGTGGCTACAAATGATTCAATATAGAGAGGACTGATGTAGCATTCTTTTAGTGCAATTGTTTTACCTCCTAATCATACTACAAAATTATTGTAGACAAGGCAAATAAATTGATGTAGAAAATGGAAAAAACATGACAAAAATTGAAGAAATTACCTCACAAAGGGAAGGTTGAAATACAAAGGTGGAGATGGTGGGCTCAAGCACACCCAAAATTGCATATGCACAGTTGAGGTTTCATCTTCGTTCGTCCTATAGATGCGCTGAAAATGAGAAAGGGATGGCCTTGGCCGGTTTAAAAATAAAAAATAGGTTTTAAGAATCGCGCCTCGATTTTAGCAAAGAAAATCATGCGCACGATTTGCTTTGCTAAAATGGAGGCGCAATTTTGTTTACTAGCCTAGTTTCCATGACCATTGCCAGCCTTGGGACTAGGCTTGGCAGGTTTGGTGTTGCTTGGGTTGATTTCTTTTGTTTGGATCAAGAGTGAATGACTTCACTCCACCATTGCATCTAAAGGGTCCATCAACTTCTTGCACACACCCTTTCACTATATCCCACAAATATACCCTTTTTCTTTGAAGGATCTAACTTTGTCCTCTTTTCTTTCAGAATGTGTATGTATACTAGACAACAAAATATTCTGAGATGGTTGACTTCTGGTTTCTTGCAAGAGAAGACTTCTTCAGGTGTCTTGTTGTTGAGTACTCTATGTTGAGTACAGTTCTGTACATACATAGCTATTCTAGTAGCTTCTTCCCATAGATGCATAGGAAGATATTGATCATGAAGCATTTCCCTTATAGCTTCCATAATCGTTCTATTCTTCCTTTTTGCAACCCCATTATGTTGTGGATTAATAGGGGTGGTTAACTCCATTTTAATCCTCGAATCTCTGCATAATTCTTTGAATTCATTTGATGTGAATTCTCCACCATTGTTTGATCGAAAGGTCTTGATTTTATTTTTTGTATGATTCTCGATCAAGGCTTTGAACTCTTTGAACTTGCTAAATACTTCATCCTTGTTTTTCATTAAGTATATCTATGTATTTCTAGAAAAATCATCAATGAAAGAAACATAGTATACATACAAAATTAATAAGCTGGATGACATTGTACCGCATATATCAGAGTGAATTATTTGCAAAATTTATTTTTCCTTGCTTTTGCTACTTGGAAATGTCTTCTTTGTGTTCTTTCCTTTCACACATCCTTTGCAAACGCCTTCATGTTTTTCCTAAATTTATGGAAGTCCTTCAACAACTTTGCTTGTGAGAGGTAGTACCCTATAATGCACATGTGCAATCCTTCTAAGCGAAATCTCATTTGGATCTACTGAGTCATGGAGCAAAGCTTGTTCTGGTTGGACCTTCAATTTATATAGTCCTCCTTCTTATTCTCTGATTACAACTGCATCATCTAGAGTATTTCCTTTTGGCCACATGAGGACTTGGCCATCTATAAATCCAACCCTCATTCATCTTGCATCCAATGCCGATATGGAGAGGAGATTCTTCTTTAGTCCTGGTACAAACAAGACATACTTCATCTTCATAGACTTTCCAGAGTATAGCTTGTATGAGGATTCACCACTACCTTTTGTGGGATATTGGTAGTCATCCCCAAGTTTTATCTTGCGGGGTGAATCATGTTCAGATAGTTTTATAAAAGATTCCTTGAATCTCGTCATGTATTTAGAACCCCACTGTTAATAAGACAATCTTTGCTTCCATGTGTGATAGTTCTCATGAGTGCATAGATCAAAACATATTCCTCATCACTTGAAGAGTCTTCACTTTCTCGTTTGACTCTCTTCCTGGGAGGATCATCATCTTCTGCAGTGTGAGCATGATGTCTTCTTTTGTAGTTCTTATTCTTTTTCATAAGGCAATTTTTAGCAAAGTGTCCTCTCTCATCACATGTATAGTATCTGAGTTTGGATAAATCCTTGCTTGGTCTTCTAGATTTATCTATCTAGTGATGATTCTTACCTTGGTGATGATGATTGTCCCTTCTTCTTTTCTTGGAGTGTACTATGAGAGATTGATATTAATTTCCCATCTTTTCTTCTCGAGCTACTAGTCGAGCTTCTTCATGTGAGCATTCTTCGTGACAGCCTACTAAACTTGATTAGCTTCTTTCTGGAACATATTACTTGGATGAAATAATCCCATGACCTAGGGAGACCATTCAAGGTGGTCATCACAATTTCTGCATTCTCTACTTCTTCATCCATTGCTTCAAGTTGTTCCTTGATTTGAGAAACCCTTGTAAAGTATGACTGTATGGTCTCTTCATTCTGTATGTTTACATTCTTTAACTGGTTCCTCAAGGTCATCTTCCAATTAATGTTCTTCCATTCAAATATCTTGGTCAGGGCATCAAACATTGCTTTAGGTGTCATTAGGGAGGACACCTGTGGTATGATGTGATCCTTGATTGAATCAGCAATAATCCTCTTAACCATGAACAATTTCTTTTTGTGTAAGGCCTTAGCCTCATCTCCCTCTGGAACTAGAGCCTCTTCACCAATTTAAGAGTCCAACTCCTTTTCTTCCAGCACCAAGGAGATCCTACACTTCCAGGCTCAGAAGTTATGAGCTCCCTCAAGATTTTCATCAAGATTGGTGTGATGAGACATCTTAACTAAGAACCTCATATCGAAATACAAAAGATTTATATCTTACCAGTTAGAGAAGCTGAAAATTGACTCTCGAGCTGATCTTCTACAGTGTTGGTTTTTCTGGTTCTAGGGCATATTAGGGTTTCACGTTCCTGGAGTTCTACCCAACCAAAAAACTTGATTTTTGTCTCTAAACTTTGATTTTGAGGAGGAGATCAATCCTAGCCTAGGCTCAGTCAAAAATTATCCTTTCAGTAAAATCCCTAATTTCCTAATGTAGTGGAAAAACTAAAAGTGCTCAGAACCAGATTCTACTTCGACGGAAACATGAGCCCTTCAATGGAGTTTCAACCTAGCCTCCTTTTCCTGATGGATTGTGGAGAGAGACCAAAAAATTAAGAAACCCTAGCTTCTGTAGCTGCACAATGTCTTCTTCTCAGGTTAGCTCTGATACCATGTTAGATTTTTATCATTTAGATAGTATTATCTTAGGATATTAACTGAGATAATAACAAGCAGAACAATCAATCACAAGAGACAATGGAAACAAATATTTTCCTCGAGGAAACCACAAAGGAGAAAACCCCGCAACTTCCTCAGAGATAGAATAAGCACCAATGGTAGTAGTAAAACCCAAAGATAGTAAGATGAACTCCAATAGTTGTTCTCTCTCTTATCCCAACTCCTTCTATCTCACTTATATGCTACAACTAAGTGTGAGTGGCTGTGTGATAAATAGAGAGGCTCACTCTCTATTTATACTAATTCCCGACTTGACAATAACTCACTAGGGACGAATTCTCTAGGAGAGTCTATTAACCCTAGTGCCCCAAAATTGTTGGGACTTTGACCCCTGATCAACTAGGAGGGTTAGCCTCCATGACTTTACATGACTTGTTTAAATTACTGATTCTCCCAATAGGAACATCAGGGACTAATCAAATACAATATATGAAATATACAAGTGAACACATTCTGAAGTTACAAATACATCAACACCCTTTTGTTTCTTGATTCCTCTCAGGATGACATGTGGATATTCTCCAATAAGCTCAGGCTTTTCAAGCATGGGGTTAAATATTGGATTAGAACTAAATCTATGGAAATGAAAAGGATATCTCTCGAGCTAGACCTTGAAACGAAGGAACTTCTGACCATGTATCCCTCGGGAATGTTTTCCCTGGAGGACGTGGGTACTCTTCAAATCCTTAGAAATAGGAAGAAAATGATGACTGAACATGAGCTTTTGTTATGGTAGCTGAAAAGTAGGATCAAATGGGATGATATTGGTGATGCAAACACTAAATAATTTCACTCTATTTCCTCGTCTCATAGAAATCGCAATTCTATTTGGGCCCTAATGGATGAGGAAGACACTTGCGTAGAAGATGAGGATCAGT
Organism: Pseudotsuga menziesii; assembly: GCA_001517045.1. Classification (NCBI taxonomy): domain Eukaryota; kingdom Viridiplantae; phylum Streptophyta; class Pinopsida; order Pinales; family Pinaceae; genus Pseudotsuga; species Pseudotsuga menziesii. The sequence continues at coordinate 250,713 of LPNX010688411.1, forward strand.
TAAAAGAGTTGGGTGTGAAAAATTTCTCTATGATATTTAAGGACGATAACAAGACCAATATTCTGGATCAATTAATGGTTATTAATCTCTTTCCTTCCTTCCTTATAGTTGAAGAGGTTGAAATATTCTCTTCAGTGATCACACTAGGGGAGGTCGAAGGGGATATTAAATATTTTAAGAAGGACAAGATCTCTGGACTGGATGGTTGGCCAGGTGAATTATTCCTTTGGTTTTTTGAACTTGTGGGGGAGGATCTCCTTGCTGCTGTTGAGTCTTATAGGGTTATTGGGAAAGTTGCCTCCTCTCTGGACTCGACTTTTTTATTCTTGATTCCAAAAAAAGAAAATCCTCACTCCTTTGTTGAATTCATACCTATCTCACTCTACAGCTTGGTATATAAGCTTAGCTCTAAGATTGTTTCCCTTAGGCTTAATCTTTTCTTGGATAGGTCCATATCATCAAAACAGTTTGGGTTCCTCAGGAACAGAAAAATTATTGAGCCTATTTGAATCAACCAGGAAGCCTTGCACAGTGTTAATAAAAAGCATAGAAGTTCCCTAGTCCTCAATCTTTATCTAGTCAAAGCTTTTCATAGAGTTAATTGGACTTATCTAAGACTCATTTTGGTGCATATTGGTGTTCCTTTGGGGGGTGTATACTGGATTATCGGTTGTATTTCATCTACAAATTTTGCTGTGTTGATCAATGGTACCCCCTCTAGGTTCTTTTCGATCAAACAAGGTTTCCCATTATCCCCCTTACTATTCATTTTGGTTATTGAAGGTCTCAGTTTTTTTATAAAAGATGCAAGGGAAAATAGTAAGATAAGGGGCTTAAAGATCTCCGCAACTCTGGCCCTTACTCATCTACTATTTGTAGATGACGTGGTCCTGTCTTGCATGGGTACTCTGGAAGAATGGATGGATTTTGAGGTTCTTCTAGACACTTTTTGTTCGAATTCTAGAATGTGCATAAGCATGGATAAGACATGGTTCCTCTTTAATGATGTAGACGAGGGAGTATTTAACAGTATTAATATAATCATGCCTTAGAAGGTGGATCCCATTATGTAGGGTTTTAAGTATATTGGTTACTACATTAAGAAACGTGGATATGAGGTAAAGGATTGGTTCTGGCTGCTGAATTTTTTTGAAAGACGGATTCAACATTGGGCACAGAAGCTCCTCTCCATGGGGGGAAGACTTGTTCTCATTTAGGTGGTTCTCTCTATCTTGCATTTATACTGGTTCTCCCTAGCCCCTGTGCCGAAGTAAATTCTTAGTAGGCTAAGAAAGCTGATTTTCTCTTTCTTGTGGGGTTCATTGGGGGACAAGAAGCGGTTTCATCTCATACACTGGAAAATACTATCGAGGCCAATTGATTTTGGCAGGTGGGGAACAAAAAATATGGAATGTTTCAGTTTATCCTTGAGATTAAGAAGCATGTGGATGGCTCTGAATGGTTTGGGAATTTGGCATCAACTTATTTCCAAAAAATATTTAAAAAATAGACCTATGGAGGTCTGGCTCAGATGTAAGCAATTCTCTGTAAGGGGTACCTCAATTTTCTGATATGGCTTTCTAAATACCCTTTCCTAGATTGGAAGGTGTTTAGGGTGGCAGGTTGGAAATGGTCAGGATATTCTAATTGGGTTGGATCCTGTTATTGGATTGGCTTCCTATCGGATCCTTCCTTATTATCTTAGGGAATATTTGATGGATTATGGTATAACAACTCTGCACCATGCTCGCAATCCTTCTATGATGGCTCAGTTGTATTGGTTATAAACAATAGATTCGGAGTTGGGTGGTGAATGGGAATCTATCTAGAATGGTTACATTTATGGACTGGAACATGGTAGAATCCACCTAAGAAACTCAGCTGATAAATTGCTATGGAAACACAACATTAAGGACAAAAAGGTCGTGGATACCCTGGTATATCATCTGATAGTAAAGTATCATCTTGTTATGATTGGCTCTAAGTCCTTAGCTATCTTATGGCGATGTAAGATCCACCCTGAAGATCAAATTTTTTACTTGGATGGCTTTGGAGAATCGAATCTTGACTTGGGATAATCTCTTGAAGAGAGGCCGGGCTGGGTCCGGTAGATGTGTTTTGTGCAATAATGGTGAAGACACAGTACAACACATATTCATTGACTGCTCATTTTCAAAGTATGTTTTGGCATGGCTCTGTGAATTTTACCTTTGCAACCTTCCATATTTAGATTGCTCATTCATGATCTTCCTGGAGTGCTGGTATACTGAGTATTCTCTTCATGAAAATTGTTGTTACCTTCCAGTTTTTAATTTTCTGGTGTATCTAGAAAATACGCAAAGTGTGTATATTTGATGATAAAGCAACCTCCATGCATAGTATGTTTCATCATGTGGATTATCTTATGCATTATTATCCTGTACCTGAAAAAAAAAGGAAAAACACTGGGATCATTGGTCCATCTCCGGTGCTCGTTTATCCTCACGGTTTTTTTGACGGGCTAGTAGTTGATAAGGTGGGTGGTGTAGGGTTATTCCTTGCACTAAGCAGTGTTTTGGAACCTGTACAAATACGAGAGCTAAGATTTCGGCTCTATGGGATATTCTTATTGTGGAAAAATAAATGGGGCTCCCAATATCATTACATATCTTTGGAGATTTAGCTGTCATCATTAACTAGGCATTAAACAAGGCATCCCTAACATCACTCGATCTGAGTCACTGGTGTGATGAAATCATACACTTGATGTCTTGTTTCTCCTGCTTGGACATCCTTCATGTATACAAAGAGCACAATCAGAAAGCAGATGGCTTATCCAAAGTTTCCCTTGATTTGGCTCCTGGCTTTGGTTCATTTTCTGAAATGATTGATGGAAATATTTGCATGAGTGGTGATTTTAAACTCTTTTAGAGCACAGTGCCGGAGCTTAGTCTCATTGTTCTTCTTGGGCACTTTTTAGTATCTCTTTGAGATATTTCTTGTCTATTGGGGTGGGCATCTCTCGTGTAAGCCCTCTAGTCTCTCATTGTGCACTGGGTTATTTGACTTGTCCCCTTGCAGGGTTTTTGGGTGATTGTCATTGCAACTACTCTATATCTATTTTGGGATCTTTTGGATCTGTTTGTATCTGGGTACCTCATATGATGGACTTTTCAGTCACCTCCTGGAGGTATCTCTGTTGATCTCCTAGATGTTGTATGTATGTTTTGATGCTCTTTGATTTTTAATGAATATCAAGGTCAAGATTTTTTCTTCTGAAAAAAGAGTGTATTTTTTATATTTATTTTTATATTATGTCTATGTTTATCATCATAATGTAAAAGGATTCAAGTGATATATATCCAAAAATTTATAAAACTTATAAAACATAAGTTATCATTATTAAAATTGTAAAGAAATTTTATGGATCATGTGATCATTAGGATTTCATAGAACATCGAGTAAATTGTTTATGTATCTAGTGAGTTTTGAAATCATTTTTTTTCATCTATACATTTATCAAATAATTTGAAAATATAAAATATAAAAATATAAAAAATAAAATTAGAATGGCCTCCTAAATTCCAGCACCTTCTACTGTATCTTCGTGCTTTACAAGGACATACTTATTTTGGTAAAGAACGTATAAATGAAATCATTGTAATAATAATATATATTACGGATTTAATTCTTTTTATAATTCGAACATATATTTTAATACTATATAAAAAGTATAAATTATAATTATAATTGCCTACTAAATTCCTGCACCTTCGATCTTAACTACCTACCTTACAACGACATACTTATTTTGGGAAAGAAAGTATCAAATGAAATCACTCTACTAATAATATATATTGAGGATTACACATCTCCTTTATAAATTTAAAAGAAAATTAATCGAGATGTTTGATGCTGAAAAAAGGTATTTAATTTTTTTTTCTGGTAGGTCTCTTTATTACAAATTTAATAATATTAGGGTATAAATTATTAAATAATAATATATCGAGATGTTTGATGCTGAAAAAAAGTATTTAATTTTTTTTTCTGGTAGGTCTCTTTATTACAAATTTAACAATATTAGGGTATAAATTATTAAATAATAATATAGTTATATAGTATAATGTTTTAACTTTTCTTCCTAAGGTGAGTTACAAGTATTGAAATCAAGTATATAGTATATTGACAAAGTGTTTATGATTGGAACTTGTTTTTCTAGTATGCAATGAAGTTTGTTAATAGTTTCTAAGACACGCATTTGATAAGAGTGGAAATTATAGACTACTATAACCATGATAATTTAACTAGCATTCGTAATAATAACCAGTAATGACACTCCTTATTTTTATTTGACAACTAAGTTATAATGAGGTTTTTCATATTTAAAAAAAATGTACTCACAATATACTCATTTCTTGATAGTTCTCTAAAACATCCTTAATATAATTGTTACCCTAAGTGAAGTAGTTTATGACTTCACTACGTCAAGGGAAGCTAAATGAGACTTAGAGTCTCACATGTTTGTAATCTCTTTTATTTTGTTAAAATATTGAATAAAATGGATAAGGATACTAGATCCTTCTCCAAATGTAATTGATAGGGTTGGTTGCACACTTAGAGCATTTCCTGAATGTGAGCAATTAGTTAGTGATCTCTCAGCAAGTTATAGAGGGTAGCAGAGTTTAATAAAGAATATGTTCCTTCTTTGTAGGATCTGGAAATATAACAGAAGCTATATTTAATACAGTCAAGTTATTAGGTTATGCAACTTTTAGTTAGCTCATGGAGCTTTTAGTTAGCTCGAGGAAGTTTGGAGGTTAGGTAAGAGGAAAGCTCATAATCAAATTCCTGGAGCATACATAGAGACATACCTCTATGTTTGTATTGATCTAATTAAGGAATTCAAACTCGAGGAGATCCATTGACAAATGGAAACCATTTTTTTTTGTCTATGAATGTGAATTTTGTATTGTTAATTTTTACACATAAAATATGGATATAATTTGCACCCAAGATAGTTATTGATCGAGTTTTAAGATTCATTGACGCAATTCATGGTTTGAATATCAATTTTGTGCATAGGGTAATCAAATGACTATGTTTCTGATCAAAGTGGAAATATATTTTTTTTAATCCTCTTATATGGTTAATTTTATGAAAATAAAAATCGGGTTATATGATGATATGTCCAGATTTGTGGTAGAATAATTGGCTTTATGCATAGATATGGAATAGCAGTGATTTACACAGTCAATCAATGACTGATGTGTGTTACAAAGGTTTATAAATGACATATGAGAGTTGGGTAAACAATCCATAAATTGAATGGTGGAGATCTATCATCAGTTGATCAATGGCGAAGGTGATATATTGCAGTCTGAACTACACGTGATTTAACTTGACTTTGTCATGTGTGAAAGGAACCATAGTTATGGTAAGCACTTTCTATTGGATTTCAATAAGACTAAATCCGATGGATTTTAGGTCCTATGTATCAAGGTTCTAGGAGATAAAGCACATTGTTAAGTGCTCCAAAATGTAGTGTTGAAGTGTAGAAGAGAATTGTCGGAGACTTCCAAAGATGGAGGGAGAAGTAACAGAAATACGACTACTAATTTCACTTTGTTATATATATATAATATGGTTTTATGTATCAAAGAGAAGGCCCGAGACGTATGTATTTTAATGATTTTGCTTTAATAGGACAAGCACTTAACTAGGGGTTTGTATATTACTTATATACAATTGATAATGATCCTCCAAAGATGGCTTTAAGAGGATTTAGGTCATCATTTTTTTTTATCATAGCCATTATATTATTTGTTTCTAAAAATTAGGGAAATTTGTATCTAGCAGTGAGTTATTGTGCCACAAGATGGATGTTAGAGTTGGACAAGGTCGGGGTAGACGAGGAAGACCTACTGCCAATGTAGAGTTAAGAGAAGAGGTAAGAACTATGAGAGCAAGGCTAGAATCCTTATATATATCTAGACATCGATATCACATTGGAGATACAAGTGAAGAAGAGTGTAATGTCCCTTTTTGGAAATTTTATTAAAATGATAAATTTTCACTTTTTTCCCATATTTCGACCTTTAACTAGTTTTGTTGTCTAGGTCTCCAAATTGACCCAAATGCTTTGAAATATTTTGAGAAGGTGTATAGATGATATTAATACTTGAATATGATGCTTAGGGATTATTAATGACCCTCCAATTACTTCTGTAAACTTTTTTAATATTCTGTTCAAAGTATGAGTCTTTACTAGCCAATTCGGGTTCCAATTCCCCTTGGGTAAATGTTGAAAATGACTTCTCAAATGCTCCCAACCCCACTTGAATTTATGAAAAGAGGAAGAGTATGTTTAAGGGAAATTATTAAGGTCTCATATGCATTACTATTCATTTTATAGAGGTTTTAATGTCCCTCTCCCAAACATCTAAAAAATCACTAATTCAACCCTTGGGAAAATGACACCAAATCTTCTCCAAGTGCAATTAAAATGAGTAAAATGATTTCAAGTGCTTAATTTCTGAAAATGAAACTTGTAATACTCATAAATTACAGTCCATTCATCACCAATATATTAGAGACACATTCTTCTGTTCGAGATGATCAACATTACCATGGCATGCATCAATATAATGGGGAAATTGTCATTATTTGCTCATTAATAGACACTTTTACATACAAATATTTTATATTTATAATTAATACTTTATAATAATGAATAATAGATATTATTAAACTTGTTACAATCATAAATGCACCATGCAAATCTCTCCAAAAGAGCACAATATCTCACCCAAAGAGCAATATCAATATAATGGGGAAATGGTCATTGTTTGCTCATTAAAAATAACTTTCACATACAACCATTGGGTGTTTATACCTGAGACTTTTTGAGGATGAATAAAATATTATATAAATCTTATTAAAACCATAAATTTACCATGAGAATCTCTCCTGAATATCACAATAGCTCACCCAAAGTGCAATCCCTCCATGAGCAAGAATATGCAAGAAAAACTTGAAATGGTTTAGAGAATGGGATGCACTAGAAGAAACCATGATATTCCTTGTAGATTAAACCTAAAAATATAAAATCCATTAAATCTCGATGAAATACTTGAATGGCCTCTCCAAACACCAACTTGGATGGGAATCTTTCACCCTTGAAATTGGCTAAGGAAAGAAACTAGTCATACACTAGTTCTCTCAATTCACAAATGCAAAAATCCCAAATGATCAAAAGTTTACTTATTTATTTGTTCTTGAAATTTATAAAGTTTCCAATCTCTCTATGGGTCTAATTCCTTTCAAGAGATGCATTCCAAATCTATTTGGGAAGAGATTCCAAATAATGGCACTGGTACAATAATTCCTAGTCTCCCACTTCCACCAAATGACATGTGGAAGAATATTAGATTCCATAAATCCCTTGAGCGCTCTCTTGGAGATAATTTTTATCCATGACATGTCATATACATCATATTTCATACTTCATACATGATTTTTGTCATAGGTTTCATAGCATCTTCATCATTGTTGTCATAAAGCTAGGGAATCTAGTCCAAGTGTCTCACTAGCTCGAAAATGCCATTTCTTCTTCCATGGGAGATACTCTTACACTCCAATTCAACCTTAATTGATTCATTCCAAGTATATTTACCTTCCATATCATCCCAATACCCTTGGGGTTCTTATGGATTCGAAATGACAAGAGGAGGATGCGATGTGGCATAGAAAATCTATCTTGTGTGGATCCTGCATCCTCCATGTGTCTTCATGATCAATTGCCACTTTGATTTTAATTTTTATTTATTTATTTATCTCCTTTATTAAATATTTATTCCATTCTAATGTTAAAACATCATTTATTATCCCCCTTATTCCAAATCCAAGAATCTTTCACCCCCAATGTAGGAAACTAGTAATTTTCCTCCTTGGCAATTATTTGACCCTTAGCATCAATTTGAGAAACTCTCATGAATATGAAAAATGTGATTAGGCCATTGTGACCCAATGCAAAATTTGGGATATGAAAAATCCCCCCTTCCCAATATTTCTTCTCCTCAAGAAATTTCAAGCATGGGTGTTAAAGAACCTGCTTTATGTATGATTCTTTTAAGTTTCCACTAAGTTTCCCAACTTTGAATCTTTCAGATTCCATGAATATTTTAGAGAGGAACGACCATGCTTTATATTGCACTACTCTAATTAAAATCACTTTATTAATTGGGGAATCCATCTCCCATAATGCTTGTTTCCATACATTGTGTAGAATACATTATCATAGACTCATATGCATAACCATTCAACCTACCATAGATTTTATCACTTCTTTCAATCAGATATAAAATACTAGTTTTGGACCCTTGGGGAAATGAGGTGTAGTTTGCTCTAATTGCTATGAAATTCGACCCAATGGCCACAAACTATCAGTTACTGAAAATGAAACCAAGAATATAATTTAATGAAAATCTATTCATTCATAAATAATCAATATTTTATACATCCATTTGAATCCATCAAGATTACAAGAGTTTACAACAATGTAGTCGGAAAATGGCACTGTTTCTTCATTATTGAGCAATAATACATGAGATTTATTGGAATTTCGTCCTGAGATATTTTTGAAGTTAAATATAATATTATTTACATCATAATACAAAATAATGGATCAATATAATCTCCCTCAAAGAGATTAATATCTCACCAAGTGCGCCTCACTCCATAGAGCTGAAATATGGTGAGAAAACTTGAGATGAGAGGAAGAACAAGCTGACTTGATATGTCCATGAGCTGCTGTATCTTGAACCTATAACTTGTGACTCTATTTAATCTCCTTGAAATACCTGAGTGGCCTCTCCAAACACCAACTAGGATGGGAATATTTCACTCTTGAAATTGGATAAGGCACGGGGTAGTCATCCACTAGCTCTCTCTCTTCACAATAACAATTTAAAAAAATGATAAAGAATGGCCTTCTCATGGATGATCCATGAATTTAATAAAAAATATTGGTATTCTAAGGTTCCAAATCCACCCATAAGACAAATCCAAGTCAAATTGGTGTAGTTGCTCATGCTATGCCATGTGGCCTCTCTCTTCATCTTCCCTCTTCTCCCAAATTTGAGTAGGAGCCTCTTGGCATTCTCCAACTCCCATGAGAGCCCTATAAGATGCTCTATTCAGGCCTGAGATTTCATATATGTCAGACTTCAGCCTTCAAATCTTACTTGTGTCATAACTGTCATAGAATCTCCATCATTGCTGTCATAGATGTCATAAATGTAAGGGGAATATAGCTAAGTGTCCATGAAACTCCCATTTCTCTCTTCCTCTCCCCATGTAAGTTGCAATTCATCCCAAATTCGACCAATGAAATATATGGAGAAGTATGTTAACCTTATAATCCATCCAAAAACATTACGCTTCCCATAGATTCAAGATTGCAAGAGGAGGATGCCATTTAACATAGGAATTCTAGCTTGAGTGGGCCCCATAGTCTCCATGTGTCTCCATTCTTCATATCCATTTCATTTTTCACTTGAATTCATTTAATTAACTCCATTAAATAAAAATTTGTTCCTTCTAATTTATAAACACCATTTATTATCTCCCTTATTAACTTCCCAATGTTTCCACGGGTGATTCCACGGACCTGGGTAACACTTTTTGGCAAGAGCATTTCGGCAAAAACATAAAAATGCACCTCGGTCGAGGTCTTGTTAAGCCCTCGACCGAGGTCTTAATATCTCGACCGAGGGCTTGTTAAGCCCTCGACCGAGGTATTTAAATACCTCGATCGAGGTATTTAAATACCTCGACCGAGGTATTGCGGGCTTTAAAAACCCTCGACCGAGGTATTTAAATACCTCGACCGAGGTTCATACCTCGGTCGAGGGCTTAAAAAAACAGACTTAGCCCCCATTCAAACAAATGGAAAATTTCCTGTGCCTTGCAGAGGTGTAAACCCTGCCATTCCTAGCACATAACTGAGCGGAGTTGATACCGATAGATTCACCAACGAATATTCTATCCATTGACGTATCATACATGCATTTTGGCATTCATATGATATTTATTTTTTAATTACTTCTAAAACTTATACTTAGAAAACCACACTGCAACTTCGAAGCAGCTCAAAGAAAAATCCGCAGAGTTAAAAATACACAGCCAAAAAATTCTTAAAAATGCACACATCACATATGGACGTGTCCTCTTCATAAGGGTATATTTGGTTTTTCTATTTTTGAAAAAATAGAAAAAATTCCTTTACGTGGACAAATATGTGTTTAAAACGATGCTGAAATCGAATGTGGTCACTTTCGAAAAATAATAAATAATTGTATAATGCGAAAAAAATTAACAAAAAAATATGCACATCACACTGCATTTTATGTAGATCAAGCTCATATATTTATTTTTTTTAAATTATTAATGCAAGATTGAATTACTCTACGTGGAAACGAGCCACTTATTAGCTTCTTCAAATTTTTAAGGTCACACAGTTCATTAAATGCAAAAATTCACACATTAAATGATATCGGAATATTTTAAAAAAAATATCACTATGAAGCCAACATAATATTCTACAATTTGTTTTTTTACTGCAAGTCAAAATTCACATGGCATATATGCGTTTTCAGGGCTTCTCTCTAGTACATGAGTAAAAAATCAGGTTTTCATCGCCAAATTTGGCCAAAAAGTGTTACCCATCTTCATGGAATCACCCCCACCCAACCTAGGGAACTAGTAGGATTGATGGAATTTTCTCGCTATGCAATTATTTGAATGGGGACATTACAATATTCTTTCATCCAAGAAGTGAATGAATAATTAGTTACTGAACATGAAAACCATAATTTACTTTAATTACAGTCCATTCATTCATAAATAACCAATATTTTATACATCCATTCGAATCCATGAAGATTATAAAAGTTTACAACAAGGTAGTGGGGAAATGGCACTATTTCTTCATTATTGAGCAATAATACATGAGATTTATTGGCCTTTAGAACTGAGAGATTTTTGAACTTAAATATAAGAGAATTTACATAAGAATACAAAATAATGGAGCAAGAGAATTTCCCTCAAAAATATGAATAGCTCACCAATTACGCCTTACTCCATAGAGTTGAAATATGGTGAGAAAACTTGAGACTGCACCTGTAACTTATGACTCCATGAGTTGCTATAGATTGCACCTATAAATTATGACTCCATTGAAGCTCCTTGAAATACCTGAGTGGCCTCTCCAAACACTAACTAGGATGGGAATCGTTCACCCTCGAAATTGGCTAAGGCATGAACTAGTCATCCACTAGCTCTCTCTCTTCACAATAACAATTTTCACAAATGATAAAAAAGGGACTTATCATGGATTATAACTGAATTTAATAAGCATTATTGGTATTCTAAGGTTCCAAATCCATCCATAAACCAAATCCAAGTCGAATTGGTGTGGTTTCTCATGCTATGCCAGGTGGCCTCTCTCTTCACCTTCCCTCTTCTCCCAAATTCGAGTAGGAGCCTCTTGGCCTTTTCCAACTCCCATGATCTCCCTATAAGATGCTCTATTTAGGCCTAACATGCCAAATATTTCAGATTTTAGCCTTCATATCTGACTTGTTTCGCAACGGTCATAGAATCTCCATCATTGGTGTCGTAGATGTCATAAATGTAAGGGGAATCTAGACAAGTATCCATGAAACTCCCATTTGTCTCTTTCTCTCCCAGTGAAAGTTAAAATTCATTCCAATTTAGACCTATGAATTATATGTACAATTATAATAACCATATAATCCATCCAAACACATTATGCTTCCCATAGATTCAAGATTGCAAGAGGAGGATGCCATTTAACATATGAATTTTAGCTTGAGTGGGCCCCATATTATCCATGTGTCTCTATTATCCATAGCCATTTAATTTTTCACTTTAATTAATTTAATTAAACCCATTAAATAAATATTTATTTCTTCTAATGTCTAAACACCATTTATTAGATCCCTTGTTAACTTCGCAATGTTTCCACCCAACCTAGGGAACTAGTAGGATTGATGGAATTTTCCTGCTATACAATTATTTGAATGGGGACAATACAATTATCCCCACCCAATATTGCTTGTTATCAAGGAATTTAATATTTGGAGGATGCAAAATATTCTCCTCTTTCCATGTGACATCTTCACTTGGTAGATCCTTCCATTACACCATGTATTCTTTGATTGTTCTGCTCCTCAATCTTCTCTCCCTTGTCTTCAAAACCTTTTCTGGAATAAGTGTGAGATTTCCTTAATCATACAAAGGAGGGAGTGTATCTGAAATTAAAGTTTCCTGACCAATATCTTTCTTGAGACAAGAAATATTAAATACATTATGAATTTTACTCCCTTTCGGAAGTTCCAGCTCATATGCTACTTCTCCAATCTTCCAGATTACCTTGTAGGGCCCATAGTATCTTGGATTAAGATTTTGTTCTACATTCCTTTTGAGAGATGTTTTTTTGTATGGATGCAACCTAAAATACACTAAATCATCAACCTGAAAGGTCCTTTCCTCTCTATGTTTATCAACATATTATTTTTGTTGATTTTGGAAAACCTGCAAATTGTCTTTTAAAAGCTTTAAAATTTCTTGGATTTCTTCCACCCAATATTCAGCTTTTGGAGCTTTACTATCACCAAATATCATATTAGAAAACGTAAGTGCATCATAACCATATAATGCTCTAAAATTAAGGAGACATCCCTATTGACATGTGAAAGATGGTGTTGTTGCAAAAATCACCCAAGTGTAGCCATTTTGTCCAAGCTTTTTGTTGTTCTCCCACATAGTTTCGGAGGTACCCTTCCAACCATTTATTCACCCTCTCTGTTTTTCCATCATTTTGGGGATGGTATTTTGTACTTGGATTGAACTGAGTGCCCACCAATTTTAAAAGTTCTTGCCAAAAAGAACTTATGAATATACCATCTCTATCACTCACAATGCTCTTGGGGAGCCCATGCAATCTAAATATTTCTTTGAAAAAATGGTCAGCCACTTGTGCAACACTAAAATAGGATGTAATAACAAAGAAATTAGAAAACTTATTAAATCTATATGCTTCCACAAAAATGCAATTCTTTCCCAAATATTTGGGCAAACTAGTTATGAAATCCATCGATATATTGTCCCATTTTTTGCTCTGGAATGGGAAATGGTGGTAATAAACCACCTGGGTAAGTGAGTTTTGATTTGTTTTGATGACATAACTTACATCGTATCACATAATTATGAACATATTACTTCATCCCCATCCAATAAAACCTTTCGATTAGTTTCCTATTATTAAAATTCCATATGCTAAGCTAGATCATCAACATTTAATTTCAATTTCATAACAAAATCATATAAATGGGATCATTAAAAGAAACAGTATCATAAGAACAACATAGATTTATCCTGGGAAAATCCTAAAGGGAAAAACCCAGCAAAAGCGTCCTCAATATAGATGCCCCAAAAAGATAAAAGATAAAACCAAAAGACTGATCCTCCTTCTTCTCCAGCTACTTCTCTCTCTCTCACTAATGCGCTACACAAGTGAGTGTGTGTGTTCCAAATGAGGAGCACCACACCTCTATTTATATTCTTTTGTTCACTTAATAATTAAGTCAGTTATGTAGGCTAATGTAATCTTAATTTAATCTTGTAGGCTTGAGTAACCACAACTAGGGTACTAATGATCCGACTTACAATTTGAGGGGAATTCCTCATGACTCTTATTAGTTCTCCTGATTAGAAACATTGGGGTATAAATAAATACAAGTGATACTCCCGGTAGGACCATCGGGGACCACAAAATATATATATAGAATATTCTTTGAAGTTACAATATTTCAACACTCCCCCTTAACGAGAAGGGTATTCTACAACAACATCAACAACAAAAACAATAGGAGAGAGAGGACATCATCAACATCATCAGGGTGACACATCTATAATTCATTGGGAGATTGTCAACATCATATAGTCTTCATATTTAATTTTTAGCAGCAACAACACTTTTGACTGACAGCATCATCATTAGTGCTTTAGTATTCATCTTCAATATTCAATCTTCAGCAACAACAACACTTTGACTGACAACATCATCATCAGTAATTTGACCTTTCAATCAACAACATCATCATCAGCAGCACTTTGACCTTTCTATCAACAACATCATTAGCAGCAGCACTTTGATCTTTCAATGGGAAACATCATCAGCACTTTGATCTTTCCTTCAACATTATGATCATCATAGTACATCATGATCATAGTAACAACATCATCATCATACTCTAACCTTTCTATCAACATCATCATCATACTATGATCTTGCGATCAGTACATCATCATCATCACATTGTGATCTTTCGATCAATAACATCATCACCATCACACTCCGATCTTTCATCAGTAACATCATCATCATCACACTCTGATCTTTCGATTAGTAACATCATCATCATCAACAACAACTTGCAATCCACAACTCAAAGACAAAAAAGTATTTGGATCACTTTTGGACTTAAAGTCCAGGGATGATCCAATCCCACCACATTATCAAAAACTGAAGTCAGTGGATTGATTATGGGATAATCAATCCCTATCACATTAGGACTAATTCCAAGGATGATGCAATCCTACCACATTCACGGGGACCAAAATCTCTAGATACATTCTAAACAAAAATTTAGGGATGATGCAATCCCACCACATTCATAGGGACTGAAGCCTCTAGATACATTTTGAACAGATGTTTAGGGATGATGTAATCCCACCACACTCACAAGGATCAAAGCCTCTAGATACATTTTGAACAGAAGTTCAAGGATGATGTAATCCCACCACATTCACGGGGATCGAAGCCTCTAGATACATTTTGAACAGAGGTTCAGGGATGATGCAATCCCACCACACTCACGGGAACCGAAGTCTCTAGATACATTTTGAACAGAATTTCAGGGATGATGCAATCCCACCACATTCATGGGGACCAAGGCCTCCAGATACATTTTGAACATATGTTTAGTGATGATGTAATCCCACCACATTCTCAAGGATTGAAGTCACCAAATCCATTATGGACAGATGTCATGGGATGATACAATCCCTCTTCATTCTCGAGGATCGAGATCACTGGATAACTTTAAGGAAAGTGCCTAGGAATTATACAATCCCACTGCTATATCACTGCTCCCCCTTTCGAGGAAGGTCTTTCTGAACAACACCAAGCTTGTCACGAAAGTATTCAAACTTTACCAGGGACAGAGGATTCATCAAGACATTAGAAACTTGCTCATAAGTACTCACATACTGGAGCTTTATGGCTCCCTTATGCATCATATCTTGAATGTAGAAATATCATATTTCTATGTGCTTTGATCTGTCGTGGAACACTGGGTTCTCTGTCATCTTTATACAACTTTGGTTATCACATAGAATCATGGTAGTATCCAAATCTAGTTTGAATAACCCTAACTTCATATTTCGAAGCCATATGGCTTCATAACTAGCAGAGCAAGATGCTATATATTCTGCTTCGGTTGTGCTAAGAGAAACAATGGACTGTTTCCTGCTAAACCATGAAATCATAGCAGATCCCAGACTATGACATCCACCTGATGTGCTTTTCCTGTCTGAGACACTTCCATTCCAATATGCATCTGTGTAGCCATACAATCTATACTCATGGATTCCATCATAGTATAGACCAAATTCTATAGTTCGTTTCAGATATCTCATCACATGCTTTGCAGCTATCAGGTGAACCCATCTAGGTTGAACTAGATATTGACTCAAGGTGTTCACAGAAAAAAATGTCTGGTATGGTATTTTTTAAATAAATCAATAACCCAATAATCTGTCTGTATTGAGTCACATCCACTAACTATGCCAATTCATCAACTAATAACTTTAGGTTGGAATCCATGGGTGTGGACATGGCTTTGCATTCCAACATATTGAATCTTTTCAATATCTCTACAACATAATTTCCCTGGTTGAAAAATATTCCTTCTGAACTTTGCCATACTTCTAGACCTAGGAAGTAATGCATGAACCCAAGGTCTTTCATTTCAAATGCTTTAGCAAGTTTCTTCTTGCTTTCCATAATCTTTTTCTCATTCCATGTTAGAAATAAATCATCCACATATAGTAATAGTATGATAGGTTCATCTTCTATAACCTTGAGGTAAAGGTTAGGATCAGTTTTACTCTTGGTAAAGTCCATGCTCATCAAGAAACTATCTATCCTTCCATACCAAGCTCGAGGAGCTTGCTTCAAGCCATACATGTCCTTCTTCAACTTGCTCACATGAGTTCGTCTATCTTCAACTTCAAATCCTTGTGGTTTCTCTATGTATACTTCTTCTTCAATCACACCATTCAGGAAGGTTGTCTTCACATCCATCTGGTCTAAGTCCCACTTCATCATGGATGCGAGTGCCATGATAGCTCTAATTGAAGTATATCGTGCTACAGGTGAAAAAGTCTCTTCATAATCAATTCCTTCTTTCTGAGAGAAACCTTTGGCCACAAATATTACTATATACTTGTTGATACTTCCGTCAGCTTCATGTTTTATCTTATAGATCCATTTGGAGGATACTACACTCTTTCCTTCTATTTTGGGAACTATATCCCATACATCATTCTTCATTATTGACTGGTATTCTTCAGTCATTGCTTCTACCCATTCTTTCTTCTGTACCTCTTCTTCGTAGTTTGTAGGTTCTTGATCTACAAGATCACACATCAAAGCTACATAGTTGGAAAAAGTCTTAGGATTCTTACTTACCCATGTGGAGCCTTCAAGAGCTCCATATCTTTCTTCTTCTTGTATAATCTCTCTTGCCCAAGCAGGATTTCTCTTTCTTGATATCTCCATCATAGGAGTTTCTTATGGTTCTTCCATTTCATGTTCTTCAGGAGCTTCATCTTCGGGGAGACATGTAGTTTCTTAATTTCTAGGAGGTGCCTCTTCCTCATACACTTCTTCATGTTGGCACTTCCTAGATCTCTTGAGGGATGCCTATTCATCGAATGTCACATCTCAACTAATTTCCATGTGATGGAATCCATGAATGTAAATTCTGAATGCTTTGGATACTTCACAATATCCAACAAATATCCCCTTCTTTCCAGAAGGGTCTAACTTGGTTCTTTTCTCTTTTGGTATATGAATAGATATTGGACAACCAAAAATTTTGAGGTGACTTACCTCAGGAATATTTTCCATGAACATCTGTTCTTGTGTCTTGAATCCAAGAGCACTATGAGATATTATATTATGTACATACACAACAATTCGTGTTGCTTCTACCCATAGATGCATTGGAAGATCTTGATCATATATCATTGTCTTCACTGCCTCTATGATGGTTCTGTTATTTCTTTCCACAACCGCATTGTGTTGAGGATTGTAGGGAGTAGTTAGTTCTCTCTTGATTTCGGCATCTTTTCAAAAATCTTCAAAGTATTTTAAGGTATACTCTCCACCATTGTCTGATTGGAGTGTCTTTATTTTCTTGTCTAAAAGATTCTCTATCAAGGCATTGAATTCTTTGAATTTCTCAAACACTTCACTTTTTTCTTTCAAGAAGTATATCCAAATCTTTCTTGAATAGTCATAAATAAATGTAATATAATATTCAAAGGCATTCAAGGATGTGGAAGACATTAGACCACACACATCTGAATGAATCAATTCCAATGTACCTTTGTTTTTGTTTCGCTCTTCAGAAGTGGATTCTTGATATTCTTTCCTTTCGCACATCCTTTGCAAATGCCTTCATGTTTTATCTTCATGTCTGGTAATCCTATCACTTCTTTGTTCACATGAGGTAGAGCCTTTTAATTAATGTGGGCAAGCCTTCTATGCCATAGTTCACTAGCGTCAGTGGAATCATGAACAAAGGTCGTTTTTGAGTGCCCCTTGAGTTTATACAAGCCTCCTTCTTCTTCACCAATGATGACTGCATCTTCAATATTCTTTCCTTTGGGCCACATGAGTACTTAACCATCTATGAAAGAAGCTCTGAATCCTTTCTTATCTAAATCTGAGATAGCAAGTAAATTATTCTTCAGGCTAGGTACATATAATACATCTTTCATCTTTATGGGATTACCTGAATCAAGTTTGAACCTTGCTTCACCAACTCCTTTGATCGGATATTGATAGTTATCTCCTATAGATACTTTCTGAGGAGAGCTCATTTCATCAAGTTTGGACAAATTTTTCTTTTGTCCCTTCATGTGCTTTGAAGCACCACTATTAATAAGCCAAGTGTCTTCTCTAGGTGTTACTGACCCAAAGAGAGCAGAGAATAGTACATACTCTTCTGCATCTTCTTCTCTTGCTTTCTTTCTTGGAGGTCCTTCATCTTCTTTTTCTTCATCCTCATCTTTAGCTAGATGAGAATGTTGTATTTTGTTGTTGTTGATCCTATTCTTATATTCTTGCTTCTTCAAAGGACATTTTTTGGTGATGTGTCCTATCTTTTCACAATGAAAACACTGAAAACCAGAGTAGTCCTTATTTGATAGACTTTCTCTTGATATTTGGAATATTTTGCGAGGTTGATGCTCCTTGTGGTTTCCCTTCTTGAAGATGAGTTGATTTCTTCTTCTCTTGGTATGAGTGGCTAGGGATTGATCATCCTCTTTTAGTAAGGCTTCTCTATTTTCCACTCTAGTCTCCTCTTGAATGTAGTCTTCCCATACCACATCAAACTTTATTCTTACTTTCCTGGCACACATCGTTTGAATGAATTATTCCCATGGTCTAGTGAGACCATTGAGAGTAGTCATAGAAATCTCATCTTCATCAATTTTGTTTCCAATAGCTTCTAGTTGTTCTTTGATATGAGAAACCCCTATGAAGTAGTATTGGATGGATTCTCCATGACTCATCTTGGTGCTCTTCAGTTGAGATCTTAGATTCATCTTTCTATTGATGTTTCTTCCCTCATACATTCTGGATAGGGAATCATAAATTTCTTTTGGAGTCTTCTTGGATGACACTTAAGGGATCAAGTGATCCTTAATATAGTCAGCAATACTCCTTAATATAGTCAGCAATACTCCTTTGTGCCTTAATCATATCCTTCTTATGCTTCTCTTTGGCTTCAGCTTCTTCAGGTTCTGCAACTTCCTCTTTTATATACTTATCAAGATCATTCTCTTGGATAATGAGACAAATCCTGTATTTCCATGCTCGAAAAATTCTATATGCCTTCTAGCTTGTCCTTAAGCTTAGTGCTTGGGGCCATCTTGTCAGAAAATCACAAAAAAATTAAATTCTGCGGAATGAGAAACTGAACTTACCAAGAGATGCACTTGAATGAGGTGAGTTGACTGGTGTGCTTGGTTTATTAAGATCTCAAGTCTTCACCTTCCAAATCAGACTTGCAAGATTCATCTTCTATAGCTTCTAATTGTTTTCTAGTTTAGCAGTTTTCTAGTGCGGCTGTCAAACTAGGGTTTGACTTTCCCAGAGACTCACTCACCCAAAAACCTCAATTCCAAGATCAATAGATGTACTTAGGGAGGGCACAACATTCTGTGCAAATAGTTTTCCGAAAATCAAAACTTTCCCAAAACCCTAATTTCTTCCAGGGAGAGAGAGAGGGCTATTTCACCTTGTGGAAGCTGTCCTATTCAGGCTAGCTCTAATACCATGTTAAAATTCCATATGCTAAGCTATATCATCAGCATTTAATTTCAATTTCCTAACAGAAGCATATAAATAGGATCACTGAAAGAAATAGTATCACAAGAACAACAGAAATTTATCCTGGGAAAACCCTAAAGGGAAAAACCCAACAAAAGCTTCCTAAATATAGATGCTCCAAAAAGATAAAAGGTAAAACCAAAAGACTAATCCTCCTCCTTCTCCAGCTACTTCTCTCTCTCTCACTAACGTGCTACAAAAGTGAGTGTGTGTGTTCCAAATGATGAGCACCACACCTCTATTTATATTCTTTCGTTCACTTAATAATCAACTCAGTTATGTAGGCTCGATTAATCCTAATTTAATCTTGTAGGCTCAAGTAACCATAACTGAGGTACTAATGACCCGAATTACAATTTGAGGGGACTTCCTCATGACTCTTATTAGTTCTCCCAATTAGAAACATCGGGGTATAAAGAAATACAAGTGATACTCTCTGTAGGACCATAAAGGACCACAATATATATATATATATATATATATATATATATATATAGAGAGAGAGAGAGAGAGAGAGAGAGAGAGAGAGAGAGAGAATATTCTTTGAATTTACAAAATTTCAACACCTATATGTTTTGAATATCCCCAGATGGCCTACTAGTGGGGAATCATGTGCTTCCTGCAAAAAAATGTACTCAAGCTTTGAATCTAGCTCCAAATAAATTTTGTAATTATAGTATATAATCCAATTCAAAATTATGTATTTATCTTCTCCCATGAGTTCATCTAATACATCACAAGCAAACTTATCTTTGGCATATTCAACTAGTAGCAGGTCTTTCCAATTTTTAGCAATGTCCATGAGAGACAAAGAAGTTCTTCGAGATAATCCATCTGCTAAAATGTTATTCTTTCCTTTCACATATTCAATATCAAAATCATAATCTTGGATATTGCTTACCCACTTTTTCTTCCTTTCATTTAGATCCTTTTGGGTAAGGAAGTGTCTTAGACAATTGTGGTTAGTTTTCACCATAAAGTTGTTTCCTACAAAGTATTGTCAAAATTTTTCAAAGGCATGCATGATGGCCAACATATCTTTGTCATATTTGGAGTAAATATTTTCATGAGGCTACAACTTTCTACCTTGAAAGGATATAGGGTGTTGGCCTTGCTTTAGAACAACCCCTACTCCTCCACATGAAGCATCACATTCAACAACAAAAGTCTTAGAAAAATCAGGTAATGCAAGTATGGGACAACTAATAATTACCTCTTTCAGTTTTTGTAAGGCCTTTTCATCCTCTTAATTCCACTTTAAAGCATCCTTCTTAGTCAAATAAGTGTGTGGAAAAGTCAACTTGGAGAACCATTTCACAAACTTCTTGTAGTATGTACATATTCCAATGAAGCCTCTTAATTCTGTGATGTTTTTTGGTGATGGTCATTCTAAGATAGCCCTGAAATTTTCCATGTGCACTTTCACTCCATATTTCTTAATAATGTGCCCAACATATAATAGTTCTTTCATCCCAAATTCACATTTAGACATCTTAGCATACAAAGAATGTTCTTGCAAAGTTGTCAACACAATTTCTAGGTGTTTCAAGTGCTTTTCCCAAGTTTTACTGTAAATGAGAATATCATCAAAGAAGACTAAAACAAACCTTATAATATTATTTTAAAGATTCTATTCAAACATTCTTGAAATGTATCTGGAGTATTAGTCAACCCAAATGGCCTAACAAGAAACTCAAAGTGACCATAATGGCATTGAAAAGTAGTCTTTTGCACATCTTCCTCCTTCATCCAAATTTGGTGATAATCAGATCTAAGGTCAAATTTGGAAAATTAATTACATACAAATATCTCATCCATGAGATCATCAATCCTAGGAATAGGATATCTATTCTTTATGGTCTTGTTATTCAAGGCTCTAAGGTCTATACACATTCTCAAAGTTCCATCTTTTTTCTTTACCAACACTACTGAAGAAGCATAAGGGATAGATCTCAGTATAATAATTACCAACTCTAAGAGTTCTTGAATGGCCTTCTAAATATCATCTCTGAACTTATTGGGATGTCTATAAGTTGGTATCTGAATGGGTGAAGTACCCTCCTCCAAAACAATGTTATTCGTAATGCCCCTATCAGGTGGTCTACAATGTGGAAGATCTCTGAAACGTTTTTCATATTTGTGCAAAAGTGTCTCTATATATTTTGGGTGTTTAAAAACTCTTATTTTTGGCATGGGAGAGGTAATATAACATTCAAAAACCCCTTCTATATCAACATTCCTAAATATATATCTCATATTATTGCAATTTACTATGTGTTTTAGGTAAGTGTGTTTCCCTCTCACAACCCTTAATACACCTGTTCAATCTTGAAATTTCATTTCAGGAATTTGATAATTTAGTGAATTCTATCCTATAGAATACAGCCATTTCACTCCCAATACTACATTAGTATGAGCTATGTCAACCACATAAAAACTATCAACAAAATTATAGTTACCTATCCTGACTTGCAGCTTTTGAACCCATGTGTTGCATTGCATTGTGTTGTGACTTGGAATGACAACTGTGAAGCCATCGAATAGTTCACTTGGTATATTTATTTTATCCACCATATCTACATCAAAAAAATTATTTGTATATCCTTCATCTACCAAAACTGAATCTCTTTGTCCCAATACAAAACCCTTGCATCGAATAGTGTGATAGCGAGGCACTGCTGAAAATACTGCCATTCTTGCTTTGTCCGGTGAAGGCTGATTTTATTCTTGTTTTTATTCTTCATATACTTTCTCATATGCCTCTTCTTGATCTGAAATTTTCCCTTCTTCATCCATACCCCCTTAATACTAATCATTATCATAAAATAGTTCTATGTATTGAGATTTTCTTTTACCACATTTATGCCCCGGTGTCCATGGTTGGAAGCATGTGAAGCACAATTTTTTCCTTCAAAGTTCATCCATGTTTTGTACTTATTTCTTATTATTTTTAGATGTATCTCTTTGCCAAAAATTCTTATCAGGCACATCCTTTTTCCAAGACTTTCTTTCAAAACTGAAGTTAGGCTTGGGAGGAAATCTTGTTCTAGGAAGCACATTTTGAAGATCTCTAGTCAAGCTCATTGCATCATTTAAGTTAGTAGGATTGTGGGATTTGACCAAACATTTTAAGGGATCTTCCAAACCTTCAGTGAACAGAAATACTAACCTTACCATAGATACATTATCCACCTTAACTGATAATCTTTGGAATTCCAACATATACTCAATAGGAGTCCCTACCTGCTTTAATTGTGCTAGTTCTTTGAAAGACAATTCTGGATCTTTTTGCTCAAACCTTTCTATTACCCAATCAAAAAATACCCCATATATTTTAACATGATAATGACCAAATTTTTTCATGCCATGGAACCACCATTCATTGGCATCTCCATCCAAGTGCAAAATAGTCATATTTAAAGAATCTTCTTCCACCATTCGATTCAGCTGAAAATACACATCCAATTTTTGCACCCAAGTGTGAGAAGAACTTTGAGATGAACCATCAAAAATAGGGAGTGGCACTTTACCTATAGAATAATTCAATTATTTTTATGGGTGTAGATACTTATTGTCCTCCTTTTTTATTTTGTTTGCCATGGTGAAGTACTGCTAAAATGTTATACTTCTCCTACACTCTTCATCCAATTTAGCCCATTCTTTTATTATTGTATCAATTTCAAATTGAATGTTAGTCTCTTATTTGGGAATAATAAATTTAGGTGCAGTAGGCCTTGGAGTTCTCTGAAATTCATGAGGTCTATTATGAGGTCTTGTTCATGAGAAAATGTGCTCACCCATTGTATTATTTTCTGCTGATGGTGAACTACCACTATCTTCTATTATCCCTTTGCTTCCCATTTGACTGGCCATCAATTAGAATCCTTTTTCTATATATTAGGTCATGTCTACCATATTTTGGGTCATGTCCTTGGATATTTATTCACACAGGGGTTTTATAATTTTGAGATACTCCATTTTCTCCTTAGTGTAGTCTTCTCTCTCGTGAGCCATAGATTTAGTCAAAGGTACCTTTTTTCCTTCTAGTTCTTCTTCTACAAGTTGAGCACCTTCCAATTCAGATTCTAAGGGTGGTGGTATATTTATTTTAATCCTTTTTAACATCATAACGTTCCAGTACCATGCTATGATACCACTTGTAATTTCCGTTTTTTAAATTTTTACCAAAATGCCCAATTTTCCAAATTGTTTTCACAATTTTGGCTCGTGACTAGTTTTAGTGTCTTGGTCTCCAAATCAGACCAATTGCTCCAAAATATTCAGAGAAGGTGTATGAATGATATAATAAATTAATTATTATGTTCATGGATGTATTATAGACCTCCAATCACTTCTAAAATCCTGTGATAAATTCTGAACAAGATAAGTGATTTTACTGGCAATTTTGGTCTCAAATCTCCCTGAGGGTAAGTGGTAGAAATGGATTCCCAAATGTGCAGAAAACCACCAAAATTATTAAATTGAAGAATTTTATGTGTATAATACATTATCAGAGACTCATATTCATAACTAATTGACCTCCCATGGCTGTTATCACTTCTTTCAATCAGATGTAGAAAACTAGTTTTGGACCCTTCGGAAAATGAGGTGTAGTTTCCTCCAATCGCTATGAAATTTGACCCAATGGCCAAACATTATCAGTTAATGAACATGAAAACCATAATATAATTTAATTAAAATCCATTCATTCATAAATAATCAATAGTTTATACATCCATTCAAATCCATCAAGATTACAAGAGTTTACAACAAGGTAGTGGGGAAATGTCACCGTTTCTTCATTATTGAGCAATAATACATGAGAATTATTGGAATTTCAACCTGATATATTTTTTTAACTTAAATAGAATATAATTTACATCAGAATACAAAATAATGGATCAATATAATCTCCCTCAAAGAGATGAATATCTCACCAAGTGCACCTCACTCCATAGAGCTGAAATATGGTGAGAAAACTTGACATGAAAGGAAGAACAAGCTGACTTGATATGTCCATGATACACTGTATCTTGCACATATAAATTATGAATCCATTTAATCTCCTTGAATTACCTGAGTGTACTCTCCAAACACCAACTAGGATGGGAATCTTTCACCCTTGAAATTGGCTTAGGCATTAACTAGTCATCCACTAGCTCTCTCGCTTCACAATAACACATTAAAAAAATGATAAAAAATGGCCTTCTCATGGATTATCCATGCATTTAATAAAAATTATTGGTATTCTAAGGTTCAAAATCTATCTATAAACCAAATCCAAGTCAAATTGATGCGGTTGCTCATGCTATGCCATGCGGCCTCTCTCTTAAGCTTCCCTCTTCTCCCAAATTTGAGTAGGAGCCTCTTGGAATTATACAAATCCCATGAGAGACCTATAATATGCTCTATTTAGGCTTGAAATGTTATATACATCATATTTCAGCCTTCATATATGAGTTTTGTCATAATTTTCATAGAATCTCCATCATTGGTGTCATAGATGTCATAAATGTAAGGGGAATCTAGCCAAGTGTCCATGAAACTCCCATTTGGTTCTTCCTCTCCCCATGTAAGTTGCAATTCATCCAAAATTCAACCAATGAAATATATGGAAAAGTATATTAACATTATAATCCATCCAAAAAAATTAGGCTTCCCATACATTCAAGATTGCAAGAGGAGGATGCCATTTAACATAGGAATTCTAGCATGAGTGGGCCCCATAGTCTCCATGTGTCTCGATTCTCCATATCCATTTAATTTAATTAACTCCATTAAATAAATATTTGTTCCTTATAATTTCTAAACACCATTTATTATCTCCCTTATTAACTTCCCAATGTTTCCACCCAACCTAGGGAACTAGTAGGATTGATGGAATTTGCCTGCTATGCAATTATTTGGATGGGGAAATTACAATATTCTTTCATCCAAGGAGTGAATGAAGAATCACTAGAGAAAATTTGAGGTCTAAAATGGGGCTCCTAAGGAAAATCATAGTTAAAATAATAAAATAATATCTATTAATTTTGGAGGAAGAAGTAAAAAGACTACTTTTTTGTTCGTATTTTCAACATATTTACCAATTATTTTACTCAAAGTTCGACTGGGACAGCTCATTGGATGCGGAATTAAATTCCATATCCAAGGAGTACCCACACTGTATACTTGTGATGGGCCTTGCTACCCCAAAAACAATAAATACCTGAAAAAATGTGAGGAATGTCATCATCACGTTTTTTCAGGTATTTCTTGTATTTGGGGTAGTGGGGCCCATCAAAAGTATTCAATGTGGGTTCTCATTGGATGCAAAATTAAATTTCACATCCAATGAGCCTTCCCACTCGAAATTTGAGTAAAAACATAGCCAGATATGTTGAACATACGAACACAAAAAATACTTTTTTATGACAAATATGTCAAGTCGACCATGATGGTAGACTTGTTTTATTGAAATTCTATTGGTTCTTGAATTCCAACTCACAAGAGTTTATTGTTGGCATGTTTTCTTATAAGCCCCATTTTAGACCCAAAAATTCCTTTAATGCTCCACTAAGATTTGAACCAAATAATGAGCAAAAAAAACAAGGAGACTTCGAATGACTCAAAGAAGTGTCACCCATACATCCATGAATGAGAGAATCATAAATATATACAAAGTATGTGGCTGGAAACCAAAATTTTCTCCAATCATAAATCTATTCACCCCAGTGTTGGATGAAGTTCCTCCAACATCAAATGAACCAAGTGTTGAGAAAGAGAAACCATGAGTCTTCAAGTGACTCAAATGCAGATCATAGGTGCATCCATGTAGATGTGCATTGTCATAAAGTAAGAGAGGATTCTGCTGCAAATGTGAATATGAATGTGATCCAAACATGTCAAAGTAAATATAGGAGTTCCATACTCATGTGGCACCATAAAAAAGAACCCTTTCACCCATACTTCATTGAGACTAATGCTGCAAAACATGGAATTGTAGGATGCAGGAGAATGAACTAAATCACCCAAATGATCAAGAAGTGCACAAGTTTCATCACGGGAAGGATCCATATGGGTATTATCATGCATCTCCTTCAAAATTGTGAAACCTTTGTCATAGATCGGTTCCAATGTAGATGAATCATGCTCTTCTTTAAAAATTGCATAACCTTCATCAAGAGACAATTCGAGTTCCTCTTCCACCACATCAAGTGTTTGGATCTCTTCAATATAATCTTCAAACACATCAAGCACATTCAAATTTCCACATTTCTCATGATCCACCATGTCATGAGAATCCTCCAAACAATCTACCATTTGACAATATGAAACATAGGAGGAAAAACAAGTATCTTGCAACTTTTCAAGAAGTTGCTCATTTTGAACCGTGAACTTATGATTATCTTCATTATTATTCAAGTATGCATCATGTGACAATTCATTAAGCTCAAACAAATGGTTTCTATAAAAAATAAAATACATGAAATTACCTTTGATGCAGCAAATTTCTCTTTAAATCTTCTCCATGTCTTCAAGGAAGGATGTTTCCTCCAATGAAGTAGCTCTCCAACAAGAATTTGACACTAATGCTTGAGTTTCATGGAGTATGCTAAGGGACCATTGGATATTCCTTTCATTCATATTTAAGGACCCTTCAAGAAAATGAGGCTCTTGCAAATGAACCTCCTCATCTTCTTCCTTCTTTCTTGGACCAAATTCATGAAGCTAAAGTGGTGATGGGGAAGTTGATCTTGTTTCTTCTTCAACTGCTACAAGGTCTTAATTTTAATTTTTAATGGAATTTTGGATTGAAAAAACACTTTCAAAAGTGATCTCTATGTCACCAACATAGGGGTGTGAGCACCCATCAGTAGGTACCCCTTCATAGTTCAAGCATCCATCAGTAGATGCTCTTTATTTCATTTCCAAAGTAGGATGTGTCTTGAAATTATCTTCAATATTTTCTATAGAAACTTCTTTGTACTCATGTGATGTCTCTTCCTCCTTTTCAGCATCACTTGGGAGTGACTTTCGATCCTCATAATGTAATTCTTTTTCCTGTTTCACCACCCATAGAACTTGGTGGCTCCTTGGTCTCCTCCATACTTTTACATTGCTGATTTTTCCTTAATGAATTCACATTTGAATTATTTTTCCTAAATTCATTGAACCAATCATAAAAGTCTTCAAAATGAATGGTATTACGTATCTCTCCATGATGGAAACTTATACTACCCCCTTCTGCCTGCTTACCCCTAAGTTTGCTAGCCATCACTTTGAATCCTTTCATAAGTTGTTGGGTCATGTTCTTGGTTATATCAACAAATAGATATTTCATGATTTTTATATGCTCATCACCATAATATGAGGTTCCCTTTTCATCTCTAGACATAGTTTCCTAAAAGAAATGCCTTCTCCTACCTTTTTTTTCCTCTTCAACAAAAGCACTTTTGGTTTCAATATATAATGGTGGTCGCTGAATTATTGTCCTCATAAATATCGGACCACATCAGGTGTCAATATCATTCTATGATACCACTGTAATTTCCATTTTTGTAAATTTTGATTAAAATGACCAATTCTTCACTTTTGTTTTCCTTATTTCGACCTTTGACTAGTTTTGATGTCTAGGTATCCAAATTGACCCGAATTCTCCCAAATATTCTGAGAAAGTGTATGGATGATAAAAATATTTGAATATGATGTTTGGGGATAATTTATTACCCTACAATTAATTCTGAAAACTTGTTTAATATTATGTTCAAAATAAGATTCTTTACTAGCAAATTGGCGTTATGATTCCCCTTGGGTAAATGCTGAAAATGGCTTATCAAATGCTCCCAAACCCACTCGAATTTTTGAAAAGAGGAAGAGGATGTTTAAGGGAAAATTTTAAGGTCTCATATGAATAATTATTCATTTTATACAGGTTTTTATTTCCCCGTCCAAAAAAACTAAAAAATCACTAATTCGACCCTCGGGGAAATGACACCAAATCTTATCTAAATGCAATTAAATTGAGTAAAATGACCTAAAATGCTTAAGTGATGAACACAAAACTTGTAATAATAATAAATTACAGTCCATTTATTACCAATATATTAGATATACATTCTTCCATTCGAGATAATCATCATTACCATGGTATACATCAATATAGTGGGGAAATGGTCATTATTTGCTCATTAATAGTCACTTTTACATACAAAACTTTGAAATTTCAAACAGATAATTTATGAGAATAAATAACATATAAGTTTAAATGTATTAATATAATAAATTTACAATTATAATCTCTCCCAAAGAGCACAATAGCTTACCCAAAGCGCAATATCAATATAGTGAGGAAATGGTCATTGTTTGCTCATTAAAAATCACTTTCACATACAACTATTGGGTATTTCGACAAGAGACTTTATGAAATTTTAAAAATATTATATAGATATTATTACAATAATAAATTTACCATGATAATCTCTCCAAAATATAACAATATCTCATGCAAAGCGCAATCCCTCCATAAGCAAGAAAATGTAAGAAAAACGAGAAATGGTTGAGAGAATGGGTTGCACTAGAAGAAACCATGAGAATACCTGTAGATTACACATGAAAATATAAAATACATTAAAGATCCATGAAATACCTAAATTTACTCTCCAAACAAAAACTTGGATGGGAATCTTGTTAGAATAATCAACCCATAGTTTACCCACTTAGACATTAATTTAATTATTTCTGTCTTATTTGCCTAGTTCATGTGTCCCACCTTGTGCAAGTTTCTAATTGCCTTCCACAAAGGTCCAACTTGCTATATTTTACCCATGTAGCACTTGGGAAAGCCTTAGGAATCAAATCTGCTTTATTCCTGGCCGCCTATCTGCTTTTTCTGCTTTACTGCCTGCTTTTTTAGTGTTTTAAGCCACATAGGAAAGCAAGACTAGGTGAGGTGAACTATTTTTTTGTCCTCTTCATCATCCACTCTTTTCTCCATGAAAAATCATGTATGAGCTGCCATTCCACCACTCTTTATCTTTCCCACGCGCCCTTGCCAATTCATGAGCTTCATGACAGATTTGGGTTCAGCTTTTTACACCTATGGGGGATTTGCCTATTTTGTGTAAGCCTGCTTTATGCTAGTTTTGGGTGCCTCCTTATCCATTCGACCTCTTGATGTATTATATATATTCAGAAACCTATGTTATTATAGGTTTGGCTATTGTACACTCAGTTAATATAATTTTGTGTTACAGCTCCATATTCAGTCTCCATTGTTAGCAATTTTGCATGATCAATTGATAATTGTTGTGGGTAAAATTAATCTACTTCTGGCCTGAATTTCTACATGGTATCAAATCCATTGTAGGTTGTTACTCTCCTTCAAAAATTGTTTTTCAGGTTTTACATCAAGACTAGGAGCCTTCTACTGACAGCCGGGACATATTTTCTAAAGCTATGGATTCACAGAAAACTATCTTGACTCCCTTCAACTATTTTGAATGGAAAGCAGAGATGGAGATATTGTTGAGAGAAAAAGGCCTCTACAGGGTGACTATGGCTACAGAAGTAGAGCCCAATGCTACTACAGAGAAGATCAAATGTCACAATCGGAGAGATGAGGCCTATGGCCTCCTATGTCTCAGTATTTCCCGAGACCTCCTTTTCCATCTCAATGGATTAACATCAACGGATCAAGTATGGGAGAATATTTCTGATCTTTTTGGAAAGACAGATGAGATGAGGGGACATCAGATCGAAAATGAGCTGATTTCTCTGAGTCCCAGTAGCTTTGAATCCCTGCAGCTATATTTCTCCAAGTTCAAAGCACTAGTTTTGCAGCTAAAGCAGTGTGGTATCGAAAAGAAAGATGATCAGATTGTATTAGCCATCCTCTCAAAGCTAGGACCTGACTACTTAGTCTTTATTTTGACCTCCTATGCCACAAAACTCACAGCTCGAACCTGGAAGATGCCTAGCCTTGCAGATTTCACGGAATCTCTCACACAAGAACAGGACAAGCTGGTGATGATGGGCACCATCAAACCATCCAAAGATCAAGCTTTGATTGCTGGAGATTCGAGGGTAGATTCAAAAAAGAAAAAAGAAATCTAAAAAGCCACTTGAGCAAAAGAGAGACAAGAAGCAATCTCCAGAGGATCAACAAGGTCCCAAGAAAAATACCCAGAAGAAGAAAAACAAAGGTGAAATGAACAAGTGCTCATACTGTTCGAAGGGCAATCATACTGAAATCTCTTGTATGAAAAAGCAGATAGACATGCTAACTCAACTGCTGGAGAAGAATGGCATCTCCCTTCCAGAAAGCTCAAAGAAGAGAGAAGGAGGATCAAGTTCAGATGACAGAGAGAGAGTTCATGCTCTAGTTGCTGGCACATCAAGCTCACCCAGTTTTATCATTGATTCTGGAGCTTCAAGACACATGGTTTCGACTAAGGAGGCCTTCTCCTCACTGGACAAGTCGAAAGGACCATCTATTGTACTGGGAGATGACTCTCTCACTGAAAGTTTAGGCAAAGGAAGGATAGATATTGATCATGGTGAGTTCAACAATGTGCTGTATGTCCCTGGTCTCACCTCCAACCTCCTGTCAGTGTACTAGATGACCCACACTGGGTCTCCTAAGAAATTCATATTCTCCCCCGATGAAGTTGAGATCACAGAGATCTCAAGTGGTAGAATCATTGCAAAAGGAGTAGTGAATCATGCTCAAAAGGTATACATGTTTTCACACTTCCTACCTTACTCAAACCCCTCTGCTCTTCTTATCCATGCTAATGAAGCTAGCAAGCTATGGCATGAAATATTTGGCCATTTAAATTACAAGTATTTATCTGATCTTAGTGAGAAAGATATGGTCATAGGGTTGCCCAAGATAAAATTTTCCAAAGGAGTCTTCCAAGGTTGTATCCTAGGAAAACACCCAGAGCACAAATTTGAGAAAGCTAGTCATGAGAGAACCTCTGCACCCCTCGAGCTGATTCACAGTGATGTTGCTGGCCCATTCCCTCATATGTCCATGAGTCAGGCCAAATATGCATTGACCTTTATTGATGATTTTTCCAGGTATTGTTGGGTTCACTTCATGAAACACAGGTCAGAAGTTTTTGGCCTATTCAAAGTCTTTAAGGCTTTCGTTGAAAACCAGTGTGGAAGGAAACTCAAAGCCCTCAGATTTGACAATGGTGGTGAGTATGTCAAGTCTGAGTTTATTAACTATTGTGCAGATGCAGGTATTCAGATGCAGCATTCTATCCCCTACACACCACAACAGAATGGTGTTGCAGAGAGGAAGAATAGATCACTGAAGGAGATGGCAACATGCATGATGGAGGCCAAAACTTTGCCACCAAAGTACTGGGCTAAAGCTATCAACTATGTAGCCTATATCCAGAATAGGGTGCCTCACAAACAGCTTGCTGGCATAACTCCCTTCGAAGCATGGAGTGGGCACAAGCCAGATGTGACCCATTTCAGGATTTTTGGCTCAAAGGCTTGGGCTAGAATCCCAACAGAGAAGAGGAAGGATTTGCAGCCCCAAAGCCAAGAGTGTCTTTTTGTGGGATAATTTGAATATTCTAAAGGGTACAAGTTGATAAAATTGAGCACAAACAAAGCCTTTATTGAAAGGTGTGTTCAGTTTGAAGAAGAACCCCTTGCAGCAGTGGAAGTTGGTGAAGCCTCTTCACCACCTAAACCTCAAGAAGTAAGTAAAGAGTTTGTTGAACATCCCGATTCTGATTTTTATGATGGATATGAGTTTATTGTAGACCCAAACCCCACAAGGCCTAAATTTGCAGCCAAGACACTACATGTAGCAGGAGAGCTTGCTGGGGATCCCAATGACCCAAGGAGGACTAGATCTAAATTTGAGAGTGGTTTGTGCATGAAGGATCCTATGTTTGCTGAAAAATGCTATTTGATGGTGGATTCTGATCCTAAAACATATGAAGAAGAAGCAGGAGATCCAAGATGGCAAACAGCCATGAAGGAGGAGTTCAGCTCACTCCAGAAGAGCAACACATGGGAGCTAGTGGATCTTCCTCCAGGAAGAAAGTTAGTCCAGTGTAAGTGGGTCTATAAGACCAAATTTGATGCTGATGGTTCAACACTGAAGTACAAGGCTATATTGGTATCTAAAGGCTACTCACAGGTTCATGGCATCGATTACAATGAGACCTTTGCCCCAGTGGCAAAGATGGATTCCACCAGGCTAGCTCTAGCCATTGCAGCCTCAAGGCAATGGGAGGTACATCATATGGATGTAAAGTGTGCCTTCCTAAATGGAGATCTAACTGAGGAGATATATATGCAGCAGCCTCAAGGTTTTTCTACTAACCCTTCTCTTGTGTCCAGGTTGAGAAAGTCATTGTATGGGCTAAAGCAAGCCCCCAGGGCTTGGTATGCCAATATAGATAGCTTCTTGCTATCTCTGAATTTTGTTCAGTGCAAATCAGATCCGAATGTCTATCTGAAGTTAGTTAATGGTTAATTAATGATCATTGTGTTATATGTTGATGACCTCCTCATTACAGGAAGCTCACAGGTTGAGATTGCTTCCTTAAAAGGAGCTATGAACCAAGCCTTCTCCATGACAGATTTGGGGCTCTTAAGTCAATTTTTGGGGCTTGAGATCTCTCAATCCAAAGCTGGAATCAAGGTGCACCAGTCAAAGTATGCCTTGTATTTGCTGATCAAATTCAGAATGCAAGATTTCAAAGCAAGCAAAACTCTTTTCCTTTCAGGAGTGAAGCTGGAGGAAGATGATTCCCCACCGATGGTAAACAATACACTGTATATGCAATTGATTGGATGTTTATTGTATCTGACACATACTCGACCTGATATTTGTTATGCAGTAAGTGTGGCTTCTAGATTTATGGATCAGCCTCATGAGATCCATTGGAAAGCAGCCAAAAGGATCCTTAACTTTGTTCAGGGAACAAGGACACATGGGATCCTCTATAAGGCAAAGTCTGATCTTGATTTGATTGGATTTACTGACAGTGATTGGGCAGGTGATAGCACAGATAGAAATTCCACTTCAGGTTATATGTTCATGCTTGTAGAAGGGCCAATCAGCTAGTCAAGCAAGAAACAGAGTGCCATTGCACTCTCATCTACAGAAACTGAGTACAGAGGAGTTGTTAATGCAGCAACTCAGTGTTTATGGTTGCAGGGTTTACTTGGAGAGTGTGGTTTTGAACCTGAGTACTCAACTACCATCTACTGTGATAACCAGAGTACCATTCGAATATGCAAAGATCCAGTTCAGAAGCAAAGAACCAGACACATTGAGATTCACATGCACTACATCAGAGAGCTTGTGCATGATGGCACCATTCATCTACTCTTCTGTTCATCTTCAGAACAAGTAGCTGATATCTTCACCAAAGAATTTTGTGAGAAGACCTTCAGCAATCTCAAATCACTACTGGGGATTGCTGATCATGCTGTAAAAGAATGAGTGGAGACAATATTCTACAATTTTGTTTTACAGTCCATGTTTAAGGGACGATTTTCCCAAGTTGGTTTTGCCTCTTTCCTTGGTTGTATGGACTTGCAGTATGTAAAAGGGTGACTAAGCCTTGTTGCTAGGCCCTATATTTTTTGATTTATTACTCATAAAGTCAGGCTTAAGGGGGGGTGTTAGAATAATCAACCCATAGTTTACCCACTTAGACATTAATTTAATTATTTCTGTCTTATTTGCCTAGTTCATGTGTCCCACCTTGTGCAAGTTGCTAATTGCCTATCCACAAAGGTCCAACTTGCCATATTTGACCGATGTAGCACTTGGGAAAGCCTTAGGAATCAAATCTGCTTTATTCCTGGCCTCCTAGGTGCCTATCTGCTTTTTCTGCTTTACTACTTTCTTTTTCAGTGTTTTAAGGAACATAGGAAAGCAAGACTAGGTGAGGTGAACTAGTTTTTTGTCCTCTTCATCCTCCACTCTTTTCTCCATGAAAAGGAATGTATGAGCTTCCATTCCACCACTCTTTAGCTTGCCCATGCGCCCTTGCCAATTCGTGAGCTTCATGACAGATTTGGGATCAGCTTTTTACACCTATGGGGGATTTGCCTATTTTGTGTAAGCCTGCTTTATGCTAGTTTTGGATGCCTCCTTATACATTCAACCTCTTGATGTATTCTATATATTCAGCAACCTGTGTTATTACAGGGTTGGCTATTGTACACTCAGTTAATATAATTTTGTGTTAAAGCTCCATATTCAGTCTCCATTGTTAGCAATTTTGCATGATCAATTGATAATTGTTGTGGGTAAAATTAATCTACTGCTGCCCTGAATTTCTACAAATCTTTCACCCTCAAAATTGGCTAAGGAAATAAACTAGTCATCCACTAGCTCTCTCAATTCACAAATGAAATTTTCTCAAATGATCAAAAGCTTCCTTCATTATTTTTCTTGGGATTTATAAAGTTTTGAATCTATATATGGGTCAAATTAATTCCAAAATATTAATTCCAACTCTATTTGGGAAGAGATTTCAAAGAATGTCACTTGTACAACAATTCATAGTCTCCCACTTCCACCAAATGACATGTGGAAGCATCTTAGATTCCCTAAATACTGAGTGCCCTATTGGAGATATTTATTATCCTTTAGATGTTATATATGTTATATTTCAACATTTAGATCTTATTTTTTTCATAGGTGTCATAGAATCTTCATCATTGTTGTCATAGAGCTAGGGAATGTAGTCCAAGTGTCTCACTAGCTCAAAAATGCCTCGTCCTATTCCATGAGAGTTACTCTTCCACTCCAATTTGACCTTAATTGATTCATGCCAAGTATATTGACCTTCCAAATCATCCCAATACCCTTGGGATTATTATGGATTCGAAATGACAAGCGGAGGATGCCATGTGGCATAGAAAATCTAGCTTGTGTGGGTCCCACATCCTCCATGAAGACACATGATCAATTGCCACTTTAATTTTCTCTTGTATTTATTTATTTAGATACTTTATTAAATATTTATGTCATTATAATGTTAAAACATCATTTATTGTCCCCCTTATTGCAAATCCCAAATCTTCCACCCCCAACCTAGAAAACTAGTAATTTTCCTACTTGGCAATTATTTGACCCTTAGCATCAATTTGACAAACACTCATTAATATCATAAATGTGATTAGGCCATTGTGACCGAATGCAAAATTTTGGATATGAAAAAGAGATACCATATGAGGAGGGGGATACAACATCTGAAACTCCTGAGGTAAAAATTCTGAAATCAATTTTGGTGCATTTTGAAATTCAAAGAC
This sequence comes from Pseudotsuga menziesii, assembly GCA_001517045.1. Taxonomy (NCBI): domain Eukaryota; kingdom Viridiplantae; phylum Streptophyta; class Pinopsida; order Pinales; family Pinaceae; genus Pseudotsuga; species Pseudotsuga menziesii. The sequence goes on from LPNX010688411.1 coordinate 286,750, forward strand.
TGATGTACCATTTTATAATGGGAGCTTGGATCCATGGGAACTAATTGATTGGATCAATGCTATGAACAAACACTTCTATTATGCTGAGGTGAAGGAGGACAAGCAAGTAAGATTTGTTGTTACAAAGTTGAGAGGGAAAGCATATTTGTGGTGGGATGGTGTGCAAGAGGAGAGGATCTTGAAACAAAAATCCAAGATCAATAGCTGGAGCCGAATGATAGCTAAGCTAAGAGGTAAATTTCATCCTAAGGATTACAAATTTATTTTATTTAGGAAAATGAAAAATATTAAGTGAAATTCAATGACAATTAGGGAGTTTACTCAGTAATTTTATAAGATGAATATTAGATCAGGTCATATATAGGATACACCTGACAAACTTGTCACGAATGTAAACAACCTAAGGTTTGATATACAATATGAACTAAGATTTTTGTCATTGAGATTTGTTGAAGAAGAATATCTGGTTGCTTTGAAGGCTGAGGAGAAGCTTATGAGAAAGCAAAGTTAGAAAGAAAAGGTGAGAGGATATGGAGGAAGGGACCAATAGCTGAAAGGTGAAGCTAGTAGTTCAAACCAACAAGCACAACCTAATGTACAAGAGTAAACACCCTTGTAACCTATGGTATGGGGTTACCAACTTACTTTTAAAACTTGTAGACAATCAGCTTTAAAGTACAGAAAGGGAATAGGAATATATGTTCGACTCACCCAATTATTGACGGTTGATCCAAGCTTTGTCTTGTCCCGCTCTGCTTCTTTCCAAAGAATTCAGGGATGCACCTCCTTCACCTGCAAAGAGAATTTTATCCAAGTACAATCTTATACATGTATATATGACAGGTTAGACGAGCGATATATAGAGTGCTTAGTCAAAAATATTCATCAAACATGATACATGAAAGATACTCAACACAAAGTTGGAAGAAGAATTCTCTTTATTAACAATAGTGAATGAGATAAGTGTACAACCCAATGCCTGAGACAAGGACTCCTATGCAACCAAAGGACTATGAGTTCTGCTTCTCCAAAGACTTCTAAAGATATACCACCAGCATAACTTTTCTCTCCAAGATTCATTGATTAATGTCCTCCCCAAGGCCTCTATTTATAATTTGGGAAATAGAGCAGTTTCGAAGGTTGGGGAGGTTGAGACAGTTGAGTTGGTTAATGATTAAGGCTCAACAAATATCCATTAATCATGTTTTATTATTTTTAATGTCAAATGGATGTGTACGTGACTATTGATACTAGCAACCAACGTATGACACAGGAGTTTATTTAAAGGAAACCCATGTACAGATATGTACACAGGTTACAATGAGCATAGTCGCATACAATACACGGGTTGTCAAAGAAGACAGTAGCGTATGTACGCAAGTTTAAATGGACATAGTTGTGCATGTCAATCCACACATAGAAAGGTAAAATGACAAGCTTGTTGGAGAGTGAATGCATCTCATGTCACGCCCATCTATAGTGTTTATGCAACCTTCAATCCAAAAGTGTCATTTTGTGTACCAACATATGAAGTGTTAGCACTCAGATGGAGAAGTGCCATTTGGGTTGATAACAGATGCCCCCTAATGTGTGAGGTTAGAGGAAAGTGATGGCTGAAATACATTATAATCATTATCTTTGGAGAACTCAGAAGTCCAATGGAGCAGAGGTAGTACTTGAAACAAATACATAGTAATGTCATATACAAAGTCATATCTGAGGATGCTATGTTCAATATACTAGAACACTAACTCCTTTACAATATTTTAGTACATCATATAGTACGAGTAGTAGACCACATATATTACAAAGGTGGAGCGAAGCCACAATATACAATAATGATGTGTCTTCAGAGATTTGGAAGCTATGTAAATAGGTACAACATATTCTTGTTCAACTTAGTCCATAGACAGGAAACTAAGGTCTTCATAAAAAATCCCAAAGAACCAGTACAATCCAAACCATGTGAATAGATGTTATTGAAGTCAAACATGGAGCGGATTCAATAGTTTGTCAATCAATAGGTGATAATTAACAACTAAAGCAAAGAAGTTCACCCATAATGAAAGTGAATCCTGAGGTACGATCGTAAAAAACTCTAGGTCTTGATTGTTAGAAAGTGCTGATGAGGAACCATACTATGAGAAGGAAGGAAATAGATCCTCCAACGGATCACAAGAGTGACTAGGAACTAGGTAAAGGAAGGGAGACATAAGTGATAATAGATACGACAATGATGGGATCAGGATATAGATCAGACATTGAGTTAAGTCCTTGAATAGTGAGCATGACACATAGATGAACCAAGAAATATTTTTAACATTACAGATAGAACAACTAGACTTATATGTCATGTAGGAGACATGATCAGATTCCCCAGGTAGAACTAACAAGAGGAGGAGTAAGAAACTCAAAGTAATAGCTGAATTGAAAGTGAACACTGAGACATGAGTATTGGATAAAATAGAGGGTGCTATGTTCAAGGATGACATGCTTCCACTAACTGAAAACCCAAAGAAAACTTTTTCCTTACATTCCCTGTTAAATTTTAACGAGTCCAGGAAATTCAACTCGGATCTCTCTTCATTTTTTAACAAGCTTGAAGAGAAGAGGGAATAATGCTTGATAGTGTCACTGATTCGTGGATTTTATGAGCTTGAACTAGTACATGCTCAGTTGGTGTTTTTACATTTAGAGAGTCTGAAAACTCCAAAGAAGACTCCATGGGGGTCCTTTTTCATCCAATTTAGTCTCCTGAGGCCGAAAAAGTATAAAACATACCATAGAAGAACTCTCTTAACTTCTGTAAAAGAAAAGGTGAACCTTTTTTCATACTTAGTCAAGGAGGTCCGAAAAGGTTAAATTACCATCTACCCAACACTCCTTCAAGAGCAGCATATAGCTTGAGTTTTATGAGTGTGAAGGAAAGCTAGATCACTCAGAAATATCCATTTGAGTACGAGAAATGGGGCTTACAACAATAAACTCGATGCTTTGTTCTGTAACTCAATGCTTTGTTCTATAACTCGATGCTTTGTTCTGTATTGTTTAACGAGCATGACAAAGACATAAAGTACACTCCGAATCTTTTTCATGTTTCGATCTAGAGCACGAAAAAGAGAAAACTAAGCTCATACCAGGTGCTCCTTTTCCATAAATTTAGTCCCTCAAGTCTGGAAAAGTGATAAACCTATGCCCGAGAATACTCTTCTCAATTCCATAGAAAAGAGAGGGATCCTTTCTCGTATTATTCCACATGGTCCGAGAAAGAGATAACCTACCACCAATGCAGATACCCATTCACATATTCTTAACGAGCTTGAACGGACAACTTAACTCGGTAGTCAAGTCTATTTTAAGGAGTCAAACCTGGGCCTAAAGAAACTCCATAAGGGCGGGGAGTCCTATAAAGGGATAGCTTGTTAAAAGAGACCAAAATAAGGCTCCATTTGGCATGAAGAATAACTAAAAATATTCCCCTATACCTAAGATAGCTGCAACATGAGTATCAAAAGACAACATAGGTTCTAAATGAGGATACTCATGAGAGGAAAGCCCTATCCATGGAAAAACAATGGTAAAGACAAGGAGCTAATGGTTAACAATACCATAGTCCATGGTTAAAATGTTGATTCCTAAGTTTAATATGGAGTAGTTATAGATGCAAAATGCATGTGACATAACAAAAAACCATCCTATATGAGCAAAAAACACCTTGGAAACGATGATAAACATTTCATAAGGCAAAAAGATATGGTATTAGTTTGATGAATTATGAACTATAGGGAAAAAACCCACTTGAGAAATAAAATTTCTATAAATAGTTCAGAAACATAAATAAAACTCACCATTTGGATTTTTAGCCATAAAAAATAAGTTTTCACCTCTACCTTCAATTGCTCAGTGTGGACAATCCAGTGGACCAATTCCAAATCTGCAAGTGTCAAGTAAGACTACACCCCAAGCTCTTCAATTTGATACTAGCAATTTTCAAAATTGAGCCCAAATTTTATATTTTTGAGCATCCTCGACAAAGGAATGCTTTGTACACAGGTTCGATATATTGAAACTCATGTTCACGCGTTCTGTACGTGGGTTTCCCTGAAGGAAAGTTGTGTACAGCACACGACATGCCTTACTAGATAGTCACATGTGCTGCGTGAGGTGAACAATAAGCATATAGGGTCAAATTTTGAAATTTTACATGAAAGTAAAGGTTTTCAATGCTTGTTTTACTAGGTTTGAAGATGGTGCTTGAGTGGAGGGAGTGCGAATGTGAAGATATGGATCAAGAAGCACTCCAAGATGCCCCCACCGTGAATGTTTTACGTTCAAGTGGGTTGTTAAAGTTTTTATGTACATCACCTATGCGAGCCAATTTCTGCCTCTTAGATTTCATGATAAATAGATGGGATCATGATTTGGGCATGTTTGACCTTCAAGGTGAGTCCTTGGAGATTGCTTTAGAGGATATCTATTTCATTTCCAGTCTATCACAATGGGGAGATCTGGTAAACTTGGAAGGCACTGGCAGAGGCAATGACCCTCTAAGTGTCCAGAACTACATTGACATATACTACACACTAGGCACACAAAAGAGAAGGAGTTACATCCCTATTTATTGTACACATATGTGATCTTCCTCTACATGTATTGACAAGTACCATAGTGAGGGTTGTGGGATCATCTTCTTTTCACCTTGCTACACAGAACTGGATGAGACTAGTAGTGGATTGTATGCATGGGGCCCTATATGATTAGTGCTCAGAGTGATCCCAATTATGAGGAAACAACTCTCTGACTGCAAGAGAGGAAGGAGAAATAATTTTGGATATTCTAGCATACTAGTAGCCTTCTTCTTTGAGAGAGTGTTGGGATTGAGCCTTGTAGTACCCTTACCAGTTCTTTCTCCTCTTCAGCCTAGGATGAGTAGATGGGGAAATATCTTCCTCCTCCAAGGAGGTGGTGGCTCAGTGCAGAGTGTCTATGATGATGACTTCTACTTTTCGTGGGAGCGATAGTTTCCAGCACTTGAGCAGTTTCCATATGCTCTAATGGATTTTCATGATGATCCAGACCTCATCCTCCATCCAGGAGGAGCATGGGGAGAGTTAGGTAATTTTTTATTTTCAAATTTTCAATTTTTTTATGAATTTTAAATATATAGATATATACATATGTATAAGATTTCTAATCCTATAAACATGTCAAAATGCAGATATTGGACCAGTCCGCCCTGAAGGGCATCCATGCATGTATGTGCATCTTTTCCTGGGAGAGAACTAGGGGCTGATTAGGGTTCTTGAGGGGAATTTGGCCAGGCTTTCCCAGAGAGTACCCACCTTACGAATTGAGCACATCCCAGCCATGATGCAGGAGTTTGTGGTTGGAGTACCACCTGTTTGGATACACCTTTTGAGGCGAGTAGCCAGAGCAGTATTGGTATACATAGATGTTGTTGAGGCTACTAAATACGAAGAGGATGAAGAAGGCAGAGTACAGGGACACCGAGGGGACCAGGGTGGTCCAGCTTAGATCTAGGGAATTTGATGGACTTTGATCCATATTTTGCATATTTTTGTATATTATACAGTTATGACTGGATCTGAGGATCAGAGACTTGACCTATCTATTGATAGATATTCACTCACACACACACACACACACACACATATATATTGTCGGTTTATTTACAATTTTTTTTATGTGTATGTTGTATATTTTTATGAAAAATGTGTTAAATGCCAATCCAAGATGTAATTAGTGTATGTATCAGTTAATGAATTTTGATTCCTTGGAATATGATTGAATGTAATGAATTCAAAATTTATTCCCAATAACCTAACTTGCATAAACTGACGTAATAGAATAGGGTTCCACACTTGATAATCACGATTGAGCTGGGAAACCACCAGTTGAGAGTCCACTTGGAATTCTAGCTGAGTGATACCACATGAAAAAGCATCCCATAGAAGCTCAATTACAGCCCTATACTCAGCGACATTATTAGAAGTAGTACCTAAGCAAGAACCTCCTGAGGCAACTAACTATCCTAAGGGAGAATAAATGACCCATGCAGCTAAAGCTAGATTACAAGTGTGGTGACTGGTGCTATCAGCAAACCTATGAACCTCTCGAAAGACATATGAAACAACCAACAAATGGTATAAAAAAAATAGAAACTGATGAACTAGTGTACATAAAAAATACATACAATAAAATAAAATAAAAAGTGCTAAGCTTAAGCATAGTACCTTTTTAGGTAGAGCCCATTTCTAGGATCAGGAAGCTTATTCCCATGAAAATCAATTAATTCACATTCGCCCTTCTTTAATACCTTCAACATGACATAAGGTCCTAACCACATAGATCTGAACTCTCCTACCCCCAGGGGTTCTTTGTCTTGTTCCCAGAGAAAAACAACTTCCCACTCAGAGAAACTTCAAGGCTTTACTGACTTATCATATTGGATTTTGACCCTATTTTTGTGAGCTTGGTTTGCTATCAGCTCATCTCTACGTTGTTCATCAAGATGTTCTAAATGTACTAAACATTATTCAAGCTCCGTCGTATCAGGTAACACATGAATAGCTATTTTCAAGGATGGGATTTCACATTCAACCGGGCTAATGGCTTCCACTCCATGAACGAGTTGGAAGGGGGAGAAATCCATAGCAGTTTTTACATTAGTTCGATACGCCCAAAGTGTAGGTTATAGCATGATAATCCAGTTAGAATGGGCTGCGTTAATAGTACATTTGAGGATAGTTTTCAAAGTTTTATTAATAGCCTAAACCTGACCATTTGCTTGAGGATAGTATGAAGATGAATGGTCTTGTTTGAATCCAAGCGTAGTGGTCAGTTCCATCATCATGCTATTTTGAAAATTACTACCATGGTCAATGACAATCACTTTGGGTATACCAAACTATGCTATAATTTGATTAAACATGAAAAAAGATGTGGTTTCTCCATCGGCTTTAAAGGTGGGAATTGCCTCTACCCATTTTGTAAAATAGTCCACAACGACAATGATATATTTGTGGCCCCCAGCCGAGGCTGGGTTACACGTCACGTAATCAATCCCCCACTTCATGAAGGAGCCCACCGAGACAACGGGAAATAATGGAGTGGGATGTGACCGCATATTCCTGGTGTAAAGCTGACAAGGATGAAATCACTTCACGACTTCCACATAATCCTTAAAGATCGTGGACCAAAAATAACCCACACATAGTATCTTCTTAGCCGTTGCTAATCTAGATAAATAACCCCCACACGCTCCACTATGGGCATCATTTAGGAAAATCTCCGCTTCCTCATGGGTAAGACATCGACACAAAATTGAATCTACCCTCCTACGATATAAAGTATCTCCTATGAGGAGGTAGTTCTTAGCATGAAGGCGTGGTTTATGTCATTCCTCCCATGAGAAAGCTACATGATACTTCAAATTCTAGAGATAGATAAGTATATCTCTGTACCAGGGGTCAGAGGTGGATATCAAGAAGATATGGTCATATGGGAATGAGTATTCTTCAATGACTACATCTTCTTCTACTGGAAATTCTGCTATAAGATTAGCAAAAATTAAGGATTCTTTAGATTTAGTGGACTAGAAATCCAAGTCAAACTCTTAGAGAATGACTATCCATTTGTTGAATTTGCCTCCAACAATCTGTGAGGACAAAACATATTGAAAAGCATTAACATCCACCACTACTATTGTAGTCCTCTGTAAAATGTAGTGACGTAACCTCTAAACAACATAGATAGCTGCTAAGGCCAATTTCTCGATGTGGGAGTACCTGAGTTCAGATCCATCTAAAGCACATCTAAGATAGTAAACAACATGCTCTTGGAGCTTATTGTCCTCCTGGAATAGGACTACCCCTATGGTTGACTCAGACGTGGCCAGATACAATATAAAATCCCTAGAGTAATCTGGCAGACGCAATAAAGGAACCGACAACAAAGCTTTTTTCAATGCCTCGAAAGCGAGTTGTACAGTTTCATCCCATACAAATGGGGTGTCCTGTTTTAGCAGGCACATGAAACCCTTTGTAATCTTGGCATAGTTTACAATGAAACATCGAAGAAAATTGGAATTTCTCTATAGGCTTTGAAGTTTCCCAATAGAACGAGTTGAGGCATATTTACAATGGCCTCTACTTTTAATGGATCCACTTGAATGCCTCTATTAGAAACAACAAACCTGAGCAGTCTCCCTGACTCAACACAAAACACACACTTGTGGATATTTAAGCGTATTTTATAGTATCTACATCATTCAAATATCAACCGTAAGTGATATGGATGGTCAATCCTCTTATGAGAATGTGTAGGCAAATCATCAAGGTAAGGTTCTATAATGGCTTTGATATCATGGAAGGCAAAATTCATTTCCCGCTGAAAGGTTTCACCTGCATTTTTCAATCCAAAAGGCATTTTTTTGTAAGCGAAGGTACCCCAAGGACAAATGAAAGCATTTTTATGTTGGTATTCTAGTTTTATTTGAATTTGATTATATAAGGAGAATCCATCCATAAATGAAAAAACTTCACTTCCCGCGCAAGCATCAATAATTTGGTCTATAAATGGTGTGGGATAGTTGTCCTTAGGACAAGATTTCTTCAAATCTCTAAAGTCAATACAAACACATATGGTCCCTTGCTTCTTATCAATAGGAACAGGGTTGGATACCCATTTCGTTAGAGGTATAGGATAAGTAAAACCAGCTTTCAACAGTTTTTCCACTTCAGCCTTCACTGCCATCGCTTTACGCGGGTTAACATGTCTCAACTTTTTTCTGAATAGGTTTAGCATCAGGGTATGTTTGGATCTCATGATTGAATATAGATGGATCAATGTCTGGCATCTCCTCATATGACCAGGAAACAACATCACGGAATTCCTTAAATAAGGACGTATAGATCACAATCTCCTCAAGAGAGCAATTTGTGTCGATATGTATATTTTCCACAGCGTCAGGATTTGCAGAGATGTTTATAGGGATGGTAGCAGGAATATTTTCCATATTCCCCTCACCAAGCATTCCTTCCCTTGGTAAGGGATTGATGGGTGTATCAACATCATCTGTGAGTCTCATATGAAACTCTAGATTCTCTATCATGTTTAGCTCTGGAAAAAAATAGGATCGATGATGAAGATCTTCACAAATCTTATCACGTATACACATGGCTTCATCAGAAGGTAAAACCATATCTAAGCAGTTCGTAGAATGCAAAGAGTTTTCTGCCCAAGCAGCCAGATAGGCTTCTTCGAGTTCCTCTGAGACTATGAGGGGGACTGGAATGGGATCAATAGTGGTTTGGGTGTGTTGCAGGTGCAACAATTGGAGAACCTACCGACGGCCGATCCGCTGATTTATTACCCGCTATACGTGCATACCCGGCTTGATAGACTTTGGGTCCGTTCGCCGTTGCGGAGGGAAGATCATTCTCGGCTGCCGATGTGAGAACCCTCTGACGCCCGATATTTTTTTCATGTGTTTTATTTACCATTGTGGATGAATTGATATTGGTGACTATCCACCATTGTGAAGGGTCTGGGGTTCTCGTTGCCCGATTCAGACTTGTTTCTTGACCGATTCGAAGCCTGCCGCACGTGGGAACTTTGTATATATGCGGGGACGGGTTTTCGGAATATTGTATTGTTTAGTTTGGCTTGAGCTGTCGCTGTCGACCTTGCAAACCTTGTGGACCTCCGCGCCTGTACTTGCATCCAGGTGTCAGTTAGAAGCTCAACCGTCCTCGTCCAGTCAGCTACACGTAGCCAGGTAGGCCATTCTTGTCGTGCTTTGTTCCTTTCAAGACTTGTATGATGCGTTTAGGTGTTTAGGAAAACCCCATTCACATGCGTACAAGGTTCTACCCATGTTTTGGTTTGCCATAGTCGTTTCTTCTTCTCCGCCCGACCTTTTTGCACCTTCATATTGAGAATTTCCGGTTAGGTTAACTGATAGAGATTTGGGGGGAGGGGCTTTTTTCATTTAAAACCCGCATGTTATTTTTTTGACCTCGGCCGTATTGTTTCACCCCGTGCCCAGTGGATAAAGGCACGGTGCAGGCGGCCGTTATGCCGCCTGCACCTAGTTTTCCCTTGTGATGATGAAGTCCAAAGGTGTTTGCAGTGGGTTTTTCTTGTGCTTTAATAGCTCCTCCGCCGGTTGACTTTTCCCCAGTATATGTTCCCGGTTTCGAACCCCAACCTTTGTCAATGCTGTCCCACACAGTTCGTCGGTCTTGTTTCTCTGAAACCCTAGGCTGTGCCATCCTAGCGATTTTGTGATTTGAGGATAGCATGGATAGTGGTGCTGGTGAAAGCCCCATGTGCGGAAAATCGATGTTAATGCTTGCAACATATTTTTGAATTAATGTAATCATCATTCCATGAACAGCACAAGTCGTTACCAATGTTACCCCTCAAAATGTTTGATGAAGAAAATCTAGGCATCTAGCATAATCTTGATATTCTTTCCCTCCCATTTTGCTTCACAATAGATCACATTGATGAATTGTGGGACAGTTCCATTTGCACCTTGCTCTTGAGATACATACATTTGCTTTGCGATTTGTTTCCGGAGGAGAAGTGGTACTGTGAGATATTGTAGATTTAATGCCAGTCCAATTATGATGGATCAAGTTTTAGTATCATGCAGCATTAGGACATTGCCCACTGTATTACACAGGACTTAGTCTGTTTATGCTAGTAATACTGATAGTTAGGGCATTGTTGGATTGTGCATACATGCATTGGATTCTCTACCTTCTTTCACATTAAGTACATAAAATGGCACTTTGAATATGAATGTAATTTTATTGCTAGGGGATGTTGTAGATATCATACAAAATGTTTTGCACCATATGGATAGAAGCATGAAGTAGTGTGCGTTTGATTAGTCAAATATGCAAACTTATATTATAGTTTCATCAACCAGTTGCTGCCATGATGTACATAGCTAAAATAAAGGGTTGCACTTTGTCTTGTAAATGTGTGCACCTTAAATGCCTTAATACTTCAATGTTATATATGGCAGGAAGAAGCCGAACTTACAATGTCCAAAAGGCAGAAAAAGAAGGCCCCTATGGTTGAAGAACAATCACCAATAGAGGTCATCACACAGACTAAATATATATATGAAGACACCCAACGTATTTCTGGTGTGGAGCCTGAATATAAATGGGGTGACATATACAGATTGATTTCCCGCAGGGAAGTTCCTGACATGGGTCGTGAAGAAGAACCCATATATGCAAACATAGAGAAATCCACCATCATGAAAGTGGATACAAGACCCAAGTTGTTCCCTTGTTCTGAGGTGATTAGATGGATTATACCCCATACAAATACAGCCACAATTCTCATAGCAAATGTGGAAGGCTAGGGCTATGCTGCATTTAGCCCAGGTTATGTGGCTTTGGCCTATCATCTGCCAGAACCTCAAATCTTTATATCTGATGATTGGTTGGATAACATCAGAATGGACCTGATAGAAACCCTTAAGAGAATGCTCTTGCCGGGAAAGCTATACAGACATAGACAAAGCAAGGAGTATGATATAGCAAACCTGAGGGCTCCTTACAAATTTGTGGCCCTGATGCTTAACGGAATCTTTGGGAGAGATCATTGCAGACTCTTCAAGTTTGAATGGATACCCATCATGTTTCATGTGGCAACCCAAGGAACAGTCTTCAATTGGGCCAGCCTGGTATCCAGCAGTCTTTCTTCTTGTTTGGCCACTGCACAGGGAGGAGAAGCCAAGAAAAGGTCTGAATTCTACATGAGTTCGATATTGGTAGATTGTATACTGTGCAACCAGCCTTTCCTAGGTCTCAAGTGTCGCTGGGACAAGGAAAGGATGCCTGTATATGCCGCCTATAGACCATTATGGGCTCAGCAGTACCATAGCCACTATAGGGAGGTCTGCGAGCAGTTCATCATGCCACTTTACACACTCATCTTCCAGAAGGAATGTGACTGCATGTCAGAGGAGGCTATGCAGGTAATAGAAGAGCATGCAGACTATTTCCTGATTGAGAATGGCATGTACATCAGAATTTTCGGTGGCACGAAATGCCCCTTATTGCTGCCCAAATACGCAACAGATTATATCATTCATAAAGAGGCAGTCAGAAAAGTATTCATTGATGGAATAGGGAATTACCTCTTTGAGAAATAGAAGGCTACATATCCTCCGCTGCCATTCAAACTAGGTAGCTACAGATTTTCCAAGGTAAAACAAGCTACTGAGTTCATAGAAGAATTGTGGAAGTTCCATTTTGGTGAGATGCCTTTTTGAAGGAATGATACTCATGGTAAAATGGCAGAACACTGTAAAGAACACAAAGTACATTTTGAATACACTCACCACTTTGACAAGGAAGAATCTGTCTTCCGAAGTGCCCCTAACTTGACAGCTCTGAGGAAAAGGTTTAAGCCTAATAACCCCACCAAGGGTGGAAAGGGGGTCGAGCAAGCCAGAGCTGAGCAGGCCAGAGCTGAAGAAGAGGCCAAGAGGAGACAGGAAGAGGCCCGAAAGCTAGAACAAGAAACTGCAAAATGGATGTAGAAAGGAGAAGAATAAAAGATAAAAGATGCCCAAGAAGCAGTTGAGAAAGCACAAGAAGTAGCCAAAGAGGCTGAAGAAGTAGCTAGATTGGCAGCTGAAGAAGCAAAAAGAAAGCTGCATGAAGAGCTTCAAAAGCAGGAGGCTGAAAAAACAGAGCTGCCACAACAATCAATTGCTGAAACATCAATAGGACAGACCCAGGAGGAGGCAAAATCTGAGGTACAAATCCTCCAAGTACCTGCTGCTAGCACCCTGGTGACCCCTACGCTCCAGCTGATACCTTTCACCCAAAAAAGGGGTGAAGAGCTCCCCGACTTCAGCACTGTCTATTATGACAGGGCCACCAAAAGAATAATGTGGAGGACAGAAAAGAAGGTTGAAGCGAAAGACCTATCAGGGAAGATGGTCACAAATACCGCTGTCATGCTAGGGATAGACAAGGATCCTAGGTTCATGATAAGAGCCGGGGCTGCACTAATCGATGCCTCCACAGATAACATTAACAAGGTGATGATTGAACTAGAGTCAGCTAAGAAGACCTCTGCGCAGCTAAAAGACACACTGACAAAAGAAAGAGATGAGGGTAATAGACTCAAGAGGAAATATGAACACATGCAAAGGGAACTGGAATCCTCAAAAGGTGAAGTCCATACCCTTCAAGTGGAGATACAAGCCAAGGGAATGGAACAGGAGTCCCTAGAAAGCGTACAATAGGAAGCCCAAGATCTAAAGAGGGACAAGAAACAATTACTGGCAACGGTGCAAGACCTAGAAGGGCAGCAGAATATCATCTATGAGTCCAATGATGCATACATCAGAGAACTGAAAGAGCGGCTGGCTTCTCTGACTACTGATCTGGAGGCGGCTAAGGAACAACAGGTAAATCTGCAGCCATTTAAAGAATATATCCTGGCTCAAAAGGCTCAAATGCTACAACTACAGACTGCTTTGGAGGAAGAGAGGTGCAAATTCCTTCAGATTGACGGCAGGCTAGAAGAGATCATGGAAACTTCCTCATACTTCATTGATTGATCTCAGGAGGTTCTTGAGATTTTGAGTGCCAGAATGGCAAGGCCGTAATATGATGCCGAGACTCCAGAAGGGATACCAGCAAAGGACCATCAAGCCCTCAGAAGAGATCACAACCTGATAGAGTTCACCATCAGTACTGCAGAAGACTTCAATAAGGCTGTAAAAAAGATGCAGGGAGCATGCTCAGAGTATTTTAGAAGGCTCTTGAATACATACAACCGATGTCAAACAGAGGCTGAGCATAGGCTTGAGGAGTTCTCGGATCATGAAGCTTTTCTAGAAATGTTGCAAAAAAGATATCAAGATGCGGAGGCCAGAACGCAGAAGGTGAAAGCCATTGATGACCAAGTGCTGAAGGATGAAGTAAGCCACGCAGCCGTTAGCATGCATTTTTTAGAAGATCAGCTACGGTTGAGCCCAGCAAGAATTGAGGCCATCAGGAACCAAGTCGAGAAGTTTGACATAAACATTCAGTTCTTGGAGCCATGCACTTTTGAAGGCCTTGCTGCTGAGGCCGCAGCGTGGAAGAAGTTCCTAGAAAGTCAAGCGGGACCCTCCTCATAAAGGACCATTTAGCTTTGTGCTATTTTAATAATTTTGTAAAAGCTTGTTGAGAAACGAAACATTGGGAAATCAAAAGGTTGGGAAGCCCAAAGGTCACTTTGGACAGCCCAACCATTTTGACCTTTTGTATAAAAGTAGGAAGCATAGAAGGAATAAGGGCTTTTTTCCCCAGTAGGACCGGTGATGACATATTGTAAGAAGAACTACTTCATTTTGCAATAGAAATTATAGTTTGCCTGTTGAAAGAAGATCGGTGGGATTTCAAATGTTTTGCCATGGATAGTTGAAAGATGAACTACTTTGTTTTTCAGCATTGTGTCCATGAATCGTGAGATCGTTCTAACTTTATGACCTATGTCTTGTTTAAATGATTTTTGATTTATTTTATGAAATAACCACCATGAGTAATGCATGCTTATCATGAAACAATTAGTTATCTGGTTGTGAAAATATCTTTCATTGTTCATGCTTGTAAAAGTAAATGTCATCTATCTGTAACTGCTTTTATCATGTGTGCACATTGGCATTAATCAGATATATTAGATATAAGTTGGCTCCCCAGGGATAGGTAGATAGGGATAGATAGATAGTTAGGTCATTGCATAGCTGCATGTGTGATTTAGATGCTGGCGAGTCTAAGACGAGAGGTATGAACCTGCGCATCACATTGTGACCGCTCCCTGCATCCTTCACCACCCTGTATATTTAGTTCATTTCTTGCATATCATCCTTAAGTTAAAATACAAATTTTGGTGGACCGGGCCGCAACCGGTAAAGCCTTTGTTTCTGTTTGACCTATGGTAGCCGGACCGCAAAACCGGACGGATTCCCTATACCAAACAATCAACGGGCTAGTTGGGAACATTGATTGGGGAGAATCCCTTTCTATTGCCGCTTGCGAATTTCCAGGCCTCAACAGTTCTGGCGCTAGAAGGAGGGCCGCCAGTAAAAGGTTGGCCATGGAACTTAATTTCCCGAAACTATCCTACCAGTAGATGTTTGAAGCTTTCAACCTAACCCAAGTGTTTGCAGATTCTGGTACTATCCTTGAAAGATTCTTTTTCTCAGTGGCTTATCTGTTCACCTTTGCTCATGGCTGGTAATCAAGCCAACCCTCTGCCGGCATGGAGAGCTAGGTCCCCTCTGAACTTAACACCTCCTTTGCATAATCTACCTCAATCCTTTGACAAGATCTTACCTAAGTTTGACCCTGAGGAGGGGATTGCTGTAGATGATCACCTCCAAAGCTTCTACCTAGCATTAGAAGGGCTAAGGGCTGGGGAGTATGAAGATGTGGTCTGCAGGCTGTTTCCGCACACTCTGAAGGGAGGAGCAGCGTCTTGGTATTTTGGTCTACCCACAAACTCCATTACAAATTGGGACACTTTTGAAAGGGTTTTCAGAAGTAAATACACAACTCAAAAGACACATGCCTCATTGATGAAAGGTCTTGGTCTGTTAAGAAAAGAAAAGAATGAAAAGGTACATAGTTTCACTCAGAGATTTTCACTATACCTAAAAAAAATTTCTGAAGTTGACAGACCCTCAGACAAGGTTTTAATTGAGTATTACACCTCAGCCCTAGGGCCTGATCTGGCCATGTTTTCCAAGATGAAACTCAAACCTACCCTGGTAGAGACTTATGAAGATGCAAAAAGGGTAGAGGCCGAAAGTGAGAGTGTAGAAGATTATCCTGATCTACTTGAAGACAAAATTACTGCCACAAGAATCTCACTGCTGTCTAAACCTAGAGAAGACCAATCACATGATTATCAAGGAATGATGAAAATGCTCCAGAAATTATCCAACTGAATAATAGATCTGGAAAGGGAAAGAGACTTTCAGAAATCCTATAGGCCTCACTATCCGAAAAAAGGGAGTAACGACCAATGGCAAGTGCCTCCTCCCAATTCGGCATCAATAAACATAACAGAAGTGGGAGGGGATAATTTCTGTACCTTTCACCAACAACCTCATTCTGAGAAGAAGTGTCCTCAATGGTTACATTCAATGACATTGGTGATGAACAAGTTGTTGGACCCTAAGTTGATTAAGGACAGTGGTGAGGAATAAAAGGAGAAACCGATCATAAGAAAACTAGAGGAGGATACTATGTTCTCATGGAATGGTATTTCACTATTTGACATGGAAGATGACACTCCTAAATCTGAATGCACATATACAACTACAAAGGACGTGGGTGTCATAGGCCAAGAAAATGAAATGGTTTCTGAAATTAACAATGTGTAGGGAATTGTTAAGAAATTGGATGAAGGAAAAACGCATAAGAACAATACCCTCAATCAAAGGACCGAACCAATTACTAAGACTATCAAGCATGAAGAAGAATAGACAGGTGTTGATGGGGAAAATGATGATGAAATTCAAGAGCTAACAAAGGATATACCTGCTCATAACCAACCAGGAGAAGAAGACCAAGAACCAGGCTGGAAAGAAAACCTTGACACCCCGCCTTTCCTTTTGACTCTAGAAATATTGAATTATAATGTGCATAACTGTCTGGTGGACTCTGGAGCTTCAGTGAATGTGATGCCCCTTGAGATTTGTAAAAGGATTAAAGGACAACTAGAGTCCACACCTCATGAAGTAACGCAATTGGACCGCACAGGTGTCAAGGTAGTGGGAGAAATGAAGAATGTCCTCATTCGTTTGGCTGCAAACAACAAGATATGTCAATTTATTGATATTATGGTGGCTGAAATACCAAGGGGATATGGGCTCATCCTCAATCCAGATTGGAATGCCAGGTTGAAAGGTTATTTTGCTTCAGATTGGTCTCATCTGTTGTTTCCTCTCAAGGGTACTCCAAATCCAATAAAAATTATGAGAGAACCATACATGAAGTATACTGTCACTAAGTTAGGAGAAGGAAATGAGTCTGCTGATTCTATTCTGGGAAACTACCTGACTGAGCTTAAGCTAAGACATCATTCCTCAAAAAGGGCCAGTTCTATGATGGACACTCATCCTAAGCTCCTTCAACTCCCTCAGGCTAAAAGTAATGACTGCAGAATTTTAGATATGGGTTCCATTTCAATAACAGTGCAATTGGACCATGGTTAGATAACGCATGTCTATATCCAGCTCATTCCTTAGTCCTCTAGTTTTAAAATTTTAGGAATGGGCAAGATTTTTGTTTTGTTTTCTTTTGTACATAAATAAATTGTTTGTTTTTACTAGGTGCTGGTTTTCTTGCTTTAAATGCTTTGATATTTCTCTTTCTTTGATTGTTTGCTTTGCTGATGTTTTCCTTTAGCACTTCGCTTTCTTTCCTTTTGGTATTGAATAAAGAGGAAAACTTTTGGTTGCAATTGAAGCATCAGGGTTCTTTATTAACTAAAATCTTGAGTGAGAGACTGTGCTTTAAAGCATAAGAATGTCTTCTAGTAACCGTATTCCTAACTGGAATGCATTCATTGAAGTCTCACTTAACCCCTGTAAATAAATCAGAAGTAAAGAAGGTCTGGAATACTATTTCGAGGCTCCATCCACCTCACATCTTAATATCCAAGGGGGTGACAGCATAAGATCCACGAAAAGGAAGCAGAGTAAGACAGTATACCATATATAAATGATCCCATGCCATAATGTCAAAAAAGCTAAAAGCTATCAAGAGTCAAAACTCTTGAAAGGAATGAGACATACCAAAACAAAGCTTGACAAGCATGAAATACTAAAATGGCCACAAGATCCTCTCCGTCCGTGAATTAAAACATGAAGTATCTTGTTCACACAAAAGGACACTATGTGATAGAGGATCCTGAATTAAAATTTAGTAAGAAAGGCCTGTAGGAGGACTCATATCAAAGGAATAAAAATTCAAATAGCACCAAAGTGCAAAGTGGCATGGGAATAAGGAACAAAAGGATTATACTGCTTACTATCTGTTACAATCCTGTGGGGCCCAAGCTGGAAACTACCTAAGGACAGGAAAAATAAACCTCACATACTTGGCCTCAAAAGAGTTATTCAGACCTAAAACACTACTGATGTTACCTTCTCCCGAAAGAATGGGCTTCATTTGAGTAACTTAATGCATATTTTGGGCTGGCTTAGGAATGCAGACATCTAGAAGATTTTGATTTTAGTCAGACAATCTTGAGCTGGGGAAAAGTTAATTCAGAGATCTGGAGTTCACCAGGTAGTCGCCAATTGTTGCACCTGCAACAATTTCCCAAAATTCAAAATTTTTTTGGGACCCTCCTTTGATGAATTAGTTTGTTTTTCTTCCCTACTTTGACGCAATGATTGCTCAGAATGTTTTAATGCCTGAGTTTACCTACTTGTTTCCTTGGAAGACCTTTGGAAGCTAGCCAGATTGCTGCTATTAAATGTACTTGAAGCTTGCTGAAATCGGAAGTTGTTTTGCTTGAGTTTTCCACCGTTGCGGCTGTTTTGAAGTTTTTGCCTTCCGATTGTCGATCCTTCCGATTTCCGATCCTTTTGTTTACGGCGGATGTTTCTAAGTGGGCATCAGACGCTCTTTCAATCTTTCATCCCGCCGTTGTGGCTGAGTTTTGGTTGTCAAACTTTGGTCTTCTCCCGACTCACATTTTTTTGACTACTTTAAAGTTTCAATCGAAACCTTTTACAATGTTTTCTTTCACCATTTTTGAAGGTTGTGAGATTTCCCCCTCCGACTTGAGATCCTTCCGACGTCCGACGTAGGTAACAAAAGTGGAGGCCTTCACCATCTTCTATCCCACTGTTGTGGATGAGTCTGAGCTTTCCCCCCCCGATTGGAGAACCTACCGATGGCCGATCGGCCGATTTATTACCCGCTATATGTGCATACCCGGCTTGATAGACTTTGGGCCCGTCCGCCGTTGCGGAGGGAAGATCACTCTTGGCTGCCAATGTGAGAACCCTCCGATGCCCGATCATTTTTTCACGCGTTTTATTTATCGTTGTTGATGAATTGATATTGGTGACTATCCGCCGTTGCGTAGGGTCTGGGGTTCTCGCCGCCCAATTCAGACTTGTTTCTTGGCCGATTCGAAGCCCGCCGGACGTGCGAACTTTGTATATATGCGGAGATGGGTTTTGGGAATATTGTATTGTTTATTTTGGCTCAAGCTGTCGCCATCCTCTCTGCGCTGACGACCTTACGAACCTTGTGGACTTTTGCACCTGTACTTGCATCCAGGTGTCAGTTGGAAGCTCAACCGTCCTCGTCCAGTTAGCTACACGTAGCCAGGTAGGCCATTCTTGCCATGCTTTGTTCCTTTCAAGACTTGTATGCTACGTTTAGGTGTTTAGGAAAACCCCATTCACATGCGTACAAGGGTCTACCCATGTTGTGGTTTTCCATAGTAATTTCTTCTTCTCCGCCCGGTGTTTTTGCACCTTCATATTGAGAATTTCCGGTTAGGTTAACTGATAGCGGTTTGGGGGGAGGGGCATTTTTCATTTAAAACACGCATGTTATATTTTTTACCTCGGCCGTATTGTTTCACCCCGCGCGCAGTGGATGAAGGTGCGGTGCAGGCGGCGGTTATGCCGCCTGCACCTGGTTTTCCCTTGTGATGATGAAGGCCAAATGTGTTTGCAGTGGGTTTTTCTTATGGTTTAATAGCTCCTCCGCTGGTCGACTTTTCCCCAGTATATGTGCCCGATTTCGAACCCCAACCTTTGTCCACGCCGTCCCACACAGTCCGTCGGTCTCGTTTCTCTGAAACCCTAGGCTGTGTCGTTGTAGCGATTTTGTGATTTGAGGATAGCATGCATATTGGTGCTGGTGAAAGCGCCATGTGCAGAAAATCGATGTTAATGCCTGCAACATATTTTTGAATTAATGTAATCATTGCTCCATGAACAGCACAAGTCATTACCAATGTTACCCCTCTAAATGTTTGATGAATAAAATCTAGGCAGCTAGCATAATCTTTATATTCTTACCCTCCCATTTTTCTTCGCAATAGATCACATTGATGAATTGTGGGATAGTTCCATTCGCACCTTGCTCTTGAGATACATACATTTGCATTGTGATTTGTTTCCAGAGGAGAAGCGGTACTGTGAAATATTGTAGATTTAATGCCAGTCCAATTATGATGGATCAATTTTTAGTATCATGCAGCATTAGGACATTGCCCACTGTATTGCACATGACTTACTCTGTTTATGCTAGTAATTCTGATAGTTAGGGCATTGTTGGATTGTGCATACATACATTGGATTCTCTGTCTGCTTTCACATTAAGTACATAAAATGGCACTTTGCATATGAATGTAATTTTATTGCTAGGGGATGTTGTAGATATCATACAAAATGTTTTGCACCATATGGACAGAAGCACGAAGTACTGTGCGTTTGATTAGTCAAATATGCAAACTTATATTATAGTTTCATCAACCAGTTGCTGCCATGATGTACATAGCTAAAATAAAGGGTTGCACTTTGTCTTGTAAATGTGTGCACCTTAAATGCCTTAACACTTCAATGTTATATATGGCAGGAAGAAGCCGAACTTACAATGTCCAAAAGGCAGGAAAAGAAGGCCCCTATGGTCAAGAGAACAATCAGCAATAGAGGTCGTCACACAGACTGAATATATATATATGAAGATACCTAATGTATTTCTAGTGTGGAGCCTGAATATAAATGGGGTGACATATACAGATTGATTTCCCACAGGGAAGTTCCTGACATGGGTCTTGAAGAAGAACCCATATATGCAAAAATAGAGAAATATGCCATCATTAAAGTGGCTACAAGACCCAAGCTGTTCCCTTGTTCTGAGGTGATTAGATGGATTATACCCCATACAAATACAACCACAATGCTCATAGCAAATGTGGAAGGCTAGGGCTATGCTGCATTTAGCATAGGTTATGTGGCTTTGGCCTATCATCTGCCAGAACCTCAAATCTTTATATCTGATGATTGGCTGGATAACATCAGAATGGACCTGATAGAAACCCTTAAGAGAATGCTCTTGCCGGGAAAGCTGTAAAGACATAGACAAAGCAGTGAGTATGATACAGCAAACCTGAGGGCTCCTTACAGATTTGTGGCCCTGATGCTTAACAGAATCTTTGGGAGAGATCATGGTAGACTCTTCAAGTTTGAATGGATACCATCATGTTTCATGTGGCAAACCAAGGAATGGTCTTCAATTGGGCCAGCCTGGTATCCAGTAGTCTTTCTTCTTGTTTGGTCACTACACAGGGAGGAGAAGCCAAGAAAAGGTCCGAATTCTACATGAGTTCGATATTGGTAGATCATATACTGTGCAACCAGCCTTTCCCAGGTCTCAAGTGTGGCTGGGACAGGGAAAGGATGCCTGTATATGCCGCCTATAGACCATTATGGGCTCAGCAGTACCATAGCCACTACAGGGAGGTCTGCGAGCAGTTCATCATGCCACTTTACACACTCATCTTCCGGAAGGAATGTGACTGCATGTCAGAGAAGGCTATGTAGGTAATAGAAGAGCATGCAAACTATTTCCTGACTGAGAATGGCATGTACATCAGAATGTTTGGTGGCACGAAATGCCCCTTACTGCTGCCCAAATACACAACGGATTATATCATTCATAAAGAGGCAGTTAGACAAGTATTCATTGATGGAATAGGGAATTAACTCTTTGAGCAAAAGAAGGCTACATATCCTCCGCTGCCATTCAAACTAGGTAGCTACAGATTTGCCAAGGTAAAACAAGCTACTGAGTTCATGGAATAATTGTGGAAGTTCCATTTCGGTGAGATGACTTTCTGAAGGAATGATACTCATGGTAAAATTGAAGAACACTGTAAAGAACACAAAGTACATTTTGAATACACTCACCACTTTGACAAGGAAGAATCTATCTTCTAAAGTGCCCCTAACTTGACAGCTCTGAGGAAAAGGTTTAAGCCTAAGAACCCCACCAAGTGTGGAAAGGGGGCTGAGCAAGCCAGAGCTGAGCAGGCCAGAGCTGAAGAAGAGGGCAAGAGGAGACAGGAAGAGGCCCAAAAGCTAGAACAAGAAACTGCAGAATGGCTGCAGAAAGGAGAAGAAGAAAAGAGAAAAGATGCCCAAGAAGCAGCTGAGAAAGCACAAGAAGCAGCCAAAGAGGATGAAGAAGTAGCTAGATTGGCAGCTGAAGAAGCAAAAAGAAAGCTGGATGAAGAGATTCAAAAGTAGGAGGCTAAAAAAACAGAGCTGCCACAACAATAAATTGCTGAAACATCAATAGGACAGACCTAGGAGGAGGCAAACCCCGAGGTACAAATCCTCCAAGTACCTGCTGCTAGCACCCTGGTGACCCCTACGCTCCAGCTAATACCTTTCACCCAGAGAAGGGGTGAAGAGGTCCCCGACTTCAGCACTGTCTATTATGACAGGGCCACCAAAAGAATAATGTGGAGGATAGAAAAGAAGGTTGAAGCGAAAGACCTATCAGGGAAGATGGTCACAAATACCACTGTCATGCTAGGGACAGACAAGGATCCTAGGTTGACGATAAGAGCCGGGGCTGCACCAATCGATTCCTCCGCAGATAACATTAACAAGGTGATGATTGAACTAGAGTCAGCTAAGAAGACCTCTGCGGAGCTAAAAGACACACTGAGAAAAGAAAGAGATGAGGGTAATAGACTCAAGAGGAAATATGAACACATGCAAAGGGAACTGGAATCCTCAAAAGGTGAAGTCCATACCCTTCAAGTCGAGATACAAGCCAAGGGAATGGCATAGGAGTCCCTAGAAAGCGTACAACAGGAAGCCCGAGATCTAAAGAGGGACAAGAAACAATTACTGGCAAAGGTGCAAGACCTAGAAGGGCAGCAGAATATCATCTATGAGTCCAATGATGCATACATCAAAGAACTGAAAGAGCAGCTAGCTTCTCTGACTACTGATCTGGAGGCGGCTAAGGAACAACAGGTAAATCTGAAGCCATTTAAAGAATATATCCTGGCTCAAAAGGCTCAAATGCTACAACTACAGACTCCTTTGGAGGAAGAGAGGTGCAAATTCCTTCAGATTGATGGCAGGATAGAAGAGATCATGGAAACTTCCTCATACTTCGTTGATCGATCTCAGAAGGTTCTTGAGATTTTGAGTGCTAGAATGGCAAGGCCAAAAGATGATGTCGAGACTCTAGAAGGGCTACCAGCAAAGGACCATCAAGGCCTCAGAAGAGATTACAACCTGATAGAGTTCGGCATCAGTACTGCAGAAGACTTCAAGAAGGATGTAAAAAAGATGCAGGGAGCATGCTCAGAGTATTTCAGAAGGCTCCTAAATACATACAACCGATGTCAAACAGAGGCTGAGCATAGGCTTGAGGAGTTCCCGGATCATGAAGCTTTTCTGGAAATATTGCAGAAAAGATATCAAGATGCAGAGGCCAGAACGCAGCAAGTGAAAGCCATTGATGACCAAGTGCTGGAGGATGAAGTAAGCCATGTAGCCGTTAGCATGCAATTTTTAGAAGATCAGCTACGGTTGAGCCCAGCAAGAATCGAGGCCATCAGGAACCAAGTCGAGAAGTTTGACATAAACATTCAGTTCCTGGAGCCATGCGCTTTTGAAGGCCTTACTGCTGAGGCAACAGTGTGGAAGAAGTTCCTAGAAAGTCAAGCGGGACCCTCCTCATAAACGACCGTTCAGCTTTGTGCTATTTTAATAATTTTGTAAAAGCTTGTTGAGAAACGAAGTGTTGGGAAATCAAAAGGTTGGGAAGCCCAAAGGTCACTTTGGACAGCCCAACCATTTTGACCTTTTTTATAAAAGTAGGAAGCATAGAAGGAATAAGGGATTTTTTCCCCAGTAGGACCGGTGATGACATATTGTAAGAAGAACTACTTCATTTTGCAATAGAAATTACAGTTTGCCTGTTGAAAGAAGATCGGTGGGATTTCAAATGTTTTTCCATGGATAGTTGAAAGATGAACTACTTTTTTTTTCAGCATTGTGTCCATGAATCGTGAGATTGTTCTAACTTTATGACCTATGTCTTGTTTAAATGATTTCTGATTTATTTTATGAAATGACCACCATGAGTAATGCATGCTTATCATGAAACAATTAGTTATCTGGTTGTGAAAATATCTTTCATTGTTCATGCTTGTAAAAGTAAATGTCAGCTATCTATAATTGCTTTTATCATGTGTGCACATCGGCATTACTCAGATATATTAGATATAAGTTGGCTCCCCAGGGATAGGTAGATAGGGATAGATAGATAGTTAGGTCATTGCATAGCTTCATGTGTGATTCAGATGCTGGTGAGTCTAAGACGAGAGGTATGAACCTGCGCATCACATTGTGACCGCTCCCTGCATCCTTCACCACCCTGCATATTTAGTTTGTTTCTTGCATATCATCCTTAAGTTAAAATACAAATTCCGGTGGACCGGGCTGCAACCAGTAAAGCCTTTGTTTGTGTTTGACGTACAGTAGCCGGACTGCAAAACTGGATGGATTCCCTATACCAAACAATCAACGGGTAAGTTGGGAACGTTGATTGGGGAGAATCCCTTTCTGTTGCCGCCTGCGAATTTCCAGGCCTCAACAGGGTGATAGCTTGGTAAGCCACTTACACTGTCAATAGGGGCACTTCAGGTTCATGGTGGGTAGGGAGGACCCAAGGATCAGCCCTATTGACAACCATAGCAATAGAATTTCCCACACTAGTAGAACCTATATAATTAAT
This sequence comes from Pseudotsuga menziesii, assembly GCA_001517045.1. Classification (NCBI taxonomy): domain Eukaryota; kingdom Viridiplantae; phylum Streptophyta; class Pinopsida; order Pinales; family Pinaceae; genus Pseudotsuga; species Pseudotsuga menziesii. The sequence goes on from LPNX010688411.1 coordinate 311,604, forward strand.
AGGAGCTGGAAGGTCGAATGTGCCCATCAATGATGCTTACATTCCAGCCCTTAATCTCTATGCAGCAGGTTTGACCTGATCAACCAATGGCACAGTGGACTCATTAGACTTTATTTGTTCTTTTCAAGTAAAATCAATTTGGTCAATAGTAACCAACTTCCCTTCGTGTGGAAACACTACCACCCAAAAGACAATCAATGCAATAGCAGACATGGCATAAGTCCATCTTCTTCCCAAAAGCAAACTATAGTCCAAAGGTGCATAAATCACCTCCACCTCTGTAGACACCACTTTCCCTGCCAACTTAATTTAAAAAGCTAGTAGGATACCATGTGGACAAAATGACCTTCAGTCGAAAGTAGTAAGCAAGGTGTTTGATGGGACCCGCTCTGGGGACCCGAGAGCTTTCCAATATGACAAGGACATAACACATGTAGAAGCACCCTCGCCAACAACTGCCCTTCCAATGATATTTCAACCATGGATGACATCTATTGATAAGGCTACATTGTAAGGTAGGAAAATTTTGACATCAGACAAGTGCAATTTTTCCATGAGACTCGATGAGCCCATACTGCCTAAAGCTGCTGAGAGTGCACCCTGCTGGGCGAGACAACTCTGTAACACCTCTAAAGAAAACATTGCACAAGGTGTCTAGGATAATTATTCAACCAAAGAGTAGCTTGAAGCAGCCCTAGCATTAGGGTTATGCAAGGTCTTCTTAAAGACACCTTTCGGTATCTTGGGCATAGTTTCAGTAGGTTTCTCTATTTCGAGAGGGTTAGAAGTTTCACCTATATACTTACCCTTCTCATAGGTCTCTTTTCAAAGTTTTTATTCCTGGTTTGTAGTAAAGTTGAGGATTGAACCATGTTGATATAATTGGGGTCAGGGGCATTTGGGGTGCCCCCTACTGTATTCGAAGCTGAAGTAGAATTATTCCCTTGGGGAAATAGATCCTTCAGGACAGTCAGTTGTTGAGCTTTTAACAACTTCTGGGCTTGTTCCATAAGGGGACAAAGATGGGTGAGGTGATCCTCATGGCACAACTTACATGGGAATTTCACCTTTTTCTTTTCTTTGTTGCCCCCATCAGCATTATTTGTGGGTTTCTCCTTGTTTTGATTTCCCTCCCCTTTCTTTCCTCTCTTCTTTTTCCCACCAAGCTGCTGATTGCCCTTTTGAGAGGTCTGTGCAAAAACATTTGCATTTTGGGGTGAGGGGGCAGCCTTTGCTGCCTCGACCATAGAATGTTTGATGAATAGCTGATGGAGCTGTTTGGTCAAAGATTCTACAGTGGGAGAGTTTATGGACCCAACCACACCATCAGCATGGGGTCTAGGCTTAGGTTTCTCTACATCGTGGGTAGGCCTCGGTGCCTCAGGAATAATCTCATACAAGATCCTAGATTGAGAGTAGATTAGATCCAATTGTTGGGCCCTGAGGATAGATTTTTCCTCATTCATCACTCCTGAAGTAGATACATCCTTAGATATATAAGGCAATAATGATTTAAGGAACCATTATAATAAAAACTTAGGAGGAATAGTGGCTTTAATAAGGCTCTTACACCTCCTCCACTCTTGGATGTGATTCGAGATGTGGGTAGCCTTGTTTTACCAGAAGGTAGATAACAAGTCCGTTTTGAAATCGTATCGGAACAGAAGCTGAAAGTGGCTAAGGAATGCATTAGCCAAGTCCCAAAAACTACTAAATGCAGCAGAAGGCAACTCAATGTACCATTTTGTAGCAATACTCGTCAAGGTTGTTTTGAATAGCCTCAGCCTAACTGAATCTTCATTCAATTAATTAGAAGAACACCATAAATGAAAAGTGGTGGCATGAGCCCCATGATATTCACCAACTTTACCTTCAAATTTTGGGATGTCCGAGGGAAATTTGGTGGGGACAGGTGGATAGGAGGGATCATGCCTCACCGGGTCATTCATCAATTTAAACAAATATGGCAAGTTTAACATTTCCAAGAACAAAATATTAGGTCAAACTGGAGAGCTAAAAGTGCTAGAATGGGGATTAGAGGGACTTGCTCCCAAATTCCCATAAGTGAAGGTGGGGTTTCCCCCTGTCACTCGTTGCAAAGTGGATGGGTTACTTTGGAATGGATTCCATCCGTAAGCCACAGGATTATGGATGGGAGGTGCAGCATAAGAGGTTATGGCCATCCCAGTCGAAACTGGGGTTTGAAAAACAAGAGCAAGTATCCCTCTGCTAAACAACAAAAAGGGAGAGCTCATGAACGGGGCCGAGACCGAAGTTTGAAAACCTTTCCTGTAAGGGTTAGTGTTTCCAAACTACACTCCTACATAAGAGGGTGATGGGCCTATGTATGGAGTGGATGGGGGAATATGCCCCCCATTCCAAGGAAATCCTTCGACAAAAGCTGAGGATCCTACTGGACCACTCTGGGCATTGTGTGAGAAGCAGGAAGGAATAGTAGGTATACTATAAATCCCAGTAACCATGCCACCGGAAGCACCTACTAGGCTTGTGGGAACCGGTGGTTGAACCACCAGGCTTGCTGCAGTTAAGTGTGTAGTAGGTATCCTAGATCTAGGGGCACTTGCCGAGGGAGGTAGTACCCCTTCAGCCGAAGTGGCTGAGGTGAAAAAAAAAGAGCTTTCTCTTGCAGTAGACATTATCCTACCCACAGGGACACCAAAAATAGGTGGATCAAAAGGATGAACCTGGATGATCATAGGATCGTTTAAGTCAGTCAAGGGTGTATTGAAATTCCTTGTAAACTCGTCAGCCTACAATTCTTCTATCTCAACTGTGTTAAAATAAAAAAGGTTTTCCCTAAGTTCTGGTTCACCCAGAACTTCACTTACTCCTATCGGTTCAAATGAACCATCTATGTCCAATCTCCACCTTTGAGGTGGAGGTGGAGGTTCCATTGTGATGAGGGGATGAAGGTTTTGCAGCCTTCATGACCTTCTGATAGGTTGGTCCTCCACGGTTGTAAATTTGACAATTCAAACCCTAAGGCCGGCTAAACATAGACAAACCACAGAGAAATCACTACGAAAAATCCTAAAGTATCAATAGTTAGAAAGGTTAAAAGATATGATTTCCCGAAAAAAGCTGAAAAACAGTTGCTTGGCATCCTTGAAGAGGTTCTTAGGCACAAGTGAAGGAATCACCCACCACCCTCCTACACTTTCAACAAAGGTTACCTTCCAAGCCCATCCTAGGTGAACCAGAAATAGCCTTCCGGTTTACCTATGTATGAACCCTAGATGTCAAGAGACTAGAGGATACCTTAACTATACCAACAGTCTGGGGGGACAGTCGCAAGCCTGATTCATATGCATGGGAAGGGTAGCTAAGCCTGAAACTCTGTCTAGGACAGAATCCCCAGATGCGTAAAAATCCTGACTTGCATTTCGACAAGGAATCAGAGTGTTATCTCCTCAGTCCAATGCCTCCACGCGGCCTCGTGCTTGACTCCTGTTTGAGAGGAACTTCCTATATACTATCGATAAAGAGAAGGATTTACCTATCAATTGGCCCACTATGTCTGAATTTAAATACTTATGGGAAGTTTAAACTTCCTATCCCACAATTCTAGCCTAAGCTAGTAGGTATATGGACCTGAAAAATAAAAATTACTAATAAATTTTAATTATTGCGTTGATTTTAAGGGCTATTCTTACTCAGAAGGCAAGTGGAGTGAAATACTATGATGTTTTTGACTTGATAAGAAATATGAAAAGAAAAGGTGTATACTTCCAAAGCAAATTATCACTTAAAAAAAAACAAGCTTTCTTTTTCTTTGTAAATGTAAATTGATGAAAATGCAACGATAAAGAGAACACTAAGACTATATTTTTTGTAGTTTTTTTATATTATATTCTAAAAAATGAAAATAAAACTACTTTATGCAAAATCAAATGAAAAATCTTCTAAATGTTTTCTTTTCACTTTTTAAAATGCTCAAAGACTACTATGCACCTAAATGCACAAAACTTGAGTATGCTTGAATTAAACTAATTGTATAAACTAAGCAAAGTGAAGTAAACATATTAATAAGACCAAAAATCAACCACCTAAGGAATACTTGGAACCCTAGCTTGGGCGGACACAATGAAAGGAAATCACTGAGATCACACAAAGGCAAGTGGCAAACCAAATACTATCCAAAAATAGAATGGGATATACAGTGCCTAGAACCCTGATCACTGATTCAGACAACCAACACTTGAACCTATAACCCAACAGGAAAATCCACTTCAGATTGCTAACAGAAAGATGATCCAAACAAATAAGGACTCAAGAGATTTACAATAAAGCACAAGCTATGGATAACAATGTCATCAAACTCACAGTGAAATTTCTATAAATAAGGCCAACCAGAAAACAAAATTTATAGAGGGGCATGGACAAGCAAACCCTAACCCAAAATTTTTAAAGCTTAGGCTTGTACACAACTGTGTACAAGGGAAACCTGCGTACTGTACGTAACTGTCCTAGAGAGAAACCCAGTACACAGGGATCTGTACATGATTGTGTGTAAGAGAAACCCGTGTACACGTATACAATTTTCTAATAAAAGAAAAAATTTCAAGGTCTTCAGACACCACTCTAAGAATGAACCAAGACAGGGCACCACACATAAAATCAAGGCAAAGACTGGTCACTAATCTACAGAAATAACCCACAGCAGTCTGGGCTCCCCAACAAAGTCGACCATTCTGTTGTACAGGAATAAACACCTTTGTAACCTAGGGTCTGGGGTTACCAACTTACTTTTAAAACTTGCAGACAATCAGCTTTAAAATACATAAAGGAAATAGGAATATTTGTTGGACTCACCCAATTATCGACGGTTGATCCAAGCTTTGTCTTCTCCTGCTCTGCTTCTTTCCAAAGCTTTCAAGGATGCACCTCCTTCACCTGCAAATACAAAATTATCCAAGAACAATATTATATATGTATATATGATAGGTTAGATGAATGATATATAGAGTGCTTAATCAAAAATATTCATCAAACATGATACATGAAAGATAGTCAACACAAAGTTGGAAGAAGAATTCTCTTTATTAACAATAGTGAACGAGATAAGTGTACAACCAAATGCTTGAGACAAGGACTCCTCTACAACCAAAGGACTATGAGTTCTGCTGCTCCAAAGAATTCTAAATATATACCACCAGCATAACTTTTCTCTCCCAGATTCATTGTCTAATGTCCTCCCCAAGGCCTCTATTTATACTTTGGGAAATAGAGCAGTTTCGAAGGTTGAAGAGGTTGAGACAGTTGAGTTGGTTAATGATTAAGGCTCAACAAATCTCCATTAATCATGCTTTATTATTTTTAATGTCAAATGGATGTGTATTCGACTATCGATACTGGCAACCTGCGTATGGCACGTGAGTTTCTTTAAAGGAAACCCGCATACATATCTGTATGCGGGTTGCAATAAGCATAGTCATGTACAGTACGTGGGTTGTCAAAGAAAATAGTCACGTATGTACATGAGTTTCAATGGACATAGTCATGTATGTCAATCCACACATAGAAAGGTAAAATGGCAAGCTAGTTGGAGAGTGAATGCATCTCATGTCATGCCCATCTATAGTGTTTAGGAAACCTTCAATCCAAAAGTGTCCTTTTGTGTACCAACATATGAACTGTCGGCACTCAAACGGAGAAGTGCCATTTGGGTTGATAAAAGAACCTAATAGAAATGATGATAATAGAGGTGGAAGAAATGCTACAAGAGGAAGAGGTAGAGGAAGAGGTGGAAAAGTGAGATGTTACACATGTGGAAATATTGGCCATATGTCACAGGATTGTCTTGAAAATGTTGCAAGACAGATGGAAGCACAAGTAGTGGAAGATGATCCTAAAGCTCGAAAATAATTAGAGGTGACTGAGAATTACCCTGAAAAAGGTGAAGCCTTATTGCTGAGGAAGGTAATTAATAAGTCAGTACAAAGGAGGATCCTTTTCAAATAGTTTGCAAAGTTGAAGGTAAGTGTTGTAAATTGACTGTTGATAGTGGTAGTAGTGATAATTTGGTGTCTACAGAGATGGTGGAAAAACTGAATATGAGGAAAATAGTACATCCAAAACCATACAGAGCTGCATAGATGTAGGAGGGTCATCAATTTATTGTGAGTGAAAAATTCCAGGTAAAGTTTTAGATTGGAAGCTATGAGGATGAGGTAAGATGTGACATTATAAAGATGGATGTTTGTCATGTTTTATTAGGAAGGCCTTGGAATTTTAAAAGAGAAGCAATGCATGAGGGAAATAGGAATGAATATTACTTTGAGATGAATGGGAAGAGACATAATCTTCATCCATTTAGAGATGAGCAAGAAGAGATCAGTAATCAATTGTTGGTTATGACTGATAATAGGATTGAGAATGATAAGAAATCTAAAGTAAAGGTAACAATAATTTCACAGGCAAATGATTATGAGGTTGAGATGACTAACATGGTGTGTAGTAATTGGTTGAAGGAGAAAACATATGAACATGAAATGTCAAATACAAGCATGACGTTGATGGAGGAAGCACAATATGAAGTCAGAAAGGATGATGGGAGGTACATGGTTAATGAAATCATCAAGAGTAGTGAAGTAACAGAGGCGAGAAAAAGAGTGGAAGACCAAAGAATTCATAAACAAAATTCTTGGATGACAGATATATTCATGCTAATTTATTTTTTGTTTGCTTATATAACAAGGAATCTGAATTGTTTATGTGCAAATGAAGAAAAATCTATTGATAAGTTGTCTGTAGGGGAAAAGGAAGAGGAACTTGTTTGATTTAAGTATGAACAGATACTGTAGGAACCAAAGGACCTATTACAGATACAAGCCTAGAAAACATGGCTAAAGGGTTTGTTCAAAATGAGAACACTACCAAGGTTTATATATTGGGTCTCTCCTACAAGCTTACTAAAAAAAAACAGCAGGGAGAGATTTCATGGATAGGATCACATGAAAAGTTTCAAGTTGGGGAGTCTGACTTCACTAGGTTAGGGGAAGCTAAATGAGACTTAGAGTCTTACATGTTTTTAATCTATTTTATTTTTGTTAAAATGCTGAATAAAATGGATAAGGATACTAGATCCTTCTCCAAATGTAATCAATAGGATTGGTTGTATAGTTAGATCATTTCCTGAATGTGAGCAATTAGTTAATGATATGTCAGCAAGTTATAGAGGGTAGTGGGTTTTAACAAAGAATATGTTCCTTATTTGTAGGATATGGGAAAATAACAAAAGCTATATTTAATACAATCAAGTTATTAGGTTAGGAAGCTTTTAGTTATCTCATGGAGCTTTTAGTTAGCTCAAGGAAGTTTGGATATTAGGTCAGAGGAAAGATCGGAATCAAATTCCTGGAGAATGCACATAGACATACCTGTATGCTTATATTGATCTAATTGAGGACTTCAAACTTGAGGAGATCCATTGAGAAATGGAAACCATTTTTTTTTTCTGTCCATGAATGTGAATTCTGTATTGTTACTTTTTACACAAAAGATATGGATAAAATTTGCACCCAAGATAGTTATTGATTGAGTTTTAAGCTTCATTGATGCAATTCATGGTTTAAATATCAATGTTTTGCATAGGGTAGTCGAATGAGTAAGTTTCTGATCGAAGTGGAAATAATTTTTGTTTTAATCCTCTTATATGGTTAATTTTATCAAAATACAAATCGGTTTATGTGATGGTATGTCCTAATTTGTGGTAGAATCATTTGTTTTATGCGCATAGATGGAATAGCAGGGATTTACACAGTCAATAAATGGTTGTTGTGTGTTAAAAAGGTTGATAATTTTAGGGTACACAGGGTACTCCCAAAGGACCAAACACCAAGAACAATTGCTTCACACAAACAGATCACAGATCAATACACCAATGTTTGTCACGTGGTTAAAACCCTCGAGAGGAAAACAGTCCACGACCCCGGCCAAATAGCTACTCGAAGCAATTTGTTATGCAAAAGAAAGAAAGTTACATGAGCTTCTCATAATCGATCAACTAGCCAAGGACCCTCTATGCTCTTTAAATAGAGATCATAGACCAATCAGGTGTTAAGCCACGGATCAATGGTAGGTATGATCTAAGAGAAGTTGAACCGTTGGATCACTCTATGTCTAGAACATATCGTGACCATCGGATTAGAATATTTACAAATGCATACTAATGCATACTAAAGAAACACACTTTTACCTAATGGATATATTACACAAGTTGATCTTAACTAACTCCTAAGTGTCTAAATATCCTAACATCCCCCCTTAAGAATAACTTTGGATAGGATTGAAGGATTTACAAAATTGACACTATTAGGAGAAGGAAGGAGGCATTAGAGCCTATCCCCCATTAAGGACACATTCCTGAACTCCTAACATAGATCGACGTTTAGAAAACTTCGCTTCTATAAGAGACTTGGTGAAGATGTCTGCAACTTGATCATCTATAGGGCAATAGAGCACTTCAATAACATGATCATGAACAAGATTTCTGATGAAGTGCATGTGTAGCTCAATGTGTTTGCTGTGCTGATGTAGAACTAGATCTTTGGCAAGCTTGATGGCACTTTGATTGTCACACCAAAGTGGAGTAGGTTGTTGCTGCTTGAATCCAAACTATGAAAGGATCTGTCGAAGCCATAAAGCTTCCTGACTGGCATTAACCACGGCTTGATATTCTGCTTCTGATAAAGAAAGAGCAAGAGCTTGTTGTTTCTTACAAGCCCAAGTGACAGGTCCAGATCCCAGACTGAAAACATAACATGAAGTAGAATTTCAATCATCAGGATCGCTGGCCCAATCTGAATCAGTGAAACCAACCAACAAAGGTTTCCCCCCTATACTGTAATGAATCCCAAACTGAATTGTACCTCAAATATATCGAAGTATTCTTTTCGCTGCTTTATAGTGACTTTCATGAGGAGTTTGCATATAACGGGAAACACGACCAACAGCAAAGGAAAGGTCAGGACGGGAATGAATCAAGTATAAAAGAATACCAACAAGCTAACAATACAAGGTGGCATCTACTTCAGGGGAAGTACAAGTGGTAGAAAGTTTGACTCCAGACTGGAAGGGATAAGGGGCTGGTTTACAATCTTCCATGTGGAAGCGACGAAGAAGGTCACGAGCATACTTAGACTGGGAAAGAAATATTCCTTCTTTGGTTTGCAAGACTTGGAGACCAAGAAAATAATGCAAATGTCCTAAGTATGACATTTCAAAATTTTGCTTAAGACTGGATTTCACATGGGTTATAAGGTTAGGGTCACTACAAGTAAGGATAAGATCATCAACATAAAGAACAAGTATGATGAGATGGTTTCCTACTTTCTTGGTATAGACATTGGGGTTAGAATGGCATCTATAAAAACCAGTGTCAAGGAGAAAGCTATCCATTTTGGCATACCAAGCTCTAGGAGCTTGCTTAAGGCCATATAAGGATTTCTTAAGGAGACAAACAAGGCTAGAGTTATTCTGAACATATCCAGGAGGTTGTTCTATGTAAATTTCCTCATGTAAATCACCATGTAAGAAGGAATACTTGACATCCATTTGATGGAATTCCCAGTTATGTAAGGCTGCAAGGGAAAGAACAAGGCGGATGGAGTTCATTTTTGCTACAGGGGAAAAGGTTTCATTGTAGTCAATCCATTCAACTTGGGAAAAACCTTTGGCAACTAACCTTGCCTTAAGTATTTCAACACTTCCATCTGATGCATACTTAGTTCTGTAGACCCATTTACATCTCACAAGTTTTCTTCCTTTTGAAAGAGTAACAAGATCCCAAGTATCGTTCGCCATTAAGGAACGATATTCTTCATCCATAGCTGCATCCCAATCTGGATTTCCTGAAGCTTCTGCAAAAGTTTTCGGATAATGATTCTCAGAAAATTGAGCCAAAAGAGAAGAGGCTCACTGAAACGGAGAACGTGTTCGACGTTGATCTCTAGGATCACCTACAAGATCACCAGCTGCTTGACATGTTGAACGGACCCATAGAGGAAGTATTGGTGCTGGTGCAATTGGAGGAACATGAGTAGGCGGAGGTGGATTTTCATCCTCACTGTCATCATCAGAAATTGGAGTTGGAAACATGTCAAGGAAGCTGGAAGAAGAAGAAGAAGAAGGCACAATCGTCGAATCAGGCTCGCAGGCCAATGATGGCACACCTGCCAAGTTAGGCTCGCAGGCCAAGAGATTTTCATCAAATTTATCATCTCTTCTAATGATTATATCATGAGAATGTGGATAAAGAAGTCTATAACCTTTTACATCTTCAGAATATCCAAAAAATATGCACTTTTCACTTTTAGGCTGCAATGCTTTCTGTTTTTCATCCGGAATGTGAGCCCATGCTTCAAAACCAAACACACGAAAGTGACTGACATCTGGTTTAATTTTACTCCATGCTTATTTCGGTGTTATACCTTGTAAAAATTTAGTGGGTGTGCGATTAACTATGTAATTTGCATAATTTATGGCCTCAGCCCAATATTGAAGACTTAGTCCCTTAGATTGAATCATACAATTAGCCATTTCTTTTAAAGTGCGGTTCTTCCTTTCAGCTACACCATTGTGGTGTATATGGAACAGTGTGTTGTTGTTGGATTCCTTGTTCAGTGCAAAAAGTAGTGAACTTGTTGTTAACATATTCTTCTCCATTGTCAGATCTTAACTTAATAATTTGATGACTGGATTGTTTTTCAACAAGGGCCTTATAGGCCAAGAACATGTTAAATACTTCGCTCTTAAGTTTTAAGAAGTAAACCCAAGTGCATCTGGAGTAGTCATCAATGAAAGTTAAGAAATATTTGAAACTAGAAAAGGAAGCAGATGGAAGAGGGTCACACAAGCCACTATGCACAAGCTCCAAGGGAATCGAGGCATGCCAAGAGGCACATTTGTCAAAACTGTCCCGATGATGTTTTTCGAGTACACAACCGGAAAAAACACCATCCTTGCAAGATACCAGCGCAAGACCAGTCACCATATTGTCTTTACATAGTTGTTGCAATGAGCGATAATTTAAGTGACCAAATCGCTCATGCCAAAGTTTGCTCAAGTTATCACTATGAGCAACAAAAACAGAAGGAAAAGATGATGACCCAAAGTTGTTAAATTTGTACAACCTGGTAATTTCATCAACAGTTCTAGTAGCAAGGACATTTTGAGGATTTTTAAAATCCTTGATTACAACTTGGTGAGGTGTAAACGTCACAGTTTTACCTTCACCTAAATGAGTAATTTGATAGACTGATAACAAATTGCAGGAAATTTTTGAAACACATAGTACATTACTAAAATGACCATTTTCTATTGAAACTATTCCAGATCCTACAACACTTAGAGATCTATCATCACCAACAAATATTTGTTTGGTGTTACATTCATGCATAGTAGAAAATATGGCTTTATCCTTAGCCATATGATAAGATGTTCAAGAATCAATGAGCCATTCATTTGAAGTAGAAGAAGAAGATGCAGTATAAGAGTAACCAGAAGCACAAGGTGCATGTCCATGAGAGTTAGATTCTGAAGACGAATCTAGGCTGATGTGGTGCTTCTTCATTGCTACTTCCAAGGCTGCCATCTTCTTAAAACATTTAGATTCATCATGATTATCTTTCCCACAAAAATTGCAATGACGCTCAGTCTTCTTTCCTTTTTGATTGGATCCTTTGTCATTTTTTGAAGAAGGAGCTGACTGAGAGGGTTTGGGACCCTTGTTGTTTTGCTTATTATTGCGAAAATTCTGTTTCTTGGGAGGCTTGGACTTTTCTTTCTATTGGGACAATAAGGCTTTCCTAGATGTATTTGCATTGTTAATTATTCCAAGATGAATGAGTTTATCTTGCTCTCTAATTAAGGAATCACAAAAGGATTCAAGACTAGGCTCTACATAGATGGCTGTAGTTAAGGATTCTTTCGTGGAGTAGAATGTAGATACAAAAACAGAATATGCAGGTCCAAGTTTGGAAATAATATGATAAATACATTGTTTGTCTTCTTTCTTAATCTTGCATTCTGCACATAATAGTCTAAGAGTTTTATACTTAGATAAATAGTCTTGAATGCAAGAAAAATCATTGGGATTCAAGGAAATCAACTCATTCTCAAGTTGATGACCCCGAATTTCATTGTGTTTACCAAACACAGATTTCAACTTTTCCCAAGCTTTATCAGGTTCATCAATGTCAGATATGTGGAATCGCAAATCAGTAGAGATTGACATCCCAATCAATCCACGAGCTTCATCGCATCTATTTTCCCATTTAATTTTCTTATCATCATCAATGGGTTTTGTTTCTTTCCCTGAGATTATCCTGAAAAGTCCCCTACTTCACAGAACATCCTCCATACGAGATTTCCTTGAGAAATAGTTGGAACTTGTAAGTATAATATCACAAGGGGTGGCCATACTATAAAATAATGGCTGAAAAAACAGAAACTAACTATCTGGATGCAAAGAGCTCGAAAAAATATGCGATTTTAAAAAAAGCGGCACTTAAAACTGATTTCGGATGATGAAGTTATGCTTGATCAAAGGAAATGTTGAAGATGTCGCCAATAGTGACGTGGGAGATATTAACTTGACCAGTTAAAAAAAAGAACCCCCCTCTTCCAAAGATCTACCTTTGACAATCACTTTACAATAAAGCTGCTTTGAAGTGAATCACTTTTGTAGAATAAGTGAGGTTCACTTTTACAATAATGTACTTTTAAATAGTGCGGCAATAAATTAAAAGACTTAAGTGACTCACTTTTATTTTATTTTATTAATGTGAGATGCACTTTTACAATAAAGTAACTTGAAAATAGAAATTGCATGCAATAAAAAGTAGCTTGATAAGATTTGAACTCAAGACTTATCAAGGTGTAAAGCAACTTTAGACCAAGTGAGCTAAGTTTAAAAGGTACATAAAAGAATGGAAAAAGGAAGGTTTTTTTTTTTTTTTTTTTTACTCTTCTCTCTCATTTTTCGTGCTTGCTTTCTTTTCCTGCAAATCACAAAAAAAACGAAAAACAAAAACAAAAAAAACATTTTCCACAAAATGGGGTTAGATCTTGGTTAGCTTACCCGGAAAGTCTACGTTTCCAAGTTTTCTTATTGTTTATGATTTGCCGTGATCGCACAAGGTGCACGACAAAGAGCATACGTAGCCGAGAAGACAAGAAAAAAAACTTTCCCTCATTGTTTCTGATTCGCCGCGATCGCACAAGGTGCACGACAAATAGCATACATAGCCAGGGAAGGCAACATTCCGAGACTAAAACAAAAATATATAATAATAAGACTGATAAAATATGAGAGATTTAAAAAAAACAAATCTGTCACTGTAACATTATACCTCCATATTTGCCGAAATGGGTGTTTCTGGAGCAAACAAAAATGGTTTTCGGTGAAACAAAAACTATTTCCAAATGGAAACAACGCTCCAGACGCAATGGAACAGCTCCCATAGACCAAAAATGCATATAAAATCCAACAACAAGAAACCCTTTCAAAGATTCGGTAACATCGGTTCCGGATTTTGATCAAAACCAAAAGCAACTCTTCATAAAGCTTTGATACCATGTTAGGGTACACAGGGTACTCCAAAAGGACCAAACACCAAGAACAACCACTTCACACAAACAGATCACAAATCAATACACCAATGTTTGTCACGTGGTTAAAACCCTCGAGAGGGAAACAGTCCACGGCCGCAGCCAAATAGCTACTCGGAGCAATTTATTATGCAAAAGAAAGAAAGTTACATGAGCTTCTCATAATCGATCAACTAGCCAAGGACCCTCTATGCTCTTTAAATAGAGATCATAGACCAATTGTGTGTTAAGCCACGGATCAATGGTAGGTATGATCTAAGAGAAGTTGAACCGTTGGATCACTCTATGTCTAGAACATATTGTGACCGTCGGATTAGAATATTTACAAATGCATACTAATGCATACTAAACAAACACACTTTTACCTAACGGATATATTACACAAGTTGATCTTAACTAACTCCTAAGTGTCTAAATATCCTAACAGATAAACGACATAGGAGAGTTGAGTAAATAGTCCATAAATTGAATGGTGGACATCTAGCATCAGTTGATCGATGGAGAAGGTGATATATCACATTTTGAACTGCATGTGAGTTAACTTGGCTTGGTCATGTGTGCAAGGAACCAGAGTTATGGTAAAAACTTTCTATTGGATTGTGATGAGACTATATATGATGGATTTTAGGTCTTAAAAATCAAGGTGCTAGGAGATAAATCACAACATTAAGTCCTCTAGAATGAAGTGTTGAAGTGTAGAAGAGAATTGGTGATGACTTCCAAAGCTGGAGAGAAGAGTAAAAGAAACATGACTACTAATTTCACTCTGTTATATATATATACACACAATACTATTTTATGTATGAAAGAGAAGGCCCAAGAGGTATGTATTTAAATGATTTTTCCTTTATAGGACAGGCTCTTAACTAGGGGTTTGTATACTGCTTATATACAATTGATAATGATCCTCCAAAGATGGATTTAAGAGGATTTAGGTTATCACAACATAAAAAAAATCTTCACATGTATATTTAAATCATACCAAATAAAAATTGAACTCCCTTTTTTACGTAATCATAACCATTCCGTTAGGATTAGGAACATACAAAGTACCATCACATAATGTAAACTAATATAATAATTTGACAACAGTAATTAGGCACATGATCAAACAAGTTACAATTTAACCTTGACATTTAGTTATAGCACCATATGTTGTACTCAGTCCCCTTACATATGATTAAAAACTCCTTACATACCATTACCAATGATGGACGCATAGTCTCCTAGTCGGCTAAGGAGCATTAATAGGGTTTGATGATTGGAAATGATAAAAGAAAAGATCATCTATAAAGTATGCACCTGTATGAACTGATTTATTTTACAGGTGTCCTGCACGGGGGATTCACTCGTTGACCAATATCCTATCACGTTAGTTCATATTGCGGTTTTTAAAATTATCAAAAGTTGAACCAATATATTGCAGGTATTGGGGGGGATGAGGGGTTTAAGGTGGGGGTGGGTAGGGTGGTTTATAAGGATTGAGGTATAAAAAGGGGTGGGAAGGAGGTTTTAAGTATTGGGGGGGTTTTTCAACAAAAAGAGTTTGGGTTAATATCTCTGGAAATTAAGGGTATTCTTTAATATTCCACGATCGCACGTGCTATGTGAGAGGTTCACTAAGTGAAGTCCCCGTGGTGTCCTGCGAGAGTTAATTCAAAGATTTTTCACCATTGGAATCCAACTTCCGTCAACACCACTTTATATAGCTCCACATGCATATTAGTACTACAAAACCAAGATGATAAGTTTTATAAATAAGGTAAATTAAATCCATAAGCAAATCTAGTAATTAAATACTACTTATCTTAGCTTGGGTGACTGAAAATGTGTCTATCACTTTTCTCCCATCCGTAGGCTCTATTTGACGTATGTTTATCCATCTAGAGCCACCCTCAAGTTGGGTGATGAATCCACTAAGGTTCGGGACACAGTTAAGTCCTCTACAAATTCTTTTTATGACGAGGTATAAAATTTAACTTGAGGTATTACCATATATTACAGGTATAACACCTTTACTCTATGCTTTAAGTTATATACCACATATTCTTATTTACACCAGTTAGGATCCTATTACTAAAATCCTATAATATACTACTGTTTGGTTAAGGTAAGTTTCATACATACGTTTATTCATGGAAAAGTTTCTAATATATAGACATCTAGTCATGATAATGTTTTCCATAAATATAACTTTAAACCCAAAGCAGCATTTATCTCATACTTATATTTATATATATATATAACCGTAGTAATGTTCTCACTATAACACACACATATTATAAAGCAAGGAATTTCAAATAGTAATGTTTATAACAAACACAAAGTATTCAACATTGTGAATGAGCTTTCCTCATTCTATGATGACCATCCAAAAAATATGTCGACATTGACACTCATGTCATGATCCGTACATTGCATAGCTGCTCTGAATTTTGAGATTTCATAAATTAAACGCAGACAATCCTCACGAATCTCATTTGACATCAAACATAGAGATGGAAAATGTTTCATACCAATATAGAGTAATCAATTCCAAATCGAATTGCATAGAATTAGAGACATACAATATCAAAACACAAAGATATAAATGTTTCATGCCAATACAAGGTTAATTGATTCCAAATCGAATTAGACTCTGGCAATATCAAAACACTGACAATATCAAGATGCAGAATATGGATTTGATCATATGCATTCAGTCAATACCTCTTGGAAAATATTTCTAAAATTAACTCATATCAAGATGCAAAGAATATCAAGACGCAGACTATGGATTTGATCATATGCATTAAGTCCATACCTTTGGGAAACAATTTCTCAAATTAACTCATGTCAAGATGCAGAGAATATCAAGACACCGACTATGGATTTCATCATATGCATTCAGTCCATACATTTGGGAAATGATTTCTAAAATTAACTCATACACATCCAATGAAGATGATGGGGAACGTAAGTAGATATTGGATCACAAATCAATGCAAGTATTGAAAGAGCGAAAAATAGAGGGATAAACAAGTTATCATACAATGCAGTGAATAATCCAGATGAAAATGCAATTATATATAAGCAAATGTAGTTGTTTATTGAACCTATACAAATATTTGGAGATGGATTTCAATGTCATCTCTCTTCATTTGTTCACTTGGGGGGATGAACCAGTTATCAATTTATACAACGAATAAAAATAGTTCTGGATAAAATGCAGGAACCAACTTAGATTTGGAGGAAACACAGGCTTAAAATCTAAAATATGGGGAAAACGTAGTAAGAATATCAAATATGGAGTTGACACAAGAAGTCTACACATTTCAGATCTTTCATATCGGATTCTGCACGTAGAATTTTAAAACGTCAGTCGCATAAAACAAATCCTTACATTCTAACCCAAGCTTAAAATGAAGAGTTGTAAACATGCATTGGATCATCAATTCATACATATAAACATGTACATATATCAATCCCAAAGCTCAAATGAAACCAAATCAAATCTGACTTTTCATCCATATAAACACGTATAAAGATAAATCCCAAAATGCAAATGTAAAATACAGCTAATCATCATGATAATTGAACCAAAGTGAATATGAAACAGAGAGATAGCTAGAATATCATTCCCCTTCCCGATATGGACTTGGCCCGTTTATCTTGTCCTTCTTGACTTCCCAGTTCATCGCAAATACAACATCTAATGTTATTCTATTTCTGCGATTCTTTTCGATTGGGTCCGATCTATCCATAGCCACATTACTCCATCTTCCATTCCTCTCAGCCCCCCCTCAGAGAAAAATAACCGCATGTCTTATACAAGATACCTTTCTCCTCAAGTGGACATACGGCATATCCAAAAATTCCACGTGCCCTCCCCTATAAGGAAGAAATCGACAAGTTACAAAAAAATCTAACGACCATGTCCCCTATGGGTCATTCGACCGTCTTGGGGTTATTTTTGCTTACAATTTTTTATATGTCTTTTACTATGTTATGTGTAAATTTGTATATTGTCATCTATATCTAAAAATTTAGTAAAATAGTTAATGTTTTCTTTACTTTACTACCTGTATTAAAAATAAGATTGAGAATACCCCCTCTAAAATGTGAAATTAATAAAGACATGGTGGTTTATAAAAAATACCACGAGGTCACAATATCCTTGTTTACAAGGAAACAAGGTTATAGTGTTTAAGTAAATGTTTGAAAACTATATGCTTAGGCTTCTTACCTTACCTTCAGTATTTTGGGTTTAGCTTCAATATATTGTTAGATTTTTATCATCATTCAAACTAGCATTATATTAGGATCTTTAACTGAGAGAATAACATGCATCGCAATAAACACAAGAGACAAGAGACACAAATAATTTTCCTCAGGGAAACCATAAAGGAGAAAACCCTACAACTTCCTTAGAGACAGAATCAACACGAAAAGTAAAACCTGAAAACATAAAGATGATCTCCATACAGTAGTAGTCTCTTTCTTGTCCCATCAACTTCTCTCTCACTCATGCGCCCCAGTGAGTGAGTGTGTATGTACTAAATAGAGAGGCTCACTCTCTATTTATATTCTTTTGTTCACTTAATGTCCACTCCAACATGTCATCCTCACTTAACAATTACTTACTAGAGCCGACATCTCTAGGAGAGTCTAATAACCCTAGTGCCCCACAACTTATTGGGACTTTTCCCCTTCGACCAACAAGGAGGGTTATCCTTAAAACAACGATGTGGACTATTGCCCTGAATTACAATAACTCGCCTAGGGTCAACTTCTCTAGGATATTCTAACAACCCTAGGGCCCCACAATTGCGGGGACCTTAACCCTTGAACAATAGTAGGGTTACCCACAATGACTTGACATGACTTGTTCACATTATAGAAACTCCCGATTGGAACATCCGGGCATGACATGACTCAATTAAATTACAAACACTTCATGGAATAAACATCAGGGTACAATACATAAGATATATAAGTGAATACATTCTGAAGTTACAATTACTTCAACACTCCCTCTTAACTAGGAATGTATTCTCTCGACACAATTTATCAGCACAAGTCTTCTTCTCTGTATTATCTGGATCATCATCAAGTCATATTCATCTTAATCTGGATCACCATCACTGGATCTAGATCATCACTGGATCTGGATCATCACTTGACTTGGATCATCTCCGCTGGATCAACATCACTAGATCTTGATCATCACTGGATCTGGATCATCACTACTCGATCATCATCACTGAATCTGGATCATCAATTGGTTATGATCACTGGTTCTATCTCTTGATTCTTCTCGTCACAGGAAGTTCTATAGAGACATCCCTTTTTCATGCAGGTTGTAGGCTTAGCCTTCATGTAGGTATTCTTAAATACTTATATCTAACCCTAAGTTAGAATGGCCTGCCCAACACTTACATCTGACCTTATCTCATTAGAAAGGCATGCCCATCACTCACATATGACCATCAGAGGAACACATCCACCATCATGTCTGAATGGCCTTCCCTCACATCTGACCATGGAAGGAACCTAATCCTCTCACCATGTCATAATGGCCCGGCCCTTACATCTGACCACGGAAGGAACCTAATCCTCTCACCATGTCAAAATGGCCCAGACCTTACATCTGACCATGGAAGGAACCTAATCCTCTCACCATGTTAGAATGGATCTCACTCCCAGAATGAAGGTTCCCTGTAACTGACCAAGTGCCTCCATTCTCCTAGAGAATGGCATTAGTCCTTGCATCTAATCAAGTGGGAACACATCCGTTAATCACATCAGAATGGCCCTGCACTTATATCTGATAATGTGAGACTACATCCCATAGTCATATCAGAATTTCCCTCAGTCCCACACTGAGTATTCCTGGTAACTGACTAGGTAGCTCCATTCAGAGAATGGCAATCAGTGCTTATATCTGATCGTGTGGGAACCAATCCTACAGTCACCTCAGAATGGCTCAGCATTTATATATGACATGCAAGGAACCAATCCTCTCATCATGACATAATGAATTAGCCCTTACATCTGACCATGGAAGAAACCAATCCTCTCACCATGTCAGAATGGCTAACAGACTCATCACTTCCCCTTCGAGGGAACCTCAATATGGAGAACACCAAGCTTCTCCTTGAAGTACTCAAACTTTACTTTGCCCAATGGATTAGTCAACACATCAGCTATATGTTCATCCATCGCAACATACTAGAGCTTCACTGCTCCTCTCTCCTCCATATCCTTGATATAGTGATATTTGATCTCAATATGCTTTGACTTGTCATGGAACACCGGGTTATCCCACAACTTCACACAATTGTGGTTGTCGCAATATATACAAGTAACATCGAACTAGAGATCAAATACATCAGACAGTAGCTTCCTCAGCTATACTGCCTCACAACTAGCTGAACAAGCTGCAGCATGCTCTACTTCAGCTGTACTCAATGCCACACAGGACTACTTCATGTTAAACCAAGAGATCACACCTAATCCCATACTAAAGAAACACCTTGAAGGGCTCTTCCTATCGATGACACTGCCTGCCCAATCTGAATCAACATAACCTTCCAGGTTAATCTTTTGATTTGCCTCATACTTGAGCCCATAATCAACTGTACCCTTCAGGTACCTCATAATATGCTTTGCAACAATCAAGTTAACATGTCTCAGATCTGTCAGGAACTGGCTCAAGGTGTTCATAGCAAAGCAAATATCTGGTCTTGTGTTCATCAGCTACATTAAGGACCCAATCATCTGACGATATTTCATGGCATCAACTGACCGTGATGAAGCAACACTCAGTAGCTTCAGGTTCGATTGCATAGGCATGGTCATGGCCTTGCAGTCCATCATCCTGAACCTCTTCAAGATCTCTACTTTATACTTCCCTTGTCCCATGGAGATTTTGCCACACCTCCATGCCTAGAAAGTAGTGCATCATATCCAAGTCCTTCATCTCGAACTCAGCAGCAAGTCTCCTTCTTGCAACTTCTATCAGGAACAAGTCATTGACATATAACAGGAGCATCACTGGTCTTCCACCTTCAACCTTGAGGAAAAGGTTGGAATCCTCTTTACTCTCAGTAAATCCTAGAGTCACCAGTAAGCTATCCATCCTATCATACCATGTCGAACCTCGAGATCTTCTGTAGTCACTCCCTCTAAAGTGAAGAATCATACTCCCTCTATCTTTTGTACTCTATGCACTCTTTTCATGAGAATCCTCATGCCATGAATCTTTCCTTGTATCCCATGATGTTTCCACCTACTGCATGATGGAACTATGAACTTCCCTTCATGTATCGATAATGCATCCTAGACATCATTCTTCTTGAACTGGTCCTCTGTTTCTTCTTGGTTACTTCTTCATAGCTGGAAGGTTCTACATCAATGATTTCATTGCATTCGTCATATTATTCTTCATCTTGAACTGTCATCACTTGTTCTTCAGAACAAGTCTCATCCTTCTTTGCTTGTAGGTAATTTTACGCGATCTTTCCTACAAGTCAAATGCACTAGTTGTATGGTTAGAAACATTTCATAAGGTATATTCATAATGAAAAATTATTTTACATCAAGATATATGATTATGCAACTATTTTAGCCAATACAACATTCATCCATATCTCATGGAAACTTTCTACATGCCTTGCATCTCTACCAGGACAACATTGAGATTGTGCACTAATCCAATATGTCAGCAAAGAGGTTTCATTCTAGATAAGCAGCGATGGAGAGTTGTATAACACCATGAGCTACTTACCCATCACATGCATATTAGTAGTATACTGTCATTAAAGCTAACATTCTATGATGCATAACATATCAACTGAATATAAACAAATGCATAACAAAAAACAATATCATGAAATGACAATTGAATACTTATCTTTATTGTTTCGTGGGTAGACTCCTTCTTGAGCCTTCAACTTCATCATCTTCTTCGTTCTTAATAGCATCGTTTCTTATCCAAATGCTAATATGGATAAGAGGTTGAGTTCTTCATATTCCTCATCGCTTGAGGGATCTTCTTTGGATGGTGAGAGCTTGATCTTCAGTTGCTCCCATCTTCTCTTCTCTTATTACGAGTCGATCTTCTTCTTCTTCCCAGAGTCTACTGAAATTAATCACTTCCTTCGGGCACACATTCCTCGCATGAATGAATCCCATGATCCTGGGAGGCCATTCAAGGTGGCTATCACCACTTCTGCATTCTCCACTTCTTCTTCTACTGCTACAAGTTGTTTTTGATTTGAGAGACCCCCGTAAAGTATGACTGTATGGTCTCTACATTCTGGATCTTCACATTCTTCAACGGTTTTCTCAAAGTCATATTTTGATTTATGTTCTTCCCTTCAAATAGCTTGGTCATGGAGTCAAACATATCTTTCGGTGTCTATAGGGAAGACGCTTATGGTATAAGGTGATCCGTGATTGAATTGGCAATGATCTTCTTGGCCTTGACCAAGTTCTTCTTATGTAAGGATTTTAGCCTCATCTCCCTCTGGAGATGGAACCTCTCTACTTATGTAGGTGTCCAATTCATTTTCTTCAGAGAGAGCATATACTTCCATGCTTGGAAGTTGTCAACTTCACCAAGCTTGTCATCAAGCTGATGTGATAGATCACTTTGAAATGAGAACCTCAAATGACAATAGTAATAGATTAGATCTTACTGATTTGAGGTATCTGTCCTGGTTCTGGAGCTGGCTAATCTAGGGTTTGTCAAAGAAACCCTAATTTTCAAAACTTGGAATATTTTAGATCTGATTGGATAGAAATATAGACCTCGTCAAGGTGAGCTATCCAATGTACTCATTTTTTCAAAAACAATGGAGGGAAGCTCCCAGAACAGGAAGCCCTAGTTTACCAATTTCTTCTGCAAAAATTCTTGATACCGTTTCTGCGATATCTCTAAAAATATTACTCCTCTATATCTGAAACATCACATTGAGGTAGACTCTCCTATCACTATTTCAAAACCATAGGTTTCATTAAAGTTGGTTTCACCGATTGAGACTTATTATCGTTTTTCCAAGGTGACATGTTTCAAGTCTATTCAACATAGCGAATTTGTAAGGACTACCATGTGTCACTGTTTGATCTTCAGGGTTGGAAACTTCTAGCAAAGAACATATAGTCTGCGCCCATTCTGGAACATCTTCAGAAATTTCATTTGGAACTTCGTAGCCCAACATATAACAATTCTCCCCATGTGTCCTTTTTAGGGATGAATCCTGGAAGAGGCTAGAACCCTAACTTGAAGGGATCATATCTCCTAGAATTTAGTGAATCTAAGTTTGAAATCTAGATACAGTGTAAATTAGGATTTTATTTCTGGCATGTGAAATTTTCAGATCCTAATCCTTCTTAAATCCTACGATATAGTGAATGTACCAAAACTTATCAGTTTTAGTATTTAGGGTTTTTTCTAGCCTGAGGTAAAACTAGGGTTTTACTTTCCCGGAGTTTCACCCAACCAAGAATCTAGACCTAGGTATCTAAAATTTTATTTTTATGAGGAGAGAAATATATGCTAGGCTCACTCAAAAATTCCTCTTCTATAAGAAGCCCTAATTTCCCGCACCAAAAATTGAAAATGTGTAGAATCAAATTCCGCTTTGACGGAAAGATGTGCCCTTCACTCGAGAGTCAGCCTAGAATACTTTTTCTAATGGATTGTGGATAGAGACCCAAAAAGTAAGAAGCCCTAGTTTCTGTAGCTACACAATGCCTTTTTCTCAGGTTAGCTCTGATACCATGTTAGATTTTTATCATCATTCCTGCTAGCATTATATTAGGATCTTTAACTGGGAGGATAACATGCACAACAATAAACACAAGAGGCAAGAGACACAAAGAATTTTCCTTAGGGAAACCATAAAGAAGAAAACCCTGCAACTTCCTCAGAGATAGAATCAGCACCAAAAGTAAAACCCGAAAACATAAAGATATTCTCTCAACAACAATAGTCTCTCTCTTGTCCCAACAACCTCTCTCTCACTCATGTACCCCAGTGAGTGAGTGTGTATGTACAAAATAGAGAAGCTCACTCTCTATTTATATTCTTTCGTTCACTTAATGTCCACTCCAACATGTCAGCCTCACTTAACAATTACTTACTAGAGCTGACATCTCTAGGAGAGTTTAATAAACCTAGTGCCCCACATCTTGTGGGGACTTTGCCCCTCCAACCAACAAGGATGGTTATCCTTAACACAACAATGGGGACTATTGGCCCAACTTACAATAACTCACCTAGGGTCGACTTCTCTAGGATAATCTAATAACCATAGGGCCCCACAACTATGGGGAATTTAACCCTTGAACAATAGGAGGGTTACCCACAATGACTTGACATGACTTGTTCACATTATAGAAACTCCCGATTAGAACATCATGGCAGGACAAGAATCAATTACATTACAAACACTTCTCGAAATAAACATTGGGGTACAATACATAATATATACAAGTGAATACATTCCAAATTTACAATTACATCAACATATGTAAGATAATCATCTAATATATATATATATATATATATATATATATATATATATATATATATATATATA
>LPNX010688411.1:336268-346495 GCA_001517045.1 Pseudotsuga menziesii
CTTATAAAAATACTAGGCATGCTTCCCTAATAATGTAATCAATCTTAGTTTTAAGAATAATTATAGCCTCATAAGGGTCAGTTGATTAACCATTTTTAATGTTTGAAGGCTTCGACCATCATATCCAGTTTATTTTTAATCATATAACCTTTAACCATTTTTTCCACCATGCCATAATTTTTGTAATATGATAATGTATTCTAGACATTGATAATTATATATACATAAATCTTAATGCCTCTCTCACCCATAATTTGATGAGTCTGTAATATACCACTACTTATGGTAGCTATTTTCCTTTTTCTACATCATCGAAATCGTAATGAAACAAGGTTAAGCTTTACTAGATCCCGAAACCTTTGTTAGCCATTAGGATATCCCCCTAGTGGATTCATCCCCAAATCATCATTTTAGTCGTGCATGCTTTCAATCTCCTAGAAATATTAATTTCATCTACACTTTGATGAGGCTAGGATTTGTACTTACAGTTCCTTTTACTTACATTGTGTCATTTATGTCCTTGTTGTTCATGCTTTTCAACGATTTGTCTTCTATTCTTGAGTTTATCCTTTGTTCTAATTTTCATTGTTATTTTGTTCATATTCAATATTTCATGATTCCTACAATATTTTACCCTTCATAACATGCACCCTTATGCAAAAAAACCAAGTATTCCAAAATGTATTCAGTAAACATGTCATTAGTTCATAATCCCACTGAGAACATAAACAACAAGTCTTTTATACAACACAACATTTGCAATTTACAAAACTTATTGTATCCCTTGTTTGTGCTTTTATGATAATAAGAATACCTAATACAGGATTACCTTCAAAATAACTCATATGGAATTCCTATTTACTTATCTTTTTGAGGGACAACTTTTAACTCCAGTACTTGGATATCTTAACTAGTTCTCAACTTGATATAGATATTTCTTTCATTCACAAATTAGCATCATCTATTTCACATAAATTCCAACAAGTAACCATAAACATTTACCATTCACATTTTCCCTTGAGGAAATTTTTCCTACTTAAGTATTCATAACATTTATACATTAAGACATTCAACAGTCTAGTTATTATGAAAAATCATTACTATGTGTTTTATTGTTTGATCATGAAGTTGCAAAAATTTCAACAAAACTTTTGTTGATGAAGAAAATATTGCCTGAGTTCCTAATTCTTAATAGCTCTCTACTGAAGAAAGAAATCTCTCTCGAGTTGATGACAACAATTGGATTTACAGGCTAAAATTTTTGAGGTTACTCTCCCTTTTGATTGCTAGTAAAAAAATTTCCTCTGAAAAACATCAAACAATGTCCTATATTCGAGATGCCAGACTTTGTGCCTAGGTATTTCCATTGATATCATAGACTCTTTCATAATTACCCCCAAGCCTCCTTTCTTTAGTCCATGAATTTATTTTCTACCCAGGATCCTACTTGAGTCCAGGAAAACTTACTTTAGCAAAGTAGAGTTGGATCTTCAAATTTTCCCCTTAGTGTTCCATCAGATAAAGTTTCTTTTCCTCTCAAGCCTTCATGCTTGAGTCCAAGAAATTATTTTCTACCCAGCTTCCTTCTTGATTCCAGGAAAAGTTGCTATCTTTTTAACCATCTATGTTTTATTGTTTCTTGTATATTTCATATGAAACAAAATAACAACAAATAGGTTCACCTGTTTTTCTTACCCATGATTTTAGATAGTTGTTCACTAATCCTTGATATTTATTCAGATTCTTACCATATGCTTACCATGCCTACTATATTGTACTCTTGTCTTTCATCAGGTTCCAAGAATATTGGCCATTACATGATCATCTGAAATAAGCATCCTCTTTTGGTTCCTATCATGACTCTTTGTATTATTACCGTTACCAAGTCTTGGTACCTGCAACTACTCTGAAACAATGAGAGTTATGGTGGCAGATAATAGATTCTAAAAGAAATGACCTTTTACAATTTATGATTTTACATTAACTCCTCTAGAAATTACATTCATCATCCTCAACATTTTATTGGAATTTCATAATTCGATACTTCCAGTATTTTCTAAAACATATACAATAATTTTAATAATACTTCAATTTCCTTTGGTTTACACCTTCTATCTTCTGCAAAGGACTACTTCAATAAGTCATTCATTTAGTTATTTTTAATGTATATGGAAATGTATAATTCTAACCAATGATAAACTTAGCTATGCTTTATAATTAGGTCTTGCCGTAAAATTTGATACTGACTTAAAAATGGAGTGTATATTTTATCATGGATAATAAGATAAGGTTATTCTCGCAAAGAACACGCTAAAAACTATAAAATGAAACAAAAATAAAGATCTCCGTAGACTAAGATCATAACTTGGTCATACACTAAAATATTTTTGTTAACTAAATTTTTGGGGATAAGTAAATCCCACCCAAGATCTATCGAGAGAGGGTTCCAAAAACATTTTCACAGATCTTTTACCATGAAACCATATTGTCATGATGATGAAATAGCAGAAATGGAATGATTCAATTTCTTCAATATATAATTCATGCCCTAATAAATTCGTACATGCATCTAGTGACAAACAGAATCCTTCAAAAGAAAATTGAAATATGAGCGTGACTACCTCAACTATACTTTGAATGATTGCTATCACAATGGGCACAAAAGTGAACTGGGACATCACCCTAATCAATTGTCAATGATTTAAAATTTTGAAACTTAACAACTAGAATCCATGATTTTCTGACTACAGCTTTACTTAATGGGGAGGTTTAAGGATCAATTTAATTAGCCATTATCCTTAATTTATCCTATAACTAATTTAAGTTATAGTTTATACTACTTCCCTTGTCATTGATGCATTTTAATTGGATAAACCATGTATACTCTACTCATCACATTAGATTTATGTAAAGAATTTAATGTCTCATTTAAAATTTAACTTTCTTTATCTTGCATGCTGTAAGATAAACTCTTATGCAAACCATTTTTTATTTTGTAAAATTAAAAAAACTGTAATTCAGAGAGTACACATCTTACTTGTGTATATGTAGGTCCATTTTTCTGTAGTGTTGTTAACCTGAGGCTCTGATACCATTGGTAACATACCCATATTACCTGCAAAGATTCTCTAGGAAACAACTTAAAAAATTTCTTCACATGTATATTTAAATTAGACCAAATAAAAATTAGATTCCTTGTTTCACGTAATCATAACCATTCTGTTAGGATTAGGAACCTACAAAGTACCATCACTTAATGCAAAATAATATAATAATGAGACAACATTAATTAGTTGTGGGATCAAACAAGTTACAAGTTAACCTTGCCATTCAGTTATAGAACCATATGTTTTATTTGGTCCCCTTACATACCATTACTAACAATGGAGGTGTAGTCTCCTAGTCGGGCAAGGAGCATTAACAGGGTTAGATGATTGGACATGATAAAATAATAGCTAATCTATAATGTATGAACCTGTACAAACTGGTTTATTTTACGCTTGTCCTTCAAGAGTTACTTCGAGGATTTTTCACCATTGGAAGGAAACTTACACAACCACCACTTTCTAGAACTCCACATGCATATTATTACTATAAAACCAAGCACATAAGTTTTATAAATAAGGTAAATTAAATCCATAAGAAAATATAGATGTTAAAGACTACTTCTCTTAGCTCGGGCAACTGAAAACATGTCTACGACTCTCCTCCCAACTATAGGCTCCATTTGATGTATGTTTATCCATCTAGAGACACCCCCGAGATGGGCGATGAATCCACTAAGGTTTGTGAGACAGTTAACTCCTTTGCAAATGTTTTTTATGACGAGGTATAAAATTTAACCTGAGGTATTACAAGGTCTTACAGGTATAACCCCTTTACTCGATGCTTTAGGTTCTATACCACATATTCTTATTTACACCAATGAGGATCCTATTACTATAATCCTATAATATACTATTGTTTGGTCAAGGTAAGTTTCATACATACATTTATTCATGGAAAATTTTCCAATATATAGATATCTATTCATGGTAATGTTTTCCATAAATATAACTTTAAACCCAAAGAAACATTTATCTCATACTTAAACATTGTGAATGAGTTTTCCTCTTTCTATGATGACCATCAAAAAAATATGTCGACATTGACACTCTTTCATGATCCATACATTGCATAGCTACTTTGAATTTCAAGATTTCATAACTTAAACGCAGAAAATCCTTACATATCTCATTTTAAATCAAACACATAGATGGAAAATGTCATACCAATACATAGTAATCGATTCCAAATCAAATCAAACTTGGTTAATATCAAAATGCAGACAATATCAAGATGCAAAGAATACCAAGATGCGGACTATGGATTTGATCATATGCATTTAGTCAATAGCTTTGGGAAATGATTTATGAAATTAACTCATATTAAGACACTGGGAATATCGAGACGCATACTATAGATTTGATCATATGTATTAGTTCCATAACTTTGGGAAACGGTTTCTAAAATTAACTCATATCAAGATGCATACTATGGATTTCATCATATGCATTCAGTCCATACATTTGGGAAATTGTAACGAACATAACATAATAATTAAATAACTAATAATAAACATAATTAACTATAGTATTAAAAGGACATGACCTTTCAAGTCACAATTCCCAAGCCTTATTTAATAGGGAGGTCATCAACCATTATAATCATCTATTATCTTTTATCTACAACCATTAATATGCATTTTCCCTATGGCTTATTTGATATTCTAGATATTTTGGTGATTATTGTGTGAGTGAAATAATTGTTCGCTTCATATGGTATCAGAGCCTCATTGGCTGATCCGGCCTTTGGCCAAAATTTTCAAACTTTGTCTGTGGTAGGTTTCAGAGTTTCTTTGAGTTATCAGTCTTTGATTGATATTAGATTTTATCCATTCTATCCTAAGCATTTCCCCATCTCCGTCCACACCTTCCTCCATTTTCCACCACTCCAACCCCTCAAACTCCATTGCTATCCATGCTTGTGCCTACTAAATTCGTTGCTATGTTCCCTCCAATCCCACGTGCTCGCTCTGGCCTCACACTCTATCCTCCTATTCTTTCTCCTTTTAAACACCCATCTGCACCTACTTCTCTCCTCTATAAAACCCTCCATCCCTCCACCGCTTACTCCAACCATGAAACCTCTCTAGTTCAAGATTGACACTCCACGTTGTCATCCTCTCACCTCTCTGCTGCTACCTCCTTGCCAACCACCCCACCGCACTCTCCATTTTTGCTACAGCCTCCCGCCACTCTCCTCTACACCGTCCACACTCCACCTCCTCTAACTGCCCCTACCATTGTTGTTCTCCACTCACCTTCCAACTACCTACCATCTAGCCCATCGCATCTTCCGTCACCAGCCCTGCACACCATCTTTCGTTACCGGTCCTGCACTCCTTCCAATTCGTCGCACTGCTTTATTTCCTCCCCGCACCTACCCTACACATAATCCTCCTCCCAAATCGCTACACACATCCCCATCTCCATCTTCCAATCCATTTTGTGTGGATCTCTCTTCCCAACTCCACCCGCGTGCTGCTCTCCTCCATCGTTGTTCCACTTTCCAACTCGCGCTCTTCCCTCTACGCTGCCACCATCGTCGTCACCACTACCAACTCCTACCACCGTCACCTCCTGCCACCACTGTCGCCACCACTGCGGGCTCCTCCCATCGTCACCTCCACCAATGCGCCTCTACACAATCCCATCCTCATGCCATCACGACTTGCACAAACAAACAACAAACAAAACATTACATAATATAATATATATTATGATATATTACATTTATAATTATATTAAATAATAAATAAAAAACTTATTATATAATAATTAATTATTATTATTAAAAAAAAAATTTAGTTTTGGGAAAAACTATATAATAATTATTTACAAATAAGGGTTATTTAACCTAATCAAAGAAGACTCCCTTGTCAAAAAAATAAGTCAAGGAATTCAAGTCAACAAGACCATCCATCAGCGAAGAAAAATCCAAAATCAAGGATGATTAGTAATTGACAAAGAGTCAAAACATCTAAGGAAGACTCATCAAGAAATCGATAGCCATCTATCATTAAAGAAGTTAGAGACCATGGAATTTGGTTTGCAACTACAAATAGAGAAATTAGAAGCCAAGATAAAAAAAGCGTTATCAGAGAGATAATGAAGAGTTACGGGACATAAATACGAAATTGAAAATGTTGATTAAATTACATAAGATGCAAAAAGAGTGCAAGGAACAAAAAATTTCCGACCAAAACAATCATATAGAAAAATTGTCGACCCAAATTAAGAAATTAAAAGATGAAAATGATTTCGATCAAAAACAAAAAAATATCAAGATATAAAGAAAGAAATAAGTGATTACAAAGTAGAAATAATACACGTGAACAAAATCATTAATGGCAAGGATGAAGAACTGATGCACATATGATAGAGATTAACAGATCAAGAATCAGTGGTCGACCAATATCGACAACAGATAAAATTTCTTCAACAACAAAATAGTGACTCTAGAAAAGAACACAAGCTGGATATCGCAAAGAGTAATAAAACAATGTCTCATAATTTTGAAGAAATTTTTAGATTAAGAAATCATAACAAAACACTGATTACAAAAATAAAAAAATTGAAAAACAGTAGCAAGAGAGAACACTCCAGTGAAGACCTTGAAGGAAAAATAATGGAAAAGCAAGAAGAAAACTAGTGTCTAAATACTCTTAATTAGGAACTATAGAATCAGCTCAAGGAGTTATAAATTGAAAAAAAATCATAAGAGGAAAGAATTGAAAGATTCAGAATCATGAACAATCTACTAGAGGACCAAGAAGCACAATCCAGGAAAATGCATCCAAAAATCAAATCGAGGAAGTGAAGAGAGTCCTCGCCACAGTCCAAAAAAAAGAAGAACAAACAACACCTACACCTTACATACATCCTAATTATAATCATCATTTTGACCAACGATAGGGTCAAAATGAATATTCACAGAGGACTTATGTGGACATGCGAAAATATCAACATAATAAGCAACAATTCAGACGAATTGTGCCACAAAAGATCTGAGAGCTCTGATAAAAATAGATCTGGGATGGACCACAACAGATATGATGTGACAATTCTCATGGGGAATCCATAATTCGTATCAGCTCATCTCCTCAAATGTCACAAATACAAAAGGGAAAGAATTTCGAGACAACAGATTAACATAAATCAAACATTAATGTGAAATACATCTTTGAGGACAAATATTCCCTTAAGGGGATGAAAATGTAATGAACATAAAATAATAATTAAATAACTAATAATAAACATAATTAACCATAATATTAAAAGGACATGACCTTTCAAGTCACAATTCTCAATCCTTATTTAATAGGTAGGTCATCAACCATTATAATCATCTATTATGTTTTATCTACAACCATTAATATGCATTTTCCCTATGGCTTATCCGATATTCTAGATATTTTGGTGATTATTGTGTGAGCGCAATAATTGTTCGCTTCAGAAATTATTTCTAAAATTAACTCATACATATCCAATGAAGATGATGGGTAATGTAAGAAGAGATTGGATCATAATTCAATGCAAGTATTGAAAGAGAGAAAAACATAGGGATCAACAATTTATCATACTATGCAGCGAATAATCCAGATTAGAATGCAATTATATATAATCAAATGCAATCATTTAACGAACCTATAGAGATATTTGGAGATGGATTTAAATTTCATCTCTCTTCATTTGTTCACTTGGAGGGATGAACAAGTTATCAATTTATACAACGAATAAAAATAGATCTGGAGAAAATGTAGGAACCAACTCAAATTTGGAGGAAATGTAGTATTAAAATATAAAATATGGGGAAAGCGTAGTGAGAATATCAAGTATGGAGGAGACACCAGAAGACTACACATTTCAGGTCCTTCAGATCAGATTCAGAACATAGGAGTTTAAAATGTGATTCACATAAAACAAATCTTTACATATCTGACCCAAGCTTAAAATGCAGACGTTTAAAAATGCATTGGGTCATCAATTCTTAATTATAAATGTGTACATATATCAATCCCAAAATGCAAATTCAACCAAATGGAGTCTGAATTTTTAAATGTATAAATGCGTATAGAGATAAATCCCAAAATGAAAATTTAAAATACAACTAACCATCATGATAACCAAACCAATGTGAATATGAAACATAGAGATAGCTGGAAGATCATGCCCCTTCCCAAAATGAACTTGGCTCCTTCATCTATGCCTTCCTGACTTCCAAGTTCATCGTAGATACAACATCTAATGTTATTCTATTTGTACGATTCTTTTCGATTGGGTCTGATCTATCCTTAACCGCGTTACTCCATCCTCCATTCCTCTCACGGGCCTCGTGAGCAAAAACTACCCCCATCTCTTATACAGGATACCTTTCTCCTCAAGAGGACATATGGAAAATTCCAAAAGTCCACGTGCCCTCTTCAATAAGGAAGAAATTGACTAGTTTCAACAAAATCTAACGACCATGTCCCCTATGGGTCATTCGAGTGTCTTTGGGTTATTTTTGTTTACAAATGTTTATATGTCTTTTACTATGTTATGTGTAAATATGTATATTTTCATCTATGTCCATACATTTAGTAAAATAGTTAATGTTTTTTTTACCTTTACTACCTTGATGAAAAATGAGATGGAGATGACCTCCTCCTCCCAAGTGTGAAATTAATAAAGACATCACCTTTTATAAACAATACCACAAGGTCAAAATATCCTTGTTTATAAGGCGACAATGTTATAGTGTTTAAGTAAATGTTTGAAAACTATATGCTTAGGTTTCTTACCTTAATTTGAGTAGTTTGGGTTTAGCTTCAATATATATCATAGTCATCTAATCTCTCTCTCTCTCTGTGTGTGTGTGTGTGTGTGTGTGTGTGTGTGTGTGTGTGTATAGATATATATANTAGAGACTATAGAGATATTTGGAGATGGGTTTCAATTTTGTCTCTCTTCATTTGTTCACTTGGAGGGATGAACAAGTTATCAATTTATACAACGAATAAAAATAGATCTGGAGAAAATGTGGGAACCAACTCAGATTTGCAAGAAACGTAGGATTAAAATATAAAATATGGGGAAAGCATAGTGAGAATCATCAAATATGGAGGAGACACAAGAATACTACACATTTCAGGTCCTTCAAATTAGATTCAGAATGTAGGAGTTTAGAACTCCAATAGAATAGAAAAAATCTTTACATATCCGACCTAAGATTAAAATGCAGACATTTAAAAAGACATTGGATCCTCAATTCTTACATATAAACACGTACATATATCAATCCGAAAACACAAATTCAACCAAATGGAGTCTAACTTTTCAAACATATAAATGTGTATAGAGATAAATCCCAAAATGAAAATTTAAAATACAACTGACCATCATGATAAGCGAACCAAAGTGAATATGAAACATAGAGATAGCTGGAAGATCATGCCCCTTCCTAAAATGGACTTGTCTCCTTTATCTAGGCCTTCCCGACTTCCACGTTCATCGCAAAGCCAACATCTAATGTTATTCTATTTGTGGGATTCTTTCCGATCGAGTCCGATCTATCCATAACCGGGTTACTCCATCCTCCATTCCTGTCACGGGCGCCCCTAAGAGAAAACTACCCCCATCTCTTATACAGGATACCTTTCTCCTTAAGAGGACATATGGCGGATCCCAAAAGTCGATATGCCCTCTTCAATAAGGAAGAAATCGAGAAGTTTCAACAAAATCTAATGACCATTTCTCCTATGGATCATTCGACTATCTTGGAGTTATTTTTGTTTACAAATTTTTATATGTATTTTACTATGCTATGTGTAAATATGTATATTTTCATCTATATCTATACATTTAATAAAATAGTTAATGTTTTCTTTACCTTTACTACCTTGATTGAAAATAAGATGACGAAGACCTCCTCCTCCCAAGTGTGAAATTAATAAAGACATGACCATTTATCAACAATACCATGTGGTCACAATATCCTTGTTTACAAGGTGACAAGGTTATAATGTTTAAGTAAATGTTTGAAAACTATATGCTTAGGTTTCTTACCTAAATTTGAGTATTTTGGGTTTAGCTTCAATATATATGATAGTCCTCTCTCTCTCTCTCTCTCTCTCTCTCTCTCTCT
>LPNX010688440.1:0-59833 GCA_001517045.1 Pseudotsuga menziesii
TGTTCCTGGACAAGTTGTCCCTGCAGATAGCTTAAATGTCAAGAAAATTGATGGCAAGGAATGGTATGTTGAAAAAGCGCGTAACATGTCTGAGTCGAGACGGCCTTGTGTAACAAATCTTTATTTGAAGAATTTAGATGATAGCATTGATGACGAGAAGTTGAGAGAAATGTTCTTTCGTTACGGCACAATCACTTGATGCAAAGTAATGAGGGATTCTCATGGACACAGTAAAGGTTTTGGATTTGTTGCCTTCGCATCTCCTGATGAAGCATCTCGAGCTCTGACACAGATGAAAGGGATCATGGTTTTTAACAAGCCTCTGTATGTTGCTTTGGCTCAGCCCAAGGATGAGAAAAGGGCATGTCTACAGGCTCACTTCTCCCGCTTGGGAAGTGCACCACCTGTTTTTGAGAGAAGGGCATGACTACAAGGGCATGGCTAGAGGCTCACTTCTCCCACTGGGGAAATGGAAATGCAGTAGGGATGGCACCACTTGTTGTTCCTGACAGAAGGGCATGGCTACAGGCTCACTTCTCCCGCTGGGGAAATGCAATGCAGTAGGCGTGGCATCACCTGTTTCTTGCTTGGACTAAAGCAGCAGATAAACAGAAGATAATTCATAACCAAGGACGAGCTGTTCCTGCCAGCGCTCCTAGATTAAACCAGCTGCATCATAGAAATTAGCTCCTCTTTCAGTGTTATTATCTCAAAATTATATTTTGATTGTGATATAAGGTCGTGTGTAGCTATTTTATTTTGATATAATTTCATTGCTACCACGTATAGTGTGTACTTATTTGATTTTGATAGATATTGTGTACTTATTTGATTTTGATAGAGGGTGGTGTATAGTCTATAGTGTGCGTGGTTATTTTATTTTGATTCAGATATATTTTGATTGTTATAGGTTACATTGTGTATCTATTCGGTTTTCATAGAGGGCGGGTTGTCTAGCTGATACTGTTATGTAAAATTATATTTT
Organism: Pseudotsuga menziesii; assembly: GCA_001517045.1. NCBI lineage: Eukaryota > Viridiplantae > Streptophyta > Pinopsida > Pinales > Pinaceae > Pseudotsuga > Pseudotsuga menziesii. Next base: position 986 of record LPNX010688440.1, read on the forward strand.
GATTGTGTACATTTATTTGATTTTAATTAAATAAGTTAGTATAATATAGTTGTATTTTAATTTTGCATTTATTAAGTATCGAGAAAGATTCAAAAAAGTGTTTAGATATAATTTTTTAGATCTTAGAGTTAAGATGGTATGGCTATATGCATATATTTAAGTTTTTTTAGTTTATTATTCAATATTTTTAACACTACCAATTCTAAAAAAATATTATAAAACATAACACTTAATATTAGATGTTGTAACCTTTCAAATATTTTTCTATCAAATTATCTCACATTCCAATAATAATAATAATAGAATCAAAGCATATCAAACCTAACTTTTATTATTAACCTATCTAAATTCAATACCTTAAGCCTTTTAATTTCCAACAATTCATGCAATATTTATAGTGTTTTATGACATGCAAGATCTATAGTGCCTTGTGGAATCCAATGGCTCATTTGTTAAAGTCCAAGAGACCTTAAGATGAAAGAATATTTAGGCAGTCATTGTCTTAGTCCATATGAGTATAACATGAATTATTTGTATACATGTGGATGCTATGACATTAAAATCAAATATGGCATGGATTTTGATAGTCTTTGTAAGGTCAACATGTTCAATAGTTTATCTAAAGGATGTACACACTTTCGTTTTTAGATTCTAAATTGAGTGCATTTTTATTTCATTTACCTCCTTTCATATATAGTTTTTCTTTGTTCATATCATTACATGTTAGAGTTACAACCTATAATACAATAATTGAGTACAACAAATTGCTCAATAAACTATTATTATCATTAAATTTCATCTTTATGTAACAAATCCTACTTAATGGTCAGAAACATCCTCACTAATCTTATGTGCCTTTTTCCATGCCCACATGTAGACCTTATTCTTAGTTTCATATTTTGGTCTACAATGTTTTTTAATTTGGAAATTACGATCTATGACTAGAAAGGAAGAATGAAGACCAAATAAATAAACCATATTGTTGTAATATGTATCACTTTATCACATTAACGGAGTATCAAAACAATATGGTAGATATTTTTTTTAATTCTTGTCATGGTTTCCTTCCACCATTCCAAGGTTTGATATTAAGGGGTCGATATAACCATGAGTTTGATTCAATTCATCTTTAAGACATAAATCCCCTTATAGTTTATGTCGAGTTTGAGTTGAAGATTTGTCTCTTGGGGGAGTGGGAAAGATATGTTGGAATTACGATTACTTTTAGACCAAAAACTTGCACGTGTTAATCGCTTTTACAATTGCTAGAGTTAGGATCTTGGGAGGTGGTTAGTCCATGTCACGAAATTCATGAGCGTTGAACCAATGTCTAACAAGATACTCACTAGAAATGATTTAAACTCGCTTTCTTGGGGACATAAGACATATTTGGAGAGAAAGTGTATGTTCTTATATTTTGAGATTTGTATTGTGATTCGATATTATGGTTTGAAGGAAGACCTAGGATGTTACCTAAGTTTTCCCAATATATGTACTTCCTATCAAACTTCTACAAAAAATTTAAAGTTCCTCTATCTATTGCTAAGAAGAAAGGAAGCATTATATTTACATGCCATTTGAACTTGTGGAGTTGCCAATAAATTATGTACAACTATCTAATAGATAATGCGCATGAAATGGATTAGTAAAAGTTGTCGCAAACTAAGACTAGGGTTTGAACCCAAAATCCCACTCAAGAAATATATCTTATTGCTTAGTTGTAGAAGTTTTTTCTTGGGTCTCTTGTTATCGATATTAAGGCACAATTGGAGTAAGTGACTCTAGTATTAAACATGTGGTTCTAGACAATGGAAACTCTAATGACCATAGTGTTATACATGATTTTGAAGGAGTGAATCCCATGGTTAAATTGCAAGAGGATGTCGTAACATTATTGTAAATTTATCAAAGGGATGACCCCATACAACAACTTAGAAAACAGATGAATGCAAAGAAAAATACATATGTAGTGTTGAAATTATATTTCAAAAGGACATAGAACTAGATAATAGTTTTACAAACTTATAATATACATTTTCAACAATAAATTTGAAATTGTTTTCTCTCTCTTGTGTATATATAGCCTTTTGTTGTAAGGAAAGGATGTCAAAAAAATGGTGTTTCCTTATATATTTTGTGGTATTGAATGTGTATTAAAAAAATAGTCATATAATTGAATGGGAATTTTACAAAACTTACAATCGTTGATTTTTCAATGGTAGGATATTTTCGTCATCTCTATGTTGTAAACAAATAATATTAGAAAAAGCCTACTTCACTATATACATTTTAGAATTGAACTTGTGTCAATAAATACATGCATGGAAATGAATATAAATTTAGAAAACTCATGGGTCTTGATTGTTCAAATATTTTACATAATATGCGCTAGTTCTTGTCCGTGGTGGTTTTTCATTGAACATTTCTTCTTAGTACAATTTGTATCTCGTTTGACTAACCATCATATTTTTGCAGTCATTCACTCGAAGGAATTTCTAATCAACAATTTTGTGCATATCACCCTCTACATGAAAACAAAAGGAATCCATAGGTAAAGCATCAAATGAAAGTATTGGGAAAGAAGATATCATAAGAAAAAATGTGTTTGATAATTTAAACCTATTTATGAATGGAAGGAGTGTAAAGACCCTTTTGATTATTCTTATAATGATATTCAATGTCATAATTCATTCAACTATAATCTCCTCACAATTTCTTTCTTATCTAACCTCGATACTTCTTGTGCACCATCATGAAATGTAATGGTGTTTACTGAATATACGACATTTACTATGTTGTATACTATTACACTCCCAAGCTAAACAATAGAAGAAATTGCACCCATTGTTTTCTCTACTCACTATGTACATTGAATCCTTGTGGACTAATTATTTGGAAATATATTCATTTCATCTCAAATTGTTAAATTGAGAGAATCTAACTTATCCATAAGTAATTAAATATTTAGTTGTTGAAACAAAATAAAAATCTATTTCACGACGATCTTATTTAACGATGAAATTGATACACAACATATAAAAATGATAAAAAGAAAAATAAACATGTAATCCTATGTTCATTTGAATATAATAACAATGTATACTTACGAACAAATTTGGCCAACCTTATGCAAAGGGTGGACAAGTTAAAATTGTGATATGAATTATTTAACAAGAGTTTTAGCTAATAAATTTATAATGTTTTATGTAAGGAAATGAACATTGATTATTGTGGCTTGAATTGTTATTTCTCAAAGTCTTGATTTGGGACATTGGATCCCAGGTGCAATTCTTTCATAAGAGGCACAAATCTCTTCAATACCATATCATTTAAATTTTTTTGAGTTCATTTGAGTTATTTCCTACATCACCACCTTTAGTAGCATGGTAGACAAAGAGGACGAGCTTATTTTAGAGATATTGTTCGATGAATTTACCCATGCCATTGGTTCATATGTAGTTTCATCTAGATTGTTAACAAGCCATCATAAGGTACACATGTATTATAAGGTAATATCATCCAACACAGAATAAAATGGGGAAATATGAGACAATATTTGATAGAGTCTAAGAGAAACATATAAATGAAAGATCAATACTTTTTAATAATGAAAAATAATTAATTAAGATCAATTTGTAAGGTGTTTCAATAAGTTACCTCTTCCTTTCAATTTTCCCCTAAATTCAATGAATCCATGCCATTAACAAAGTAAGTAAAACAAAGGAAAGAACTTTGAGGAAGGCCAAAAACCCAAGGAAAGAAATTCGAGGAAGCCTTAGACAATGAAAGAAATTTTTGAGGGTAGGAACTCAAACTAATGGAGGTGACCAAGATGACTAAGATGATCTATAAGGACTTTGATGCGAGAACCATGAACTCTTATTAAACAAGGTAAGAAATTTGATGAACATTGCAACTTTTATGGAGGTAGTAACTTTAGCCGATGCGTGAAGGAACGAACCTTGTTGAAGGTGATAAATCTAATGAAGGTAGAAACTTTGGCCAAAGAATGGATTTTTACTAGCAAAATAGCTTTGAAGAAGGTAGTAATTCTAACTTGAGAAGGAGATCTAATGCATGTAAGAGATCTAACCAAGGAAGAAACTATGATAATTTATTTTAGAATATTTTACCAAAGAAGGAAATTCGATGAAGGAAATAACTCTAACCAAAGATGCAATTCTAACTAAGAAATAGATGACCAACAAAGGAAGTTTAAAGAAGTCAAGAACTTTGACCAAAGAATGACCTATGGTGAAGGAATGATAATTATAATTAAGGAATGGACCTTGAACAATGAAGGAATCTTTACCAAAGACAGAAATTTCGCCATGCATAAGATTTAACCAGTTAATGGAATTAATTGAAGGTAGGAAAGGAAGGAACTTTACTTTAACTCGATAACTTTTCCCATGGTAGGAAATTCGACCAATGAAAAATGGATAAAATACATGTATACAATGTTTGATAAACAAAAGATTTCAGCTCAAAACTGCTATTTTTTTCAAAATCACACTTTGGTCAGAGTTATTTTGTCAAAGTTCCTGTTATGGTCAAAGGTCCTTCATTGGTTAGATTTCTTGCCTTAGTATTTGAATAAAGGATTTTTTTACCATGATAAAAAATTTTGAATAATGTGGGATTTCAAGAAAAATTTGAGGAAATTATCTCAAACTTATCGTAAAAGCGAGGATAACAAAGTTGTATCACAGCCATAGTTCCACTATGTGAGTTTTGGGCCTTCTATGGATTTGTAGCTCTATGTTATGTTTTTGGAATCATAATGTATGTATTATGAAATAGATGTGTATTCTGCTAACAACGATTGATAATGAACACATTGCAACCTCGATTATGTGATTTATTGAATGACCATGCAGTGTCGTTACTGAAATACAATTTTAAACCCCAATAAAAGTAGTTAAGACCAAATACTCAACAAGTACGGTGGAGAGGAAGGTAGAATAGAAAGATATGCGCATTGTCAACTCAAATAAATCCCAACTTGTGGACACACCTTTTGAACAAGAGTAGTATAAATATGAAAGAGGTGGAGATTTGATGTAAGCTTGAAAATAAAGATGATATGACATTTTACTTTGGAAAGATACTTTTTTTTGGGATATCAATGGCTCATTGATATAGAAGAAGTTCATACATTTGAGAGTCGTATGCGCAAAGGAATTGAAAAAGAACATAAAATAGTGCACATAGGAAGTAAGCAAACTAACAATCACTGAATGGATAGGAGATTGACAAGACAGTACGAGTAGTTCCGAAGAGATCGAAATTTAAGTAGAACATATAATTCCGCAGAAGCAATAATGATCCTCTTAGGCAGTTTTCTACTGGCCTATAATTTTTTTTTAATTTTCAATTTTTGGGGACATTACACGACTCGAGAATAATATTGATCTCATCATACTTATTTTTAAGTGATTAAATGAAATTTTGAATTTCTGTATTCTCATCAAGTAGATAGACCCGAGCCGTCTATCTACTTAACCTTCATAAAGAAGTGTCGTTACGTCTAGGGATCATGATACATGATTCCTGAAAACAAATGCTAACAAGCATTTTAATACTATGTATTTTATACATAGTATGTATAAATAATTAATTATGATTAATTATATAATTGAATAAAGAAAGAAGAGGAGCTCTGCCAATTATTATTTATTATTAAAGGATTAACAAATAGTGAAATATCTATGAGAGATTTACTAAGAACTAGTTAAAAGTTCCTAGGTTAAGAATTGAAAATTAACCGAGTAAATTAAAAAGGGCTAAATCAAGAAATCAAGGATTTCTTGATTTAACTTCCCCTTTGACTGAAAAGCCTGTCTATAAAGACTCAAGCAAAGCAAAGGCTTGGGTTCTGATTTTTATCTAGGAGAATTGTTATTCTGCTTGTTTTTGCTCTCAAGTGTTCTCTTGGAGAGCTTTTCCTGCAAGGAAAAGAGGATTGATTCAAAACTGATTACGAATTAGGAAACCCTACCTCACGAGCTCTAAGCTACTTGCATGTTGGAGTCCAGCTCATGGGGATCCGGATTTAAACCAGGAACGGTTCCAGGTCATGGTTGCGTGGAACGTGGTAGTTCCCAAGTGATTTGGTCATCAGAATTGTTAATGCTGGTTATTTAAGTGTGGAGGTGCAACCATTGACAAAGCTTAAAACTCAGGTATGAATCCGTTGAAGGACTATTCTATTTCTTTCCTAAAGATTCATTACTGTTTATGTTAAGTAATGGCTGCAATGTAATTTATAACCCTAATGGTTAACAATCTGCTAGGGTTTGCATTTGCAATTTACGAATCATAGGCTAGATAATTTTTATTATATGTTGTTTATGTTTAGGGCTTGTATCTTTCATAAATGACTATGTCATGGATAAAACAATGAAACAATGTGTTTACACAGAGTCGGGTAGTTAGCTTACCTACAAATCGATGGATGTTGCCTCCCTTCTCCAACTGCGCAGAAGCCACATGAAACCCCAATGCCAAAACCACATAATGCACAAACAACGAATGCCCAAACCCTTTGTCAAGAATTTTCACAAACCCTGATGGAATTAATGGCACCAGCTGGTGGCCATTAACGCATTCATGAACCCTCACCATAGTTTATGAATCATCATTGTAATACATTCATCCAAGTCTTAAGATAAACCCTGTCATATCGTGGTGCACACTATATCCTATAGTTTCGCCACCTTCTAATGCCACTGCAGACATATTACCAATGACATGGTATTTATACCATAGTTTTTCAACTCTAAAGTGTGCGCAGACTTAACACTATTGTATAGTGTTTACATTTTATTCCCTAGCATCAAAGTAATGTGTTGGTACATGCCCTTTGATAGTTCATATAGGTAGCGTTTGTGCATAAGTCTATAGTCTAGGTTTTTTCTAGTAGTTAGGAATCATGGAAAATGTAGTATGCCATGATGCCCTCGCTAGGAAGAACAAGCTTAAGTTTCCAAACTCGTAACCAAGGCAGACCTAGAAAATAGAAACAAGAGAAGTGTAATTAATTAACCAAGAGATAGATAATTAATAACATGGTAAGGACAGTAAGTTAATTCACAACATCTAGCTAATTAACTAAGAAAGATAATTAACGAACATAGGGCTCACCTAAGTCATAAAACAGACAGTAATAAAAGTGCAAGGCGGAACTGGAGGTATAACTAGGAACTGGATTGCTTCAAGTAACCAAATAATCATGATGTCGCAAAAGTAACCTGTAAGTCAATAAATAAGCTGCCTTAGCTCCAATGAACTAAGTAAGCCTACATAATGAAGAATGACCTTACCTCTTAGATCGTCACGGGAGAGCGAGTCCCGCCACTCCACCATTTTTTTCCCATAAACAAAGTTAAGTTAGTTTTTATTAAATAAACAAAGTACACATGTGCATGAGTAAAACAATGATCTAAACCAATTCATTAATTCACCGACAATAATAACTAAGATGTATAAATAGTCTAAATAAAAGAATTAAGACATAAGAATTAAATGAACTAATAATCACTTAATGGATAAGAGATTACAAGACAGTATGGGCAGTTTCTGAAGAGATCGAAAGTATAAAAATAAAAATAAACATGTAATCCTATGTTCATTTGAATATAATAACAATGTAAACTTACGAACAAATTTGGCCAACCTTATGCAAAGGGTGGACAAGTTAAAATTGTGATATGAATTATTTAACGAGAGTTTTAGCTAATAAATTTATAATGTCTTATGTAAGGAAATGAACATTGATTATTGTGGCTTGAATTGTTATTTCTCGAAGTCTTGATTTGGGACATTGGATCCCAGGTGCAATTCTTTCATAAGAGGCACAAATCTCTTCAATACCATATCATTTAAATTTTTTTGAGTTCTTTCATAAGAGCCAGAAATTTAATGTTGTTTACTGAATATACGACATTTACTATGTTGTATACTATTACACTCCCAAGCTAAACAATAGAAGAAATTGCACCCATTGTTTTCTCTACTCACTATGTACATTGAATCCTCGTGGACTAATTATTTGGAAATCTATTCATTTCATCTCAAATTGTTAAATTGAGAGAATCTAACTTATCCATAAGTAATTAAATATTTAGTTGTTGAAACAAAATAAAAATCTTTTTCACAACGATCTTATTTAACGATGAAGTTGATACACAACATATAAAATTGATAAAAATAAAAATAAACATGTAATCCTATGTTCATTTGAATATAATAACAATGTAAACTTACGAACAAATTTGGCCAACCTTATGCAAAGGGTGGAGAAGTTAAAATTCTGATATGAATTATTTAACGAGAGTTTTAGCTAATAAATTTATAATGTATTATGTAAGGAAATGAACATTGATTATTGTGGCTTGAATTGTTATTTCTCGAAGTCTTGATTTGGGACATTGGATTTCAGGTGCAATTCTTTCATAAGAGGCACAAATCTCTTCAATACCATATCATTTAAATTTTTTTGAGTTCATTTGAGTTATTTCCTACATCACCACCTTTAGTAGCATGGTAGACAAAGAGGACGAGCTTATTTTAGAGATATTGTTCGATGAATTTACCCATGCCATTGGTTCATATGTAGTTTCATCTAGATTGTTAACAAGCCATCATAAGGTACACATGTATTATAAGGTAATATCATCCAAAAGAGAACAAAATGGGGAAATATGAGACAATATTTGATAGAGTCTAAGAGAAACATATAAATGAAAGATCAATACTTTTTAATAATGAAAAATAATTAATTAAGATCAATTTGTAAGGAAATGAGAGAATAGCTTACGAACAAATTTGGCCAACCTTATGCAAAGAACTTTGGTTGAGGTGGACAAGTTAAAATTGTGATATGAATTATTTAACGAGAGTTTTAGCTAATAAATTTATAATGTTTTATGTAAGGAAATGAACATTGATTATTGTGGATTGAATTGTTATTTCTCGAAGTCTTGATTTGGGACATTGGATCCCAGGTGCAATTCTTTCATAAGAGGCAGAAATCTCTTCAATACCATATCATTTAATTTTTTTTGAGTTCATTTGACTTATTTCCTACATCACCACCTTTAGTAGCATGGTAGACAAAGAGGACGAGCTTATTTTAGAGATATTGTTCGATGAATTTACCCATGCCATTGGTTCATATGTAGTTTCATCTAGATTGTTAACAAGCCATCATAAGGTACACATGTATTATAAGGTAATATCATCCAAAAGAGAATAAAATGGGGAAATATTAGACAATATTTGATAGAGTCTAAGAGAAACATATAAATGAAAGATCAATACTTTTTAATAATGAAAAATAATTAATTAAGATAAATTTGTAAGGTGTTTCAATAAGTTACCTCTTCCTTTTTACAACTGAGACAACAATTTTCCCCTAAATTCAATGAATCCATGCCATTAACAAAGTAAGTAAAACAAAGGAAAGAACTTTGAGGAAGGCCAAAAACCCAAGGAAAGAAATTCGAGGAAGCCTTAGACAACGAAATTTTTTTTTGAGGGTAGGAACTCAAACTAATGAAGGTGACCAAGATGACTAAGGTGATCTATAAGGACTTTGATGCGAGAACCACGAACTCTTATTAAACAAGGTAAGAAATTTGATGAACATTGCAACTTTGATGGAGGTAGTAACTTTAGCCGATGCATGAAGGAAGGAACCTTGTTGAAGGTGATAAATCTAATGAAGGTAGCAACTTTGGCCAAAGAATGGATTTTTAATAGCAAAATAGCTTTGAAGAAGGTAGTAATTCTAACTTGAGAAGGAGATCTAATGTAGGTAAGAGATCTAACCAAGGAAGAAACTATGATAATTTATTTTAGAATATTTTACCAAAGAAGGAAATTCGATGAAGGAAATAACTCTAACCAAAGATGCAATTCTAACTAAGAAATAGATGACCAACAAAGGAACTATGGTGAAGGAATGATAATTATAATGAAGGAATGGACCTTGAACAATGAAGGAATCTTTACCAAAGAAAGAACTCTCACCATGCATCAGATTTAACGAGTTAATGGAATTAATTGAAGGTAGGAAAGGAAGGAACTTTACTTTAACTCGATAACTATTCCCATGGTAGGAAATTCGACCAATGAAAAATGGATAAAATACATGTATACAAACTAATAATCACTGAATGGATAGGAGATTGACAAGACAGTACGAGTAGTTCTGAAGATATCGAAAGTTAAGTAGAACATATAATTCCACAGAATTAATAAGGATCCTCTTAGGCAGTTTTCTATTGGCCTATAATTTTTTTTTCTTCAATTTTTGGGGACATTACACGACTCGAGAATAATATTGATCTCATCGTACTTATTTTTAAGTGATTAAATGAAATTTTGAATTTCTGTATTCTCATCAAGTACTAAAGAACTACCACGTTATACAAGGGAAATCCAACATGCAAGGATGCTTAGAGTTGCCTTGCCTAGTAGACCCGAGCCATCTATCTACTTAACCTTCATAAAGAAGTGTCGTTAAGTCTAGGGATCATGATACATGATTCCCGAAGACAAATGCTAACAAGTATTTTAATACTATGTATTTTATAAATAGTGTGTATAAATAATTAATTATGATTAATTATATAATTGAATAAAGAAAGAAGAGAAGCTCCGCCAATTATTTTTTATTATTAAATGATTAATAAATAGTGAAATATCTATGAAAATTTTACTAAGAACTAGTTAAAATTTCGTAGGTTAAAAGATTTACTCGATAACTATTCCCATGGTAGGAAATTCGACAAATGAAAAAATGGATAAAATACATCTATATAATGTTTGATAAACAAATGATTTCAGCTCAAAATTGTTATTTTTTTCAAAATCACACTTTGGTTAGAGTTATTTTGTCAAAGTTCCTTCATTGGTTAGATTTCTTGCCTTATTATTTGAATAAAGGATTCTTTTACCACGATAAAAAATTTTGAATAATGTGAGATTTCAAGAAAAATTTGTGGAAATTATCTCAAACTTATCAGAAAAGCGAGGATAACAAAGTGGTGTCAGAGCCATAGTTCCACTATGTGAGTTTTGGGCCTTCTACGGATTTGTAGCTCTATGTTATGTTTTTGGAATCATAATGTATGTATTATGAAATAGATGTGTATTCTACTAACAACGATTGATAATGAACACATTGCAACTTTGATTATGTGATTTAATGAATGACCATGCAGTGTCGTTACTGAAATACAATTTTAAACCCCAATAAAAGTAGTTAAGACCAAATACTCAACAAGTACACTGGAGAGGAAGGTAGAATAGAAAGATATGCGCATTGTCAACTCAAAGAAATCCCAACTTGTGGACACACCTTTTGAACAAGAGTAGTATAAATATGAAAGAGGTGGAGATTTGATGTAAGCTTGAAAATAAAGATGATATGATATTTTACTTTGGAAAGATTCTATTTTCTGGGATATCAATGGCTCATTGATCTAGAAGAAGTTCATACATTTGAGAGTCGTATGCGCAAAGGAAGTGAAAAAGAACATAAAATAGTGCACATAGGAAGTAAGCAAACTAATAATCACTCAATGGATAGGAGATTGACAAGATAGTACGAGTAGTTCCCAAGAGATCGAAAGTTAAGTAGAACATATAATTCCGCAGAAGCAATAATGATCCTCTTAGGCAGTTTTCTACTGGCCTATAATTTTTTTTTTTAATTTTCAATTTCTCGGGACATTACACGACTCGAGAATAATATTGATCTCATCATACTTATTTTTAAGTGATTAAATGAAATTTTGAATTTCTGTATTCTCATCAAGTAGATAGACCCGAGCCGTCTATCTACTTAACCTTCATAAAGAAGTGTCGTTAAGTCTAGGGATCATGATACATGATTCCTGAAGACAAATGCTAACAAGTATTTTAATACTATGTATTTTATACATAGTATGTATAAATAAATAATTATGATTAATTATATAATTGAATAAAGAAAGAAGAGAAGCTCCACCAATTATTATTTATTATTAAAGGATTAACAAATAGTGAAATATCTATGAGAGATTTACTAAGAACTAGCTAAAAGTTCCTAGGTTAAGAATTGAAAATTAACCGAGCAAATTAAAAAGGGCTAAATCAAGAAATCAAGGATTTCTTGATTTAACTTCCCCTTTGACTGAAAAGCCTGTCTATAAAGACTCAAGCCAAGCAAAGGCTTGGGGTTCTGATTTTTATCTAGGAGAATTGTTATTATGCTTGTTTTTGCTCTCAAGTGTTCTCTTGGAGAACTTTTCCTGCAAGAAAAAGAGGATTGATTAAAAACTGATTAGGAATTAGGAAACCCTACCTCAGGAGCTCTAAGCTACTTTCATGTTGGATTCCAGCTCACGGTGATCTGGATTTAAACCAGGAACGGTTCCACGTCATGGTTGGGTGGAACGTGGTAGTTCCCAAGTGATTTGGTCATCAAACAGAGGTGAGATATACATTGAATTGTTAATGCTGGTTATTTAAGTGTGGAGGTGCAACCATTGACAAAGCTTAAAACTCAGGTATGAAACCCTTGAAGGACTATTCTATTTCTTTCCTAAAGATTCATTACTGTTTATGTTAAGTAATGGCTGCAATGTAATTTATAACCCTAATGGTTAACAATCTGCTAGGGTTTGCATTTGCAATTTACGAATCATAGGCTAGATAATTTTTATTATATGTTGTTTATGTTCACGGCTTGTATCTTTCATAAATGTTCGTGTATTTTTATTATATACCTTGCTAACATATTCCATTTGTGAGCAGAGGCTTGCCCTAAGCTTTAAAGAAAATAAGTGAGTAGTAATTACTTAAAATATTAATTATGCTAACTAATAACAAGTATATACTATAAACTAGATATACTAAGAAAACATTTCATATAATAAACAAGCTAATCAAATTATTAAAGACCTTCCGAGGTCTCTTTCACATAATCATTAAAACAAAATACTTTACATAACTCTAAACAAACATTATAATTAATGAGAGGGATATCGTGACCGTCCATGTGATCCTTATCAAGACTTTGCAAAACATACACTCTTAACATCTATAATAAATCACCATAAATCACATGCATTATATCTTTAAAGGTCCTATATAATATTCATCATAAGAATCCACATATAATTTTACCAAGTAAATAATTCATATAACTATGTATTAATAAATACAGGTCGTGGTATCGACCCATATGGGTTACAAATATAATTCATAAGCAAAATTAAACTCCACATTAAAAACATCTCTACAGTTCTTATTTAAACAAGGAATTGTTCCTCTTAAGAAGAAAAGCTTATGGTGGCAAGCCAATGGGCTAAGACACCATTGCAATAATGGTGTAGCCCATGGCATAACGCCCCAAGCTCTAGAAGCTTTCCCAAACATAAATTACAAACAATATAAATGGATTGTTGTGCATACTTCCAAAACCCAAACTGTTACTATTATACACAATGTAAATTCTACAGGCTTAAAGCCACGATCGAACCCAGCAAGTCAACTTTTTAAACGCAGCATTAAAATAACTACACAGTTCCGAATTTACATAGTATAATATATTAAAAACGCTGAACGAAAATCATACGCTTCGTATACAAAAACACATTACAGTCTTCACATAAAAGGCAACACGCAGTATATTTATAAAGTAAGGCACGAATCCTCTTTTAGAACAGTCAATGTATTAATAATCTTAAATGGCAAGCTGTGAGCTATGGCACCATTATTTGGCACGTGTCAATATGTCAAACCTACAAACGAGAGTCGAAACAAAGAGAAAGCTACATTACAAACCTCGTAGGAAGAGTCGACAAGGGCCATTTAAAACCCCAACCTTGTAAAGAATCCCAACTCAGAAATGCCTAGAATGAGAGGAGGCAAGTAAGATATTGCTAGCAGGCTTAGCATGGCCATGAAGTAGCAACCCCAAATAGAAAGCATGCCTTTGTGCAGACCCCAGAGCGCCTTCATTTTCACCTGCAATCAAATCAGCAATGGCATGAGAAGCATGACTATGCCATGGATAAAACAATGAAACAAAGTGTTTACACAGAGTCTGGTAGTTAGCTTAGCTACAAATCGATGGATGTTGCCTCCCTTCTCCAACTGCGCAGAAGCCACATGAAACCTGTAATGTACCCTAATGCCCTTATGTGTGAAAAAGGGGGTAAAATTTTTGTTTCACTACTACTACTACTACCAAAGAGTCAATCACATTAGTGTCATACTAAAGAACCCCAAAATAATATTCAATATAAAAGTATGCACTGTCAAAACAACTTATAAACCTTTATACAACTACACAAACTGCTGTGAGTTCTGATTTACTAGGGAGATGTACCTGCAACATCATTAATTACTTAAGGAACACACATGTATGTAAATCATAATCTACAGTCAAATATTTTACATATTTCCTTTTGTATCAATTCTTTAGGGTTTAGCCTTTTTTGGTAATCATGACCTGCAACTTATGCTGGTCGTACTAATAATCATGAACTTCATAGGGGAACACCATACACGCAACAACCCCATGCAAACTATACGCTTCTGAGAAGGTAAATCCCATCAAACCTTCAATCTTAGACACCCAATTTTGATTTTTGCTTCAGAGTTCAATTTTACTATCTGGATATTTATATATATCTGCAATATTGTGAGTTCATTCAAGAAAACATAGCCATAATTTTGTAAACAAATATTTTTACATTTTCATCTTTCTAAGAGTCTTTCATGAGTACCGTCTTGGACGAAGACCTTTCCTTTTAACCATCACATAAACAATCTTGCTCAACATCTTAAATATTCATTGGATTATTCGACCTTTTCACCATCCCATACATCAATACCATTAGTTAAAACCAACAAGTGCATTTAAGATCATAGCATAGTACATCGCGAACCATTAGATAAGACACAATAAAAAAAGAACACTGAAGATAAGTACATGAGGAACACAAATTAATCCACATCAAGCACACAAAATACCAATGTACATGGTTCACCCAATCCTTGGGCTACGTCCACAAAACTTGTCACATCAGGTGACATTTATTAAAATCAAAGGTTACAATTCGCAACAACCATGTTGCCGCACTTTCTTTCTGTCCCTCTGCCTAGACTCTCCTATGAGAGCATTTCCAAGCAATGGAGACACTAATGCTAAACACAAATATTCATATCATTCATCTAAAGAACATATTTTAGACCCAGCTAGGATAAATCATGAACCATAGTGGCATTGGTAACCCAACACTTAGTTGGACAGAACCCAATCAACCTACATGTAATATACAACATTTACTTGAAAGAAAACATTGGCTCCCATGAATTCTGAATGATTTGATATATTTAGTCTTGCCTATATACCAAGCGGTAATAAGAAGTAAAGGTATATAAGGGAATACTGATGTTTTCCTTCTAAACATAAGCATTAATGTATTCCTTTGCATATGTTGACGAGCAGGTCTTTACAAATTGCATCCACACTCTCATAGGTATATATTTATATATATAATAAATATATATTACTTATAACCAACAATGGAATTCTCGTCAACTTTGCATGACATTTTTCACCCCTTTTTAATACTTTTTATAGCGTAGGAGAGGGCTGATACTACACACATTTTATGTTCCCTGTGGGTCTGGTGCTCAAAAACTATTAATGCCGGTACCCTTCGTATGGTTTAAGTTCTCTCATACACAGTGTAAAAGTGAGAGGCTGCCTTTGAAAATGGTGAAGAATTGTCAACGAAAGCAACTAAAGTAAGCACAAGTATTGGCTACAAGGACACAAGGAGCGAGCTCTACGAGGATCCAATGCAGATATTCACACCCACGCAGTGAGAACTAATTAAAAAGGCACTGATCTCTACTAATATTAAACACAGGCATTCATCCAAATGCCGTCCGGTTTAAGAATAGATATATCAGTCTTAAGATATTCACACTACACAGTGGGATTTGAATGTTGTATCAATTTAAGGAGGTCGTGAATTCTCATGGATTTAAACAATAAGTAATTCAATCAGCCATACACATAGTAATACACATAGTAACTAGCAATTATCAGAAGCAATCAAGCCATTTCAAGATCCATGTTCCTAGTCAGGTGCATATGATCCAAAAAAACATACAAAGCATGTAATTATATTCCAGAATCATGGAGGGTTCTAATATAAATGGTAGACATACTTACGAGAGTGATTTAGGGTAGAGGAAAAGAAGGAAACAAAACCGCAGTCATGGCACTGTTCGCACCATCCACCATTGCTTCCTTCCAAAACGCACCTCTCCTTTTTTCCCAACCATTGCCCTTTGCATTGATCTGCTGCTTAAAGAATAAACCCTTAAAGCAATTACGTTTTCTACCATAGAATGCAGCCAGTGGAAATACCAGCGGTCTCCTTAAAGCAATGACGTTTTCTACCAAAAAATGCAGCCGGTGGAAAATCCAGCGGTCTCCTTAAAGCAATTACGTTTTCTACCAGAAATTGCAGCCAGTGGAAACACCAGTGATCTCCTTAAAGCAATTATGTTTTCTACCAGAAAATGCAGCCGGTGGAAATACCAGCAATCTCCTTAAAGCAATTACTTTTTCTACCAGCAATTGCAGCCAGTGGAAACACCAGCGATCTCCTAAAAGCAATTATGTTTTCTACCAGAAAATGCAGCCGGCAATCTCCTTAAAGCAATTACTTTTTCTACCAGCAATTACAGCCAGTGGAAACACCAGCGATCTCCTTAAAGCAATTATCTTTTCTACCAGAAAATGCAGCCGGTGGAAATACCAGCAATCTCCTTAAAGCAATTACTTTTTCTACCAGAAATTGCAGCCAGTGGAAACACCAGCGATCTCCCCATTGTCAAAGGTGAAAGGAATTAAAAAAAATCCCTCCCCCGCAGAGCAATTCCACAGTCCCTCTTATGCCCCAACAGAGATAATGATGTTCCTGCTAACATGCCGAAAAAATTTGCAGGATGCAGAAATGCTTAATGCTATTGGCATGGTAGGTGTAATACCACTCAGATAGATGCTGTAATGGTGTAATTGACATTTAACAACTATAGCTGTTTCTTGCTGGGTTTTCTGCAATCCCTTAACACCACCGTGAAATCCATCCCAAGGTAATTATTAAATCAGGAATTAGGTAACGCTTTTTCTTAATTTACCTCTCTCAACAGAAATTATTAAGTAAGGCTTCCTTAATCTTTGCTGGAGAATTTAATCGTAGAAATGTCAAATGCAGACATCATTTATTTTCCTACCCTCATGCCGAACTATTCCTTCTGTCAAACCATGCGCAAAAGGAATAAGAATTTAAGAGTCTTTGCTAGAGAATTTAATCCTTCCTCCTCAAATAATAAAATATACACGTAATAATAATAATTCTTTTGTAAGTAAATTGGGTAATTTTAGGTCGAAAATACTTAATCCCATATTATGCCCAAAAGGAATTAGTCCATCATTCAAAATAATTATTCACGTCTTTTAATACCAAGACTTAAAGTCTAAAAAGGAATTAATACGTCAATACGTCATTGTAGACTTTATAATAATTCATGTCCTTTTGTATCAAGACTTAATGTGTAAAAATGAATTAATACGTCATTTTAGACTTTATAATAATTCTTGTCCTTTTGTATCAAGACTTAATGTCTAAAAAGGAATTAATACTTCATTTTAGACTTTATAATAATTCATGTCCCTTTTGTATCAAGACTTATGTCTAAAAATGAATTAATACGTCATTTTAGACTTTATAATAATTCATGTATTTTTATATTAAGACCTTAGTCTATTATTTTCTTTGTCCTTATGATACACTTTGTATCATAATACTCCATTATCTATCATTTTATTTATAGATAGTCTTCATATAATAATAATAACATTTGTCATTTTATAAAGACTTAATCTATCCTTTTGTTTAATAAATAGATAGTTATTTATTATAAATATATGAGCACATATATTTATAATTTTTCTAACCCCCCCCTTTTTCGATCCCTTAGTGGAATCCATTCAGCATCCTAGTTCATGAAGCACATATGTTTGTCAGCCCCCCCCATGCGTTATTAATTTCTTCCTTTTGCAAGAGACTAGGGTTTTTTCACTTATGCTTTCCTCTTTTGGGTTGTGTACAGAAGGAATATTGTGACTCCAAAACCATTCAGTTTTTTGTCGTAGTGGATTTTATTTACCCATCTTTAGCTGTGTCGAAGGTCTCCTAAGTCCTGTATTCAGGAAATTTCTTTACCTAACAAACAAGATTCTGCTGGTGGGGCCTTGGCCTTGAGCTCCTCACAAGAGAATAAGTACACTGGTCATTTGAAGTTACAAGATATTTAAGGGCATAGAAGAGGGATATTACAAAACCCCAATGCCAAAACCACATAATGCACAAACAACGAATGCCCAAACCCTTTGGCACGCGTTTTCACAAACCCCGATGGAATTAATGGCACCAGCCGGTGGCCATTAACGCATTCATGAACCCTCACCATAGTTTATGAATCATCATTGTAATACATTGAACCAAGTCTTAAGATAAACCCTGTTATATCGTGGTGCACACTATATCCTATAGTTTCGCCACCTTCTAATGCAAGTGCAGACATATTACCAATGACATGGTATTTATACCATAGTCTTTCAACTCTAAAGTGTGCGTAGAATTAACACTATTGTATAGTGTTTACATTTTATTCCCCTAGCAGCAAAGTAATGTGTTGGTACATGCCCTTTGCTAGTTCATATAGGTAGCATTTGTGCATAAGTCTTTAGTCTAGGTTTTGTCTAGTAGTTAGGAATCATGGAAAATGTAGTATGCCATGATGCCCTCGCTAGGAAGAACAAGCTTAAGTTTCCAAACTCGTAACCAAGGAAGACCTGCAAAATAGAAACAAGAGAAGTGTAATTAATTAACCAAGAGATAGATAATTAATAACATGGTAAGGACAGTGAGTTAATTCACAACATCTAGTTAATTAAATAAGAAAGATAATTAATGAACATAGGGCTCACCTAAGTCATAAAACAGAATAGTAATAAAAGTGCAAGGCGGAACTGGAAGTATAACTAGGAACTGTATTGCGTCAAGTAACCAAATAATCATGATGTCGCAAAAGTAACCTGTAAGTCAATAAATAAGGTTCCTTAGCTCAAATGAACTAAGTAATCCTGCATAATGAAGAATGACCTTACCTCTTAGATCGACACGGGAGAGCGAGTCCCGCCACTCCACCATTTTTTTCCCATAAACAAAGTTAAGTTAGTTTTTATTAAATAAACAAAGTACATATGTGCATGAGTAAAACAATGATCTAAACCAATTGATTAATTCACCGACAATAATAACTAAGATGTATAAATAGTTTAAATAAAAGAATTAAGACATAAGAATTAAACGAACTAATAATCACTTAATGGATAAGAGATTACAAGACAGTATGGGCAGTTTCTGAAGAGATCGAAAGTATAAGTAGCGCATGTAATTCCGCACGAGTAATAATAATCCCCTTTGGGGTAGTTTCCACTAGCCTATAATTTTTTATTTTTATTTTCAATTTTTGGGGACATTGCAAGAACGCACATCCATATTCATCAGTTTGTAATGTGTGTGCGTGTGTATCATTGCATTCTTCCACATGGTTATCATTAAGGGCTTTGCTTCTCAAGGGGTTTGATCCTTCTCAAGCCTTGATGGAGACATAGTTAAGATGGAATCATGGTAGATTAAGATGTTAATAAATGGATACATAATCTAATGGCTAAGGGCACCATCATCGATACTCATCGCCATCCACTACAATATTTGCAATCGAGAGTAATCTTCACCAAAGGAGACACTGCAACTATATGTGGTTTTCACATAAACTTCATCTAATCATTAAATATAAAAATAGTATAATATATACGTTTGGAGATGCGCTTTAAAGGCCTCCCACCTATAATATCACATTTGGAACTCTTATGCACCTTGAGTCTTTCACTCATGACGCATACAAAGAGGCATACATAAAAGAAGAGGATATTGAAGAGGTGTTTCAATAGCTACAATGGTGGGATACTGTAGAAGAAGGTGATAAAAAGGTTGAATATCATCTCAAGGATGGGTTTCTCTATAGTCTACATAAACTATCACATCCCCTCCCGTCTACCCGAGGGGGAACGCGGCCATGATGCTATCTTATCCGGGAAAACAAGCCCCATGAACATAAATATAAAAATGTATTGAAATAAAACATACACAGATGCATACAATTGCAATTATACATCGGAAGCAATTCATCCATTCAACACATTAAACATGTTCATCATATTTCATCAAGAAAATACAAATGCAGAGATTGACACAGAGATACTTATCTTGAAAGAAGCTCGTCCCACAACCATCTATGTTGCTGCAACGTTCCACCCAACCATAGGCCAGTGTGCTCATCAATCTCTGAGCATCATTGCCACCCCCGAGCTCGGCATGATTCTCACAGGGAATAAGGGAACACTACCAAACTCACACATAGCCAAGGATACAACAAAAACTCAGCCAAGCCAACAGAGTTGGGTTTATTAGGCTGCAGAGGAGCTGGAAAAGATGACTCCTAAGATAGTGAGCACAACCAACACAAGGAAGCATCCCCTTCTCTGCTACACAGTCCCTGAGGCTATGCCTTCCCATTCAGTGCTATTCAGGGCGTGCAAAGAAGAAAACCATCCCCCTAGATCTGTCTCCGAGGTTCCTTCTCACACTAGGTTTATCAAGCTAGTCCACACCCCATTTCCACTCCCAAACGAGTTCAAATCAAAATAGCAGAGGCATACACAGCAATGTAAGTTCTCATATTGATGAAAAACTTCATGGAGGCCAAAATCGGAAATGGCAATTCAGTAAAACAACCCATCTTGTGCAATTCGTTTCCAAAAATGAACTATGACTTCACGTGGGCCAAAACGACTCCCTTAGTCCCTCACATCATGGATTTGTCCCCCATTGGTTGTGCAACACATAAAACATGAAATTCCCAACCGTTGGAATGTAGAAACAACACAAAAACGCCCAACAGAGATCCCATCCACTGAATGTCAACAAAACCACTTCCTAGCCATGGGAAAGATGAAGAACAATGCAAAAGCATCCATGGAGAATGCTGAGGAGCTCCAAAAACGTGGAGAAGACAACACCGTGAATGCTCGAGAGAATGGGCAGCATTTTTGGGTGTTAACTTGCCCCAAAAGGTAATTAACACTTTTACCAAGATGTGCATTCTCATGCCTTGTAAAAAGGTCATAAGGGAAGAGATGGTATGGCATGGAAACTTTTTATTCTTTGTAGAATCACATCACCTATGTAGTAAAGGTCTAAAAGACCTCTTGACACATACTACTCATTTTCTTAGTGCATATCATATTAATTGTTTTTATTAATGTGGATGAATTATGACATTAAAATAAACTATGTCATGGATTTTTGACATGTTTTGTGAAGTTGTTGTTTTCAATAGTTTTCTTCTCACATCACATAGAAAATAGAAAATGAATAAAATCATAACAACACCACCAATAAATAGATCACAATTTAAAAAAAAACAAATTAAAATGCATGAAAAATAATTAAACCCTATTCCCCATACATTTTCTACCTTTGCAAAAAAATGTAAAACATTCAATTCTCAAGACCTATAAACCTTAAAGTGCTACATAATAGAAAATCCTTAAAAAGCCCTTTGTATAAAGTTTCACTAAAAATTGTTTAAAAAACATATAAAATTGTCTAAATAAAATATAAAGTAAAAAAAAAAACATTTTAATATATATATATAAATAAATAATATAATATTCTATGATGGTTAAAACCAAATTCCGTGGGTAGACGAAGACCCTCCTCTAATAAATTGTCAACAGCATGAGTTGATTCATTGTTGTAAAAATATGGGCATAAGAAATAGAAATAAGTAAGAAATAAAAAATGAGCCCACCAAAAAAATAAAATAAAATTCACTTCATAAAACCTTGTCGATAAAACCAAAAAAAACAACACCGTCTTTCTCCTCCAAGTCCCATTAATTACATATAAATAGATATATTATTGGTTATATATTACTGGAATTTGCGGTGCTCCTGATCTCTAGGAGTGAATCAGCTAGTGGTGAGTCGACCTCTGATCCTCTATTTATATAGAGGTGCCCAGGGTTGAATTACATTCTTTAAAAGACGAGAGAAATCTACAAACACAAAGAGTAGCGGTGGGTTTTCCTTCGGTTTGATTTTGAACTTGCGAACTTCTGCAGCGGTTCGGATTTTGGAACGCTTTGAAGCAAAAGCAAAAGACAATGGCAACGAATCAAGAAGAGGCGAGCATATTTAATGACAAGTTTAAGAATGTTTTTGTTAAGAATTTATCCGAATCTCTGACTAACGAGGACTTGAGAAATTACTTTGGCGAGTATGGAACAATTACGAGTGTGCTGGTGATGAGGGATGCAGAGGGAAAATCAAAGTGTTTTGGATTTGTCAATTTTGAGAATGCAGAAGATGCAGCAAACTGCGTTCATAATTTAAATGGCAGGAAAATTGATGGCAAGGAATGGTATGTTGAGAAGGCACGGAACAAGTCTGAATCGAGCGGGCGATGTGGAACAAATCTTTTTATGAAGAATTTGGATGATAGCATTGATGACGAGAAGCTGAGAGAAATGTTCTCTGGTTATGGTACAATCACTTCATGCAAGGTAATGAGGGATTCTCATGGACATAGTAAAGGTTTTGGATTTGTTGCCTTCGCATCTACTGATGAAGCATCCCGAGCTCTGGCGGAAATGAAAGGAAAAATGGTTCTGGGCAAGCCTCTCTATGTTTCTCTGGCTCAGCGCAAAGAGGAGAGAAGCGGATGGCTACAGGCTCAATTCTCCCGCTTGTGAAATGCAGTTGGCGTGGCACCACCTGTTCCTGGACAAGTTGTTCCTGCAGATAGCTTAAATGTCAAGAAAATTGATGGCAAGGAATGGTATGTTGAAAAAGCGCGTAACATGTCTGAGTCGACACGGCCTTGTGGAACAAATCTTTATTTGAAGAATTTAAATGATAGCATTGATGACGAGAATTTGAGAGAAATGTTCTTTCGTTACGGCACAATCACTTCATGCAAAGTAATGAGGGATTCTCATGGACACAGTAAAGGTTTTGGATTTGCTGCCTTCGCATCTCTGGATGAAGCATCTCCAGCTCTGACACAGATGAAAGGGATCATGGTTTTTAACAAGCCTCTGTATGTTGCTTTGGCTCAGCCCAAGGATGAGAGAAGGGCATGTCTACAGGCTCACTTCTCCCGCTTGGGAAGTGCACCACCTGTTTTTGAGAGAAGGGCATGGCTACAAGGGCATGGCTAGAGGTTCACTTCTCCCACTAGGGAAATGGAAATGCAGTAGGGATGGCACGACTTGTTGTTCCTGACAGAAGGGCATGGCTACAGGCTCACTTCTCCCGCTGGGGAAATGCAATGCAGTAGGCGTGGCATCACCTGTTTCTTGCTTGGACTAAAGCAGCAGATAAACAGAAGATAATTCATAACCAAGGACGAGCTCTTCCTGCCAGCGCTCCTAGATTAATCCAGCTGCATCATAGAAATTACCTCCTCTTTCAGTGTTATTATCTCAAAATTATATTTTGATTGTGATATAAGGTCCTGTGTAGCTATTTTATTTTGATATAATTTCATTGCTACCAGGTATAGTGTGTACTTATTTGATTTTGATAGATATTGTGTACTTATTTGATTTTGATAGAGGGTGGTGTATAGTGTATAGTGTGCGTGGTTATTTTATTTTGATTCAGATATTTTTTGATTGTTGTAGGTTACATTGTGTATCTATTCGGTTTTCATAGAGGGCCGGCTGTCTAGCTGATACTTATGTAAAATTATATTTTGATTGTCTACATTTATTTGATTTTAATTAAATAAGTTAGTATAATATAGTTGTATTTTAATTTTGCATTTATTAAGTATCGAGAAAGATTCAAAAAAGTGTTTAGATATACTTTTTTAGATCTTAGAGTTAAGATGGTATGGTTATATGCATATATTTAAGTTTTTTTTAGTTTATTATTCAATATTTTTAACACTACCAGTTCTGAAAAAACATTATAAAACATAACATCTTAATATTAGATGTTGTAACCTTTCAAATATTTTTCTATCAAATTATCTCACATTTCAATAATAATAATAATAGAATCAAAGCATATCAAACCTAACTTTTATTATTAACCTCTCTAAATTCAATACTTTAAGCCTTTTAATTTCCAATAATTCATGCAATATTTAAAGTGTTTTATGACATGCAAGATCTATAGTGCCTTGTGGAATCAAAAGGCTCATTTGTTAAAGTCCAATATACCTTAAGATGAAAGAATATTTAGGTAGTCATTGTCTTAGTCCATATGAGTATAACATGAATTATTTGTATACATGTGGATGCTATGACTTTAAAATCAAATATGGCATGGATTTTGAGAGTCTTTGTAAGGTCAACATGTTCAATAGGTTATGTAAAGGATGTACACACTTTCGTTTTTAGATTCTAAATTGAGTGCATTTTTATTTCATTTACCTCCTTTCATATATAGTTTTTCTTTGCTCATATCATTACATGTTAGAGTTACAACCTATAATACAATAATTGAGTACAACAAATTGCTCAATAAACTATTATTATCATTAAATTTCATCTTTATGTAACAAATCCTACTTAATGGTCAGAAACATCCTCACTAATCTTATGTGCCTTTTTCCATGCCCACATGTAGACCTTATTCTTAGTTTCATATTTTGGTCTACAATGTTTTTTAATTTGGAAATTATGATCTATGACTAGAAAGGAAGAATGAAGACCAAATAAATAAACCATATTGTTGTAATAAGTATCACTTTATCACATTAACGGAGTATCAAAACAATATGGTAGATATTTTTTAAAATTCTTGTCATGGTTTCCTTCCACCATTCCAAGGTTTGATATTAAGGGGTCGATATAACCATGAATTTGATTCAATTCATCTTTAAGACATAAATCCCCTTATAGTTTATGTCGAGTTTGAGTCGAAGATTTGTTTCTTGGAGGAGTGGGAAAGATTTGTTGGAATCACGATTGCTTTTAGACCAAAAAATTGCACGTGTTAATCGCTGTTACAATCGCTAGAGTTAGGATCTTGGGAGGTGGTTAGTCCATGTCACGAAATTCACAAGGAGCAGCGTTGAGCCAATGTCTAACAAGATACTCACTCGAAATGATTTAAACTCGCTTTCTTGGGGACATAAGACATATTTGGAGAGAAAGTGTATGTTCTTATATTTTGAGATTTGTATTGTGATTGGATATTATGGTTTGAAGGAAGACCTAGGATGTTACCTAAGTTTTCCCAATATATGTACTTCCTATCAAACTTCTACAAAAAATTTAAAGTTCCTCTATCTATTGCTAAGAAGAAAGGAAGCATTATATTTACATGCCATTTGAACTTGTGGAGTTGCCAATAAATTATGTACAACTATCTAATAGATGATGCGCATGAAATCGATTAGTAAAAGTTGTCGCAAATTAAGACTAGGGTTTGAACCCAAAATCCCACTGAAGAACTATATGTTATTGCTTAGTTGTAGAAGTTTTTTCTTGGGTCTCTTGTCATCGATATTAAGGCACAATTGGAGTAAGTGAGTCTAGTATTAAACATGCGTTTCTAGACAATGGAAACTCTAATGACCATAGTGTTATACATGATTTTGAAGGAGTGAATCCCATGGTTAAATTGCAAGAGGATGTCGTAACATTATTGTAAAGTTATCAAAGGGATGACCCCATACAACAACTTAGAAAACAAATGAATGGAAAGAAAAATACATATGTAGTGTTGAAATTATATTTGAAAAGGACATAGAACTAGATAATAGTTTTACAAACTTATAATATTCGTTTTCAACAATTAATTTGAAATTGTTTTCTCTCTCTTGTGTATATATAGCCTTTTGTTGTAAGGAAAGGATGTCAAAAAAATTGTGTTTCCTTATATATTTTGTGGTATTGAATGTGTATTAAAAAAATAGTCATATAATTGAACGGGAATTTTACAAAACTTACACTCGTTGATTGTTCAATGGTAGGATATTTTAGTCATCTCTATGTTGTAAACAAATAATATTAGAAAAAGCCTACTTCACTATATACATTTTAGAATTGAACTTGTGTCAATAAATACATGTATGGAAATGAATATAAATTTAGAAAACTCATGGGTCTTGACTGTTCAAATATTTTACATAATATGCTCTAGTTCTTGTTCGTGGTGGTTTTTCATTGAACATTTCTTCTTAGTACTATTTGTATCTCGTTTGACTAACCATCATATTTTTGCAGTCATTCACTCGAAGGAATTTGTAATCAACAATTTTGTGTATATCACCCTCTACAAGAAAACAAAAGGAATCCATAGGTATAGCATCAAATGAAAGTATTGGGAAAGAAGATATCATAAGAAAAAATGTGTTTGATATTGTAAACCTATTTATGAATGGAAGGAGTGTCAAGACCCTTTTGGTTATTCTTATAATGATATTCAATGTCATAATTCATTCAACTATAATCTCCTCACAATTTCTTTCTTATCTAACCTCGATACTTCTTGTGCACCATCATGAAATGTAATGGTGTTTACTGAATATACGACATTTACTATGTTGTATACTATTACACTCCCAAGCTAAACAATAGAAGAAATTACACCCATTGATATCTCTACTCACTATGTACATTGAATCCTCGTGGACTAATTATTTGGAAACCTATTCATTTCATCTCAAGTTGTTAAATTGAGAGAATCTAACTTATCCATAAGTAATTAAATATTTATTTGTTGAAACAAAATAAAAATCTATTTCACGACGATCTTATTTAACGATGAAATTGATACCCAACATATAAAAATGATAAAAATAAAAATAAACATGTAATCCTATGTTCATTTGAATATAATAACAATGTAAACTTACAAACAAATTTGGCCAACCTTATGCAAAGAACTTTGGTTGAGGTGGACAAGTTAAAATTGTGATATGAATTATTTAACGAGAGTTTTAGCTAATAAGTTTATAATGTTTTATGTAAGGAAATGAACATTGATCATTGTGGCTTGAATTGTTATTTCTCGAAGTCTCGATTTGGGACATTGGATCCGAGGTGCAATTCTTTCATAAGAGGCACAAATCTCTTCAATACCATATCATTTAAATTTTTTTGAGTTCATTTGAGTTATTTCCTACATCACCACCTTTAGTAGCATGGTAGACAAAGAGGACGAGCTTATTTTAGAGATATTGTTCGATGAATTTACCCATGCCATTGGTTCATATGTAGTTTCATCTAGATTGTTAACAAGCCATCATAAAGTACACATGTATTATAAGGTAATATCATCCAAAAGAGAATAAAATGGGGAAATATCAGACAATATTTGATAGAGTCTAAGAGAAACATATAAATGAAAGATCAATACTTTTTAATAATATTAATTAAGATGAATTTGTAAGGTGTTTCAATAAGTTACCTCTTCCTTTTTACAACCAAGACAACAATTTTCCCCTAAATTCAATGAATCCATGCCATTAACAAAGTAAGTAAAACAAATGAAAGAACTTTGAGGAAGGCCAAAAACCCAAGGAAAGAAATTCGAGGGAGCCTTAGACAATGAAATAAATTTTTGAGGGTAGGAACTGAAACTAATGAAGGTGACCAAGATGACTAAGATGATCTCTTAGGACTTTGATGCAAGAACCATGAACTCTTATTAAACAAGGTAAGAAATTTGATGAACATTGCAACTTTGATGGAGGTAGTAACTTTAGCCGATGTGTGAAGGAAGGAACCTTGTTGAAGGTGATAAATCTAATGAAGGTAGCAACTTTGGCCAAAGAATGGATTTTTACTAGCAAAATAGCTTTGAAGAAGGTAGCAATTCTAACTTGAGAAGGAGATCTAATGCAGGTAAGAGATCTAACCAAGGAAGAAACTATGATAATTTCTTTTAGAATATTTTACGAAAGAAGGAAATTCGATGAAGGAAATAACTCTAACCAAAGATGCAATTCTAACTAAGAAATAGATGACCAACAAAGGAAGTTTAAAGAAGTCAAGAACTTTGACCAAAGAATGATCTATGGTGAAGGAATGATAATTATAATGAAGGAATGGACCTTGAACAATGAAGGAATCTTTACCAAAGAAAGAACTCTCACCATGCATCAGATTTAACGAGTTAATGGAATTAATTGAAGGTAGGAAAGGAAGGAACTTTACTTTAACTCGATAACTATTCCCATGGTAGGAAATTTGACCAATGAAAAATGGATAAAATACATGTATACAATGTTTGATAAACAAATGATTTCAGCTCAAAATTGCTATTTTTTTCAAAATCACACTTTGGTTAGAGTTATTTTGTTAAAGTTCCTGTTATGGTCAAAGTTCCTTCATTGGTTAGATTTCTTGCCTTAGCATTTGAATAAAGGATTTTTTTACCATGATAAAAACTTTTGAATAATGTGAGATTTCAAGAAAAATTTGAGGAAATTATCTCAAAGTAATAGTAAAAGCGAGGATAACAAAGTTGTATCAGAGCCATAGTTCCACTATGTGAGTTTTAGGTCTTCTACGGATTTGTAGCTCTATGTTATGTTTTTGGAATCATAATGTATGTATTATAAAATTGATGTGTATTCTGCTAACAACGATTGATAATGAACACATTGCAACCTCGCTTATGTGATTTAATGAATGACCATGCAGTGTCATTACTGAAATACAATTTTTAACCCCAATAAAAGTAGTTAAGACCAAATACTCAAAAAGCACACTGGAGAGGAAGGTAGAATAGAAAGATATGAGCATTGTCAACTCAAAGAAATCCCAACTTGTGGACACACCTTTTGAACAAGAGTAGTATAAATATGAAAGAGGCGGAGATTTGATGTAAGCTTGAAAATAAAGATGATATGATATTTTACGTTGGAAAGATTCTATTTTCTGGGATACCAATGGCTCATTGATCTAGAAGAAGTTCATCCATTTGAGAGTCGTATGCACAAAGGAAGTGAACAAGAACATAAAATAGTGCACATAGGAAGTAAGCAAACTAATAATCACTCAATGGATAGGAGATTAACAAGACAGTACGAGTAGTTTTGAAGAGATCGAAAGTTAAGTAGAACATATAATTCCACAGAAGTAATAAGGATCCTCTTAGGGAGTTTCCTATTGGCCTATAAATTTTTTTTTTCAATTTTTGGGGACATGACACGACTCGAGAATAATATTGATCTCATCATACTTATTTTTAAATGATTAAATGAAATTTTGAATTTCTGTATTCTCATCAAGTACTAGAGAACTACCACGTTATACAAGGGAAATCCAACATGCAAGGATGCTTAGAGTTGCCTTGCCTAGTAGACCCGAGCCATCTATCTACTTAACCTTCATAAAGAAGTGTCGTTAAGTCTAGGGATCATGATACATGATTCCCGAAGACAAATGCTAACAAGTATTTTAATACTATGTATTTTATAAATAGTATGTATAAATAATTAATTATGATTAATTATATAATTGAATAAAGAAAGAAGAGAAGCTACGCCAATTATTATTTATTATTAAAGGATTAATAAATAGTGAAATATCTATGAAAGATTTACTAAGATCTAGTTAAAAGTTCGTAGGTTAAAAGATTTGCTCGATAACTATTCCCATGCTAGGAAATTCGGCAAATGAAAAATGGATAAAATACATCTATATAATGTTTGATAAACAAATGATTTCAGCTCAAAATTGTTATTTTTTTCAAAATCACACTTTGGTTAGAGTTATTTTGTCAAAGTTCCTTCATTGGTTAGATTTCTTGACTTAGTATTTGAATAAAGGATTCTTTTACCACGATAAAAACTTTTGAATAATGTGAGATTTCAAGAAAAATTTGTCGAAATTATCTCAAACTTATCGGAAAAGTGAGGATAACAAAGCGGTGTCACAGCCATAGTTCCACTATGTGAGTTTTGGGCCTTCTACGGATTTGTAGCTCTATGTTATGTTTTTGGAATCATAATGTATGTATTATGAAATAGATGTGTATTCTACTAACAACGATTGATAATGAACACATTGCAACCTCGATTATGTGATTTAATGAATGACCATGTAGTATTACTGAAATAAAATTTTAAACACCAATAAAAGTAGTTAAGACCAAATACTCAACAAGTACAGTGGAGAGGAAGGTAGAATAGAAAGATATGCACATTGTCAACTCAAAGAAATCCCAACTTGTGGATACACCTTTTGAACAAGAGTAGTATAAATATGAAAGAGGTGGAGATTTGATGTAAGCTTGAAAATAAAGATGATATGATATTTTACTTTGGAAAGATTCTATTTTCTGGGATATCAATAGCTCATTGATCTAGAAGAAGTTCATACATTTGAGAGTCGTATGCGCAAAGGAAGCGAAAAAGAACATAAAATAGTGCACATAGGAAGTAAGCAAACTAATAATCACTGAATGGATAGGAGATTGACAAGACATTATGAGTAGTTCTGAAGAGATCGAAAATTAAGTAGAACATATAATTCCGTAGAAGCAATAATGATTCTCTTAGGCAGTTTTCTACTGGCTTATAATTTTTTTTTAAATTTTCAATTTTTGGGGACATTACACGACTCGTGAATAATATTGATCTCATCATACTTATTTTTAAGTGATTAAATGAAAGTTTGAATTTGTGTATTCTCATCAAGTAGATAGACCCGAGCCGTCTATCCACTTAACCTTCATAAAGAAGTGTCGCTAAGTCTAGGGATCATGATACATGATTCCTGAAGACAAATGCTAACAAGTATTTTAATACTATGTATTTTATAATTAGTATGTATAAATAATTAATTATGATTAATTATATAATTGAATAAATAAAGAAGAGAAGCTCCGCCAATTATTATTTATTATTAAAGGATTAACAAATAGTGAAATATCTATGAGAGATTTACTAAGAACTAGTTAAAAGTTCCTAGGTTAAGAATTGAAAATTAACTGAGTAAATTAAAAAGGGCTAAATCAAGAAATGAGGGATTTCTTGATTTAACTTCCCCTTTGACTGAAAAGCCTGTCTATAAAGACTCAAGCCAAGCAAAGGCTTGGGGTTCTGATTTTTATCTAGGAGAATTGTTATTCTGCTTGTTTTTGCTCTCAAGTGTTCTCTTGGAGAAGTTTTCGTGCAAGGAAAAGAGGATTGATTAAAAACTGATTACGAATTAGGAAACCCTACCTCAGGCTCTCTAAGCTACATGAATGTTGGATTCCAGCTCAGGGGGATCCGGATTTAAACCAGGAACGGTTCCAGGTCATGGTTGGGTGGAACGTGGTAGTTCCCAAGTGATTTGGTCATCAAACAGAGGTGAGATCTACATTGAATTGTTAATGCTGGTTATTTAAGTGTGGAGGTGCAACCATTGAAAAAGCTTAAAACTCAGGTATGAAACCCTTCAAGGACTATTCTATTTCTTTCCTAAAGATTCATTACTGTTTATGTTAAGTAATGGCTGTAATGTAATTTATAACCCTAATGGTTAACAATCTGCTAGGGTTTTCATTTGCAATTTACGAATCATACGCTGGATAATTTTTATTATATGTTGTTTATGTTCAGGGCTTGTATGTTTCATAAATGTTCATGTATTAACTAGGTTTTTATCTTAGTATTACGTTTATACTTTGTTCTATGTATTTAATACCTTGCTAACATATTCTATTTGTGAGAACAGGCTTTCCCTAAGCTTTAAAGAAAATAAATGAGTAGTAATTACTTAAAATATTAATTATGCTAACTAATAACAAGTATATACTATAAAATAGATCTACAAAGAACACATTTCATATAATAAACAGGCTAATCAAATTATTAAAGACCTTCAGAGGTCTCTTTCACATAATCATTAAAACAAGAGAAGTGTAATTAATTAAGCAAGAGATAGATAATTAATAACATGGTAAGGACAGTAAGTTAATTCACAACATCTAGTTAATTAACTAAGAAACATAATTAACGAACATAGGCCTCACCTAAGTCATAAAACGGAACAGTAATAAAAATGCAAGGCGGAACTCGAAGTATAACTAGGAACTGGATTGCTTCAAGTAACCAAATAATCATGATGTCGCACAAGTAACCTGTAAGTCAATAAATAAGGTGCCTTAGCTCGAATGAACTAAGTAAGCCTGCATAATGAAGAATGACCTTACCTCTTAGATCCTCACAAGAGAGCAAGTCCCGCCACTCCACCTTTTTTTTCCCATAAACAAAGTTAAGTTAGTTTTTATTAAATAAACAAAGTACACATGTGCATGAGTAAAACAATGATCTAAACCAATTCATTAATTCACCGACAATAATAACTAAGATGTATACATAGTTTAAAGAAAATAATTAAGACATAAGAATTAAACGAACTCATAATCAGTTAATGGATAAGAGATTACAAGACAGTATGGGAAGTTTCTGAAGAGATCAAAAGTATAAGTAGCGCATGAAGTTTCTGAAGAGATCAAAAGTATAAGTAGCGCATGTAATTCCGCACGAGTAATAATGATCCCCTTTGGGGTAGTTTTCACTAGCCTATAATTTTTTATTTTTATTTTCAATTTTTGGGGACATTGCAAGAACGCACATCCATATTCATCAGTTTGTAATGTGTGTGTGTGTGTATCATTGCAGTCTTCCACATGGTTATCATTAAGGGCTTTGCTTCTCAAGGGGCTTGATCCTTCTCAAGCCTTGATGGAGACATAGTTAAGATGGAATCATGCTAGTTTAAGATGTTAAGAAATGGATACATAATATAATGGGTAAGGGCACCATCATTCTTACTCATCGCCATCCACTACAATATTTGCAATCCAGAGTAATCTTCACCAAACGAGACACTGCAACTATATGTGGTTTTCACATAAACTTCATCTAATCATTAAATATAAAAAGGGTATAATATATAAGTTTGGAGATGCGCTTTAAAGGTCTCCCACCTATAATATCACATTTGGAACTCTTATGCACCTTGATTCTTTCACCCATGACGCATACAAAGAGGCATACATAAAAGAAGAGGATATTGAAGAGGTGTTTCAATAGCTACAATGGTGGGATATTGTAGAAGAAGGTGATAAAACGGTTCAATATCATCTCAAGGATGGGTTTCTCTATAGTCTACATAAACTATCACATCCCCTCCCGTCTACCCGAGGGGGAACGCGGCCATGATGCTATCTTATGCGGGAAAACAAGCCCCATGAACATAAATATAAAAATGCATTGAAATAAAACATACAAAGATGCATACAATTGCAATTATACATCGGAAGCAATTCATCCATTCAACACATTAAACATGTTCATCATATTTCATCAAGAAAATACAAATGCAGAGATTAACACAGAGATACTTATCTTGAAAGAAGCTCGTCCCACAACCATCTATGTTGCTGCAACGTTCCACCCAACCATAGGCCAGTGTGCTCATCAATCTATAAGCATCATTTCCACCCCCGAGCTGGGCATGATTCTCACAAGGAATAAGGGAACACTACCAGATTCATACATAGCCAAGGATACAACAAAAACTCAGCCAAGCCAACAGAGTTGGGTTTATCAGGCTGCAGAGGAGCTGGAAAAGATGAATCCTAAGATCGTGAGCACAACCATAGAGCTATAGACACCTGCGCCACATCTAGCCTAGCTTTTAAAACATCTACACACCCAACACAAGGAAGCATCCCCTTCTCTGCTACACAGTCCCTGAGGCTATGCCTTCCCATTCAGTGCTATTCAGGGCATGCAAAGAAGAAAACCATCCCCCTAGATCTGTCTCTGAGGTTCCTTCTCACACTAGGTTTATCAAGCTAGTCGAGACCCCATTTCCACTCCCAAACCAGTTCAAATCAAAACAGCAGAGGCATACATAGCAATGTAAGTTCTCAGATTGATGAAAAACTTCATGGAGGCCAAAATCGGAAATGGCAATTCAGTAAAACAACCCATCGTGTGCAATTTGTTTCCAAAAATGAACTATGACTTCACGTGGGCCAAAACGACTCCCTCAGTCCCTGAAATCGTGGATTTGTCCCCCATTGGTTGTGCAACACATAAAACATGAAATTCCCAACCGCGGGAATGTAGAAACAACACAAAAACGCCCAACAGAGATCACATCCACTCAATGTCCACAAAACCACTTCATAGCCATGGGAAAGATGAAGAACACTGCAAAAGCATCCATGGAGAATGCCGAGGAGCTCCAAAAACGTGGGGAAGACAACAACGTGAATGCCCGAGAGAATGGGCAGCATTTTTGGGTGTTAACTTGCCCCAAAAGGTAATTAGCACTTTTACCAAGATGTGCATTCTCATGCCTTGTAAAAAGGTCATAAGGGAAGAGATGGTATTGCATGGAAACTTTTTATTCTTTGTAGAATCACATCACCTATGTAGTAAAGGTCTAAAAGACCTCTTGACACATACTACTCATTTTCTTAGTGCATATCATATTAATTGTTTTTATTAATGTGGATGAATTATGACATTAAAATAAACTATGTCATGGATTTTTGACATGTTTTGTGAAGTTGTTGTTTTCAATAGTTTTCTTGTCACATCACATAGAAAATAGAAAATGAATAAAATCATAACAACAACACCAATAAATAGATCACAATTTTAAACAAAACAAATTAAAATGCATGAAAAATAATTAAACCCTATTCCCCATACATTTTCTACCTTTGCAAAAACATGTAAAACATTCAATTCTCAAGACCTATAAACCTTAAAGTGCTACATAATAGAAAATCCTTAAAAAGCCCTTTGTATAAAGTTTCACTAAAAATTGTTTAAAAAACATATAAAATTGTCTAAATAAAATATAAAGTAAAAAAAAAGCATCATTTTAATATATATATATTATAATATTCTATGATGGTTAAAACCAAATTCCGTGGGTAGAGGAAGACCCTCCTCTAATAAATTGTCAACAGCATGAGTTGATTCATTGTTGTAAAAATATGGGCATAAGAAATAGAAATAAGTAAGAAATAAAAAATGAGCCCACCTAAAAAAAATAAAATAAAATTCACTTCATAAAATCTTGTCGATAGAACCACAAAAACAACACCGGTCTTTCTCCTCCAAGTCCCATTAATTACATATAAATAGATATATTATTGGTTATATATTACTGGAATTTGCGGTGCTCCTGATCTCTAGGAGTGAATCAGCTAGTGGTGAGTCGACCTCTGATCCTCCATTTATATAGAGGTGCCCAGGGTTGAATTACATTTAAAAGACTAGAGAAATCTACAAACACAAATAGTAGCGGTGGGTTTTCCTTCGGTTTGATTTTGAACTTGCGAACTTCTGCAGCGGTTCGGATTTTGGAACGCTTTGAAGCAAAAGCAAAAGACAATGGCAACGAATCAAGAAGAGGCGAGCATATTTAATGACAAGTTTAAGAATGTTTTTGTTAAGAATTTATCCGAATCTCTGACTAACGAGGACTTGAGAAATTACTTTGGCGAGTATGGAACAATTACGAGTGTGCTGGTGATGAGGGATGCAGAGGGAAAATCAAAGTGTTTTGGATTTGTCAATTTTGAGAATGCAGAAGATGCAGCAAACTGCGTTCATAATTTAAATGGCAGGAAAACTGATGGCAAGGAATGGTATGTTGACAAGGCACGGAACAAGTTTGAATCGAGGGGGCGATGTGGAACAAATCTTTTTATGAAGAATTTGGATGATAGCATTGACGACGAGAAGCTGAGAGAAATGTTCTCTGGTTATGCTACAATCACTTCATGCAAGGTAATGAGGGATTCTCATGGACATAGTAAAGGTTTTGGATTTGTTTCCTTCGCATCTACTGATGAAGCATCCCGAGCTCTGGCGGAAATGAAAGGGAAAATGGTTATGGGCAAGCCTCTCTATGTTTCTCTGGCTCAGCGCAAAGAGGAGAGAAGCGCATGGCTACAGGCTCAATTCTCCCTCTTGCGAAATGCAGTTGGCGTGGAATCACCTGTTCCTCGACAAGTTGTTCCTGCAGATAGCTTAAATGTCAAGAAAATTGATGGCAAGGAATGGTACGTTGAAAAAGCGCGTAACATGTCTGAGTCGAGACGGCCTTGTGGAACAAATCTTTATTTGAAGAATTTAGATGATAGCATTGATGACGAGAAGTTGAGAGAAATGTTCTTTCGTTACGGCACAATCACTTCATGCAAAGTAATGAGGGATTCTCATGGACAAAGTAAAGGTTTTGGATTTGTTGCCTTCGCATGTCCGGATGAAGCATCTCGAGCTCTGACACAGATGAAAGGGATCATGGTTTTTAACAAGCCTCTGTATGTTGCTTTGGCTCAGCCCAAGGATGAGAGAAGGGCACGTCTACAGGCTCACAGGAAATGCAATGCAGTAGGCGTGGCATCACCTGTTTCTTGCTGGGACTAAAGCAGCAGATAAACAGAAGATAATTCATAACCAAGGACGAGCTGTTCCTGCCAGCGCTCCTAGATTAAACTCCTCTTTCAGTGTTATTATCTCAAAATTATATTTTGATTGTGATATAAGGTCGTGTGTAGCTATTTTATTTTGATATAATTTCATTGCTACCAGGTATAGTGTGTACTTATTTGATTTTGATAGATATTGTGTACTTACTTGATTTTGATAGAGGGTGGTGTATAGTGTATACTGTGCGAGGTTATTTTATTTTGATTCAGATATCTTTTGATTGTTATAGGTTACATTGTGTATCTATTCGGTTTTCATAGAGGGCTGGCTGTCTAGCTGATACTGTTATGTAAAATTATATTTTGATTGTGTACATTTATTTGATTTTAATTAAATAAGTTAGTATAATATAGTTGTATTTTAATTTTGCATTTATTAAGTATCGAGAAAGATTCAAAAAAGTGTTTAGATATAATTTTTTAGATCTTAGAGTTAAGATGGTATGGTTATATGCATATATTTAAGTTTTTTTAGCTTATTATTCAATATTTTTAACACTACCAGTTCTAAAAAAACATTATAAAACATAACATCTTAATATTAGATGTTGTAACCTTTCAAATATTTTTCTATCAAATTATCTCATATTTCAATAATAATAATAATAGAATCAAAGCATATCAAACCTAACTTTTATTATTAACCTCTCTAAATTCAATACCTTAAGCCTTTTAATTTCCAATAATTCATGCAATATTTAAAGCGTTTTATGACATGCAAGATCTATAGTGCCTTGTGGAATCAAAAGGCTCATTTGTTAAAGTCTAAGAGAGCTTAAGATGAAAGAATATTTAGGTAGTCATTGTCTTAGTCCATATGAGTATAACATGAATTATTTGTATACATGTGGATGCTATGACATTAAAATCAAATATGGCATGGATTTTGACAGTCTTTGTAAGGTCAACATGTTCAATAGTTTATGTAAACGATGTACACACTTTCGTTTTTAGATTCTAAATTGAGTGCATTTTTATTTCATTTACCTCCTTTCATATATAGTTTTTCTTTGCTCATATCATTACATGTTAGAGTTACAACCTATAATACAATAATTGAGTACAACAAATTGCTCAATAAACTATTATTATTACTACATTTCATCTTTATGTAACAAATCCTACTTAATGGTCAGAAACATCCTCACCAATCTTATGTGCCTTTTTCCATGCCCACATGTAGACCTTATTCTTAGTTTCATATTTTTGTCTACAATGTTTTTTTAATTTGGAAATTACGATCTATGACTAGAAAGGAAGACTGAAGACCAAATAAATAAACCATATTGTTGTAATAAGTATCACTTTATCACATTAACGGAGTATCAAAACAAGATGGTAGATATTTTTTTTAATTCTTGTCATGGTTTCCTTCCACCATTCCAAGGTTTGATATTAAGGGGTCGATATAACCATGAGTTTGATTCAATTCATCTTGAAGACATAAATCCCCTTATAGTTTATGTCAGGTTTGAGTTGAAGATTTGTTTCTTGGAGGAATGGGAAAGACATGTTGGAATCACAATTGCTTTTAGACCAAAAACTTGCACGTGTTAATCATTGTTACAATTGCTAGAGTTAGGATCTTGGGAGGTGGTTAGTCCATGTCATGAAATTCACGAGGAGGAGCGTTGAACCAATGTCTAACAAGATACTCACTCGAAATGATTTAAACTCGCTTTCTTGGGGACACAAGACATATTTGGAGAGAAAGTGTATGTTCTTATATTTTGAGATTTGTATTGTGATTCGATATTATGGTTTGAAGGAAGACCTAGGATGTTACCTAAGTTTTCCCAATATATGTACTTCCTATCAAACTTCTACAAAAAATTTAAAGTTCCTCTATCTATTGCTAAGAAGAAAGGAAGCATTATATTTACATGCCATTTGAACTTGTGGAGTTGCCAATAAATTATGTACAACTATCTAATAGATGATGTCCATGAAATGGATTAGTAAAAGTTGTCACAAACTAAGACTAGGGTTTGAACCCATAATCCCACTCAAGAAATATATGTTATTGCTTAGTTGTAGAAGTTTTTTCTTGGGTCGCTTGTCATCGATATTAAGGAACAATTGGAGTAAGTGAGTCTAGTATTAAACATGTGGTTCTAGACAATGGAAACTCTAATGACCATAGTGTTATACATGATTTTGAAGGAGTGAATCCCTTGGTTAAATTGCAAGAGGATGTCGTAACATTATTGTAAAGTTATCAAAGGGATCACCCCATACAACAACTTAGAAAACAAATGAATGCAAAGAAAAATACATATGTAGTGTTGAAATTATATTTAAAAAGGACATAGAACTAGATAATAGTTTCACAAACTTATAATATACGTTTTCAACAATTAATTTGAAATTGTTTTCTCTCTCTTGTGTATATATAGCCTTTTGTTGTAAGGAAAGGATGTCAAAAAAATGGTGTTTCCTTATATATTTTGTGGTATTGAATGTGTATTAAAAAAATAGTCATATAATTGAACTGGAATTTTACAAAAATTACACTCGTTGATTGTTCAATGGTAGGATATTTTCGTCATCTCTATGTTGTAAACAAATAATATTAGAAAAATCCTACTTCACTATATACATTTTAGAATTGAACTTGTGTCAATAAATACATGTATGCAAATTAATATAAATTTAGAAAACTCATGGGTCTTGACTGTTCAAATATTTTACATAATATGCTCTAGTTCTTGTCCGTGGTGGTTTTTCATTAAACATTTCTTCTTAGTACAATTTGTATCTCGTTTGACTAACCATCATATTTTTGCAGTCATTCACTCGAAGGAATTTGTAATCAACAATTTTGTGCATATCACCCTCTACATGAAAACAAAAGGAATCCATAGGTAAAGCATCAAATGAAAGTATTGGGAAAGAAGATATCATAAGAAAAAATGTGTTTGATATTTTAAACCTATTTATGAATGGAAGGAGTGTCAAGACCCTTTTGATTATTCTTATAATGATATTCAATGTCATAATTCATTCAACTATAATCTCCTCACAATTTCTTTCTTGTCTAACCTCAACACTTCTTGTGCACCATCATGAAATGTAATGGTGTTTACTGAATATACGACATTTACTATGTTGTATACTATTACACTCCCAAGCTAAACAATAGAAGAAATTGCACCCATTGTTTTCTCTACTCACTATGTACATTGAATCCTCGCGGACTAATTATTTGGAAATCTATTCATTTCATCTCAAATTGTTAAATTCAGAGAATCTAACTTATCCATAAGTAATTAAATATTTAGTTGTTGAAACAAAATAAAAATCTATTTCACGACGATCTTATTTAACGATGAAATTGATACACAACATATAAAAATGATAAAAATAAAAATAAACATGTAATCCTATGTCATTTGAATATAATAACAATGTAAACTTACGAACAAATTTGGCCAACCTTATGCAAAGAACTTTGG
Source organism: Pseudotsuga menziesii (assembly GCA_001517045.1). Classification (NCBI taxonomy): domain Eukaryota; kingdom Viridiplantae; phylum Streptophyta; class Pinopsida; order Pinales; family Pinaceae; genus Pseudotsuga; species Pseudotsuga menziesii. The sequence goes on from LPNX010688440.1 coordinate 41,138, forward strand.
TTGAGGTGGACAAGTTAAAATTGTGATATGAATTATTTAACGAGAGTTTTAGCTAATGAAGTTATAATGGTTTATGTAAGGAAATGAACATTGATTATTGTGGCTTGAATTGTTATTTCTCGAATTCTTGATTTGGGACATTAGATCCCATGTGCAATTCTTTCATAAGAGGCACAAATCTCTTCAATACCATATCATTTAAATTTTTTTGAGTTCATTTGAGTTATTTCCTACATCACCACCTTTAGTAGCATGGTAGACAAAGAGGATGAGCTTATTTTAGAGATATTATTCGATTAATTTACCCATGCCATTTGTTCATATGTAGTTTCATCTAGATTGTTAACAAGCCATCATAAGGTACACATGTATTATAAGGTAATATCATCCAAAAGAGAATAAAATGGGGAAATATCACACAATATTTGATAGAGTCTAAGAGAAACATATAAATGAAAGATCAATACTTTTTAATAATGAAAAATAATTAATTAAGATCAATTTGTAAGGTGTTTCAATAAGTTACCTCTTCCTTTTTACAAGCGAGACAACAATTTTCCCCTAAATTCAATGAATCCATGCCATTAACAAAGTAAGTAAAACAAAGGAAAGAACTTTGAGGAAGGCCAAAAACCCAAGGAAAGAAATTCGAGGAAGCATTAGACAATGAAAGCAATTTTTGAGGGTAGGAACTCAAACTAATGAAGGTGACCAAGATGACTAAGATGATCTATAAGGACTTTGATGCCAGAACCATGAACTCTTATTAAACAAGGTAAGAAATCTGATGAACATTGCAACTTTGATGGAGGTAGTAACTTTAGCTGATGTGTGAAGGAAGGAACCTTGTTGAAGGTGATAAATCTAATGAAGGTAGCAACTTTGGCCAAAGAATGGATTTTTACTAGCAAAATAGATTTGAAGAAGGTAGTAATTATAACTTGAGAAGGAGATCTAATGCAGGTAAGAGATCTAACCAAGGAAGAAACTATGATAATTTCTTTTAGAATATTTTACCAAAGAAGGAAATTCGATGAAGGAAATAACTCTAACCAAAGATGCAATTCTAACTAAGAAATAGATGACCAACAAAGGAAGTTTAAAGAAGTTAAGAACTTTGACCAAAGAATGAACTATGGTGAAGAAATGATAATTATAATGAAGGAATGGACCTTGAACAATGAAGGAATCTTTACCAAGGAAAGAACTTTCACCATGCATCAGATTTAACTAGTTAATGGAATTAATTGAAGGTAGAAAATTCCCATGGTAGGAAATTCGACCAATGAAAAATGGATAAAATACATGTATAGAATGTTTGATAAACAAATGATTTCAGCTCAAAACTGCTATTTTTTTCAAAACCACACTTTGGTTAGAGTTATTTTGTCAAAGTTCCTGTTATGGTCAAAGTTCCTTCATTGGTTAGATTTCTTGCCTTAGTATTTGAATAAAGGATTTTTTTACCATGATAAAAACTTTTGAATAATGTGAGATTTCAAGAAAAATTTGAGGAAATTATCTCAAACTTATCGTAAAAGCAAGGATAACAAAGTTGTATTAGAGCCATAGTTCCACTATGTGAGTTTTGGGTCTTCTACTGATTTGTAGCTCTATGTTATGTTTTCAGAATCATAAAGTATGTATTATGAAATAGATGTGTATTCTGCTAACAACGATTGATAATGAACACATTGCAACCTCGATTATGTGATTTAATGAATGACCATGCAGTGTCGTTACTGAAATACAATTTTTAACCCCAATAAAATTAGTTAAGACCAAATACTCAACAAGCACAGTGGAGAGAAAGGTAGAATAGAAAGATATGAGCATTGTCAACTCAAAGAAATCCCAACTTGTGGACACACCTTTTGAACAAGAGTAGTATAAATATGAAAGAGGCGGAGATTTGATGTAAGCTTGAAAATAAAGATTATATGATATTTTACGTTGGAAAGATTCTATTTTCTCAAATACCAATGGCTCATTGATCTAGAAGAATTTCATACATTTGAGAGTCGTATGCGCAAAGGAAGTGAACAAGAACATAAAATAGTGCACATAGGAAGTAAGAAAACTAATAATCACTGAATGGATAGGAGAATGACAAGACAGTACGAGTAGTTCTGAAGAGATCGAAAGTTAAGTAGAACATATAATTCCACAGAAGTAATAAGGATCCTCTTAGGCAGTTTTGTATTGGCCTATAATTTTTTTTTTCAATTTTTGGGGACATTACACGACTCGAGAATAATATTGATCTCATCATACTTATTTTTAAGTGATTAAATGAAATTTTGAATTTCTGTATTCTCATCAAGTACTAAAGAACTACCACGTTATACAAGGGAAATCCAACATGCAAGGATGCTTAGAGTTTCCTTGCCTAGTAGATCCGAGCCATCTATCTACTTAACCTTCATAAAGAAGTGTCTTTAAGTCTAGGGATCATGATACATGATTCCCGAAGACAAATGCTAACAAGTATTTTAATACTATATATTTTATAAATAGTATGTATAAATAATTCATTATGATTAATTATATAATTGAATAAAGAAAGAAGAGAAGCTCTGCCAATTACTATTTATTATTAAAGGATTAATAAATAGTGAAATATCTATGAAAGATTTACTAAGAACTAGTTAAAAGTTCGTAGGTTAAAAAGTTTACTCGATAACTATTCCCATGGTAGGAAATTCGACAAATGAAAAATGGATAAAATAAATCTATATAATGTTTGATAAACAAATGATTTCAGCTCAAAATTGTTATTTTTTTCAAAATCACACTTTGGTTAGAGTTATTTTGTCAAAGTTCCTTCATTGGTTAGATTTATTGCCTTAGTATTTGAATAAAGGATTCTTTTACCACGATAAAAACTTTTGAATAATGTGAGCTTTCAAGAAAAATTTGTGGAAATTATCTCAAACTTATCGGAAAAGCGAGGATAACAAAGTGGTGTCAGAGCCATAGTTCCACTATGTGAGTTTTGGACCTTCTATGGATTTGTAGCTCTATGTTATGTTTTTGGGATCATAATGTATGTATTATGAAATAGATGTGTATTATACTAACAACGATTGATAATGAACACATTGCAACCTCAATTATGTGATTTAATGAATGACCATGCAATGTCGTTACTGAAATACAATTTTAAACCCCAATAAAAGTAGTTAATACCAAATACTCAACAAGTACAGTGGAGAGGAAGGTAGAATAGAAAGATATGCGCATTGTCATCTCAAAGAAATCCCAACTTGTGGACACACCTTTTGAAGAAGAGTAGTATAAATATGAAAGAGGTGGAGATTTGATGTAAGCTTGAAAGTAAAGAGGATATGATATTTTACTTTGGAAAGATTCTATTTTCTGGGATATCAATTGCTCATTGATCTAGAAGAAGTTCATACATTTGAGTGTCGTATGCGCAATGGAAGTGAAAAAGAACATAAAATAGTGCACATAATCACTAAATGGATAGGAGATTGACAAGACAGTACGAGTAGTTCTGAAGAGATCAAAAGTTAAGTAGAACATATAATTCCGCGGAAGCAATAATGATCCTCTTAGGCAGTTTTCTACAGGCCTATAACTTTTTTTTTTTAATTTTCAATTTTTGGGGACATTACACGACTCGAGAATGATATTGATCTCATCATACTTATTTTTAAGTGATTAAATGAAATTTTCAATTTCTGTATTCTCATAAAGTAGATAGACCCGAGCCGTTTATCTACTTAACCTTCATAAAGAAGTGTCGTTAAGTCTAGGGATCATGATACATGATTCCTGAAGACAAATGCTAACAAGTATTTTAATACTATGTATTTTATACATAGTATGTATAAATAATTAATTATGATTAATTATATAATTGGATAAAGAAAGAAGAGAAGCTCCGCTAATTATTATTTATTATTAAAGGATTAACAAATAGTGAAATATCTATGAGAGATTTACTAAGAACTAGTTAAAAGTTCCTAGGTTAAGAATTGAAAATTAACCGAGTAAATTAAAAAGGGCTAAATCAAGAAATCAAGGATTTCTTGATTTAACTTCCCCTTCGACTGAAAAGCCTGCCTATAAAGACTCAAGCCAAGAAAAGGATTGGGGTTCTGATTTTTATCTAGGACAATTGTTATTCTGCTTGTTTTTTCTCTCAAGTGTTCTCTTGGAGAACTTTTCGTGCAAGGAAAAGAGGATTGATTCAAAACTGATTACGAACTAGGAAACCCTACCTCAGGAGCTCTAAGCTACTTGCATGTTGGATTCCAGCTTAGGGGGATCCGGATTTAAACTAGGAACGGTTCCAGGTCATGGTTGGGTGGAACGTGGTAGTTCCCAAGTGATTTGGTCATCAAACAGAGGCGAGATCTACATTGAATTGTTAATGCTGGTTATTTAAGTGTGGAGGTGCAACCATTGACAAAGTTTAAAACTCAGGTATGAAACCCTTGAAGGACTATTCTATTTCTTTCCTAACGATTCATTACTATTTATGTTAACTAATGGCTGCAATGTAATTTATAACCCTAATGGTTAACAATCTGCTAGGGTTTGCATTTGCAATTTACAAATCATAGGCTCGATAATTTTTATTATATGTTGTTTATGTTCAGGGCTTGTATATTTCATAAATGTTCATGTATTAACTAGGTTTTTATCTTAGTATTATGTTTATACTTTGTTCTATGTATTTAATACCTTGCTAACATATTCCATTTGTGAGCAAAGGCTTGCCCTAAGCTTTAAAGAAAATAAGTGAGTAGTAATTACTTAAAATATTAATTATGCTAACTAATAACAAGTATATATTATAAACGAGATCTACTAAGAACACATTTCATATAATAAACAAGCTAATCAAATTATTAAAGACCTTCCGAGGTCTCTTTCACAAAATCATTAAAACAAAATACTTTACATAACTCTAAACAAACATTATAATTAATGAGAGGGATATCGTGACCATCAATGTGATCCTTATCAAGACTTTGCAAAACATACAGTCTTAAAATCTATAATAAATCACCATAAATCACATGCATTATATCTTTACAGGTCCCATATAATATTCATCATAAGAATCCATATATAATTTTACCAAGTAAACAATTCATATAACTATGTATTAATAAACACAGGTCGTGGTATCGACCCTTATGGGTTACAAATATAATTCATAAGCAAAATTAAACTCCACATTAAAAACATCTCTAGAGTTCTTATTTAAACAAGGAATTGTTCCTCTTAAGAAGAAAACCCTATCTAATGCCAACACAGGTTGTGACATCGAATCCCATGGATGTCCATGACCCAAGGCCAACATAATAATAACCTTAACATAAATCATTACTGTAATGAAAATGCATAACAAAATCCATAGCTTAATACATAGTATCCTTTCTGTTATTACATATAAAATGTTTTACAATTTGGTATCACCTAGGATGAAATCCTGAAGGTCGTATACGTAGTCACGTCGACCACGACCAAGTTTCCGAATCCAATCACAAAGTAATAATCACACAGTCACGCTACAGTAACCAAAACGATATCATGGGTTTTCCATAATTGTGGCTGTTACAGCCATATATTTTTAAATAACAAATTACATATTAAAATTCCAACTAAGCTATCATAGTCAGTGGGAGAGGCACATGCCATTAATGGCATGGCCTGCACCCACGCTGAACAATTAAAACCAAATTACAACTCTCTGTATATTACACAGTTTCCATTAACACTAACACAAAGCTTATGGTGGCAAGCCAATGGGCTAAGACACCATTGCAATAATGGTGTAGCCCATGGCATAAAGCCCCAAGCTCTAGAAGCTTTCCCAAACATAAATTACAAACAATATAAATGGATTGTTGTGCATACTTCCAAAACCCAAACTGTTACTATTATACACAGAGTAAATTCTAGAGGCTTAAAGCCACGATCGAACCCAGCAAGTCAACTTTTTAAACGCAGCATTAAAATAACTACACAGTTCCGAATTTACATATTATAATATATTAAAAACGCTGAACGAAAATCATACGCTTCTTATACCAAAACACATTACAGTCTTCACATAAAAGGCAACACGCAGTATATTTATAAAGTAAGGCACGAATCCTCTTTTAGAACAGTCAATGTATTAATAATGTTAAATGGAAAGCTGTGAACTATGGCACCATTATTTGGCACGGGTCAAGATGCCAAACCTACCAACAAGATTCGAAACATAGAGAAAGCTACATTACAAACCTCGTAGGAAGAGTCGACAAGGGTCATCTAAAACCCCAACCCTGTAAAGAATCCCAACTCAGAAATGCCCAGAACGAGAGGAGGCAAGTAAGATATTGCTAGCAGGCTTAGCATGGCCATGAAGTAGCAACCCCAAATAGAAAGCATGCCTTTGTGCAGACCCTAGAGAGCCTTCATTTTCACCTGCAATCAAATAAGCAATGGCATGAGAAGCATGACTATGCCATGGATAAAACAATGAAACAATGTGTTTACACAGAGTCTGGTAGTTAGCTTACCTACAAATCGATGGATGTTGCCTCCCTTCTCCAACTGCGCAGAAGCCACATGAAACCCCAATGCCAAAACCACATAATGCACAAACAACGAATGCCCAAACCCTTTGGCAAGCATTTTCACAAACCCCGATGGAATTAATGGCACGAGCTCGTGGCCATTAATGCATTCATGAACCCTCACCATAGTTTATGAATCATCATTGTAATACATTCAACTATGTCTTAAGATAAACCCTGTTATATCATGGTGCACACTATATCCTATAGTTTCGCCACCTTCTAATGCCAGTGCAAACATATTACCAATGACATGGTATTTATACCATAGTCTTTCAACTCTAAAGTGTGAGCAGACTTAACACTATTGTATAGTGTTTACATTTTATTCCACTAGCATCAAATTAATGTGTTGGTACATGCCCTTTTCTAGTTCATATAGGTAGAATTTGTGCATAAGTCTTTAGTCTAGGTTTTGTCTAGTAGTTAGAAATCATGGAAAATGTAGTATGCCATGATGCCCTCGCTAGGAAGAACAAGGTTAAGTTTCAAAACTCGTAAGTTTCCTAGTAATAACATGGTAAGGATAGTAAGTTAATTCACAACATCTAGTTAATTAACTAAGAAAGATAATTAACGAACATAGGGCTCACCTAAGTCGTAAAACGGAATAGTAATAAAAGTGCAAGGCGGAAGTGGAAGTATAACTAGGAACTGAATTGCTTCAAGTAACCAAATAATCATGATGTCGCAAAAGTAACCTGTAAGTCAATAAATAAGGTGCCTTAGCTCGAATGAACTAAGTAAGCTTGCATAATGAAGAATGAACTTACCTCTTAGATCGTCACGGGAGAGCGAGTCCTGCCACTCCACCATTTTTTTCACATAAACAAAGTTAAGTTAGTTTTTATTAAATAAATAAAGTACACATGTGCATGAGTAAAACAATGATCTAAACCAATTCATTAATTCACCGACAATAATAACTAAGATGTATAAATAGTTTAAATAAAAGAATTAAGACATAAGAATTAAACGAACTAATAATCACTTAATGGATAAGAGATTACAAGACAGTGTGGGTAGTTTCTAAAGAGATCGAAAGTATAAGTAGTGCATGTAACTCCGCACGAGTAATAATGATCCCCTTTGGGGTAGTTTTCACCAGCCTATAATTTTATTTTATTTTTTCAATTTTTGGGGACATTGCAAGAACACACATCCATATTCATCAGTTTGTAATGTGTGTGCCTGTGTATCATTGCATTCTTCCACATGGTTATCATTAAGGGCTTTGCTTCTCAAGGGGTTTGATCCTTCTCAAGCCTTGTTGGAGACATAGTTAAGATGGAATCATGCTAGTTTAAGATGTTAAGAAATGGATACATAATCTAATGGGTAAGGGCACCATCATTGATACTCATTGCCATCCACTACAATATTTGCAATCCAGAGTAATCTTCACCAAACGAGACACTGCAACTATATGTGGTTTTCACATAAACTTCATCTAATCATTAAATATAAAAAGAGTATAATATATAAGTTTGGAGATGCGCTTTAAAGTCCTCCCACCTATAATATCACATTTGGAACTCTTATGCACCTTGAGTCTTTCACCCATGACGCATACAAAGAGGCATACATAAAAGAAGAGGATATTGAAGAGGTGTTTCAATAGCTACAATGGTGGGATATTGTAGAAGAAGGTGATAAAAAGGTTGAATATCATCTCAAGGATGGGTTTCTCTATAGTCTACATAAACTATCACATCCCCTCCCATCTACCTGAGGGGGAACACGGCCATGATGCTATCTTATCCGGGCAAACAAGCCCCATGAACATAAATATAAAAATGCATTGAAATAAAACATACACAGATGCATACCATTGCAATTATACATCGGAAGCAATTCATCCATTCAACACATTAAACATGTTCATCATATTTCATCAAGAAAATACAAATGCAGAGATTAACACAGAGATACTTATCTTGAAAGAAGCTCGTCCCACAACCATCTATGTTGTTGCAACGTTCCAGCCAACCATAGGCGAGTGTGCTTATCAATATCTGAGCATCATTGCCACCCCCGATCTGGGCATGATTCTCACAAGGAGAAGGGAACACTACCAGACTCACACATAGCCAAGGATACAACAAAAACTCAGCCAAGCCAACAGAGTTGGGTTTATCAGGCTATAGAGGAGCTGGAAAAGATGACTCCTAAGATAGTGAGCACAACCACAGAGCTATAAACACCTGCGCCACATCTAGCCTAGCTTTTAAAACATCTACACACTCAACACAAGGAAGTATCCCCTTCTCTACTACATAGTCCCTAAGGCTATGCCTTCCCATTCAGTGCTATTCAGGGCGTGCAAAGAAGAAAACCATCCCCCTAGATCTGTCTCTGAGGTTCCTTCTCACACTAGGTTTATCAAGCTAGTCCAGACCCCATTTCCACTCCCAAACCAGTTCAAATCAAAAGAGCAGAGGCATACACAGCAATGTAAGTTTAGCAATGTAAGTTCTCAGATTGATGAAAGACTTCATGGAGGCCAAAATCGGTGTAATGTCCCTATGAGTCCTTAATGCCAATATGTGTGGAAAAGTGGTAGAGTTTTTTTTCTTTTTTTTTTATCTTCCTTTTTGTCTTTATTACCACAAGGGGATTCAACCTGTTAGTAGCGACCTTTACAAGGAATTTCATATCCATTATGTCAAACCATGTGCATAGCAAAACAATTACTTGACAATTTTCTTTAAGGTAACACCAGCATTATTATAGCCACCAGTATTGCATCAACATAATGTCCGGAACTAACTCATTAGGCGTAAAATAAATCATTATGATAACAACTACAATTCTTTGACTATCATTTTACAGTATTGCAGCTTATGAGCTTATGTGCAGAAAAAATCAATAAGAAAGTAAACATGTAGATGCAACACACAGAGACACAATATAAACAACCTGAGGTACAAACATGAAAAAGAAGGACAAGGATGTACGTGGTTCACCCCGACCTTGGGGATACGTCCACCAAAAGGTGTTGCAAGCCTGCAACATTCATTTCATTAATGGATTACAATCCGCAACGGAATGTTGCCTTCAAATTTCTCCATTGATCCTCACTGGATCTTATCTTAGGGGAAAATATTTCCAGAATTCAATCTATCCATATTCTAGGTAGATACAATATATATCTGCATCTTTACCTTTCTAAAGGTGACTTTCATTAGTGTATCTGTTAATTGCATAACGGCATAACACTTCTTTACATTCAATATGGTCAAAGAGGAGACTACTTGATTTACCAAATTCTGTAAGAATTCACACAAAACAACCCATTATCGATTTCAATTATACCCAGCTTATACCAGCATTAACTTGCTCCAATGCCCAGCTTATCATACTAAGGATTCATGTTAGAAAAGGTTGGGACAGCCACCTCGAGAACCTTGTTCCAAAGAAACAATACGACAATACGATACATCTTCAAGGCAAATATTTGCAAAAAGATACACGAAGCTATTTAGCTACCTGGATACTGCTTATATCCAGCTTTCCTGATTGGAGTGTTTATTTCTTAGCTAGGCACTTCTCTACACTCACAGAATAAATATGATGCATAAGCTTAATGATGAATAGAAGGAAAATGTATTCGTGGGAAGATCGCTCATCTTTTCTGCCCTCTCATGTGTGAAATGAAGACACAAAAATATCAAACAACAATGGGCAGCAAGAAAAGGCGCCTACTTCCTTTTGCAGCTTGTAACATAAACATATAAGATAATTATAATGCCCCTCTCTCTCCCTTAGCACAATTAAAACCATAGCAAAAAATTGCAAGAATAATATCTACAGAGAGCGCATCTCTCCGTGTGCACAAAACCCTAACAGATAATATTACTCTCATTAGGGTCCTAGTACAACGTGTCAACAAAAGATAATATTTTAAGGAATAAAACAATGGAGAAATCGCTTATTTTCCCTGTGCACAAGGTCATCCAAAAATTATAAAGTATAATACAGGCAGAGGTCACCCCTCTGTATCTGCACGAATTGCAGCCCCAGTAGAGAATAAAGGAAAATGCATATTTCTGTGTGCGAGCTCAGTCATTGTTTGCATCTGGGTTCAGCAACAGATCTGAATCTGAAATTAAAAAAAACACAGGAAAACAGACCCGTGATGGAATTGTAGGCCATGAACAATTAGGCAAGGACACAAGACTAAACGCTGGCAGGAGTCTACTACCGGAAACCCTTCCAACGTTGCTGGCAAGCTGCCAGAATCTACAGGCCGCTCCACCAGGAATAAGCCAGGACTTCTTTCGGACCCTTGACCTGAATCTTCCTCAGGTAAAAAGATGATCGTTAGGCCCTCAAGCCCTAAGAATAACCTCAACCCTTAGTCAAAAGCTGGGTGCGATGAAAGAAAATCACAACGCTTACATTAATACTAACGTTGATTAATAGGCCAACTGATTCATCTTCAACTGTCCCAACCAAAAACAGGGAGAGCTGAAAAAGAAGAGTTCCAGTCTATGTGGGAGCTTAAGCTAAACATATCACGTTTTGGGTCTAAACATTTAAACTGGCCATGGAGAAAGTGGTGGTTACCATTCCAGGTGGAAGAATGGGATTTCAAACCCTACCGGAACCAGTTTACTCTAGTGCACCGAAATGTTTACCTTTCAGTTGCACGAACCACCCTCTGTTCAACTAATTAAGACAGTTTCAGGAAAATTTCTATCCAAAGCTTATAGTTGGCTCGATACACCGATGGTGGATTAATGGCCATGTCAAAGTCAACTGGTTTTAACCAGCGCGGCTGCGATACACCCAAAGTAGTTAATGGCCCTGAAAAATAACTCTTTTTAATCAGCGCCACAGTGATGCTGTGTCACGGATATGCACACTTGCACCACCCAGATTTACAATATATACGCCAAAATTAAAAGATGCCCTTGATGGTGCGCGTGGGGGCGGCGAGGTGTGAGTAAGAAGGATAGCGGCTTGCAAAACTAGCTCAGCGCTGTACAGGTTGGCTCGGTGCCCTGAACCCCTCTATTCTATGACTCACAGCAAAATGTAAGTATGTAAAACCTCTCAAACAAAATAGACAAATATTCTGAAGATGTTCTAACTACATATAGCATTCAAACGTTTTTACCACTGCGTTGAGGTCACGCCGCTTTGATATTTAATTACCAGATAAAAGAAAGACCATAATGCATTCAACTCTCCCACGATAGCTTAGCTATACATCTCATGGTTCAAAAACACCATCAATGATTTGGTTACCTCAAGCTGGTCCACTATAAGCAGCAAGTTGTATCTCTCCAAATGGATCGTGAGTCACCAGTCCTTCGCTCGTTACTGAACACACCATCGCTTGCGAGGAGGAGGTTTCTCCTTTCACATCTGGCTCAGTCCTTCGCATCTCCTTTGAAACAACCCAGCAACAATTTTCCTGGAGAGTCCACCTCCTCCCCTCGGAACGTAAAACAGAACCCTATACATCTCATGGTGCGCAGATTTTAACTCTTTTCCAGCATCCACCATGGAGGAAAATACTGGCAGGCTTAAGTCGGCTACCCAGAGTGAGCTGAGACTCGCTGGGTGTGTAATTGCTCCCCTCAAACAATTCCATAGCGAGGATTTATCCTCTTCCCTGCCGTAGCAGGTTTCCACCATTTTGGCTTAAAGATTCCCGTAACGCCCTCTCTATGGGCGTTCGGTCAAAGCAAAAATTAATGCCTCCATAATTGGCAACGGAGAAATAAATAAATATAGGGCATTCATGATCGACTGAGGCTGGCTTAAAATCAGCCATACCATCAGCCATAACGCCTCCTCAGAAATCTACTCAAGTCCACGCGTTTTCCATAACGCCTCCATGGTAAATTAGTTATCGCCAGGGGTGAAAATAGATTGGGGTTGATATTCTACCAATATATAGTCATAGACCATAAGTCCTTGCTATCGTTTTTTTTTCTTCATATATCAATTATCCATATATGTATNTTTCCATTAATATATATATATATATATATATATATATATATGTATATATATAAAAAGACATTGGTCCATTATTATAGGAGGTTTGCATTATCATGTAATGCTGTGTCGTTATATTGCTGAAAAATATAGATATCACAATTATATCTATGACCAATATATATATATATATTCCCCGTTAATATATATATATATATATATATATTACTCTTCATTACTGTATATGTAGCATCCTACATATAATATTATATATGTATCCGATTTGTTTCACCATTATATGCAACAGTATATGTCATTTATTCACTATATTCCTCAAACATATATGTGTCCAATACATATATACTATTTTCCACTAATACATATATGTATATATATATATAGTTCCATTATTACATATATATGTTCTCTCATATGATGTAGTGTCCAATACGTATATCGTTCCTCATCGTTATAATAAATGTTGGAAAGTATCAAGTTCCCTTGATTAAACTTGAAATGGGAGTACCCTCATTGTGGTGAGGGTTTTTTTAATCCTCACGGACGCATTTTAGGGCTCATTCCTATTTTTGAGTCGTAATTGCTCTTAGGTCTTTAAGGTGGGAGGGGGACGTTACATCCTTTCCCCCTAGAATTAACACCGTCCTCGATGTTACTTGTTTTGTTATGGTTGACCTTACCAGCCCTCTTTGCTTATGTTCACACTCTGGTGAGCGAAAATCCATTTGTGATTTTAACCAGACCTACGAAGACTTATGATCAGTACTTACATACTTTAACATTTATAAGAATGAGGACTGCATTGTGTTTCCCAACTTGAACACTACTTTAGATCTGCATCCTATTTACATTACTGTATCATCAGAAATTCAGCATGATTTAATTTCATCATACTTTCACATTTGCGTATTAAGACATGTCACCATTTAGTGACTTGAAAAACTGCCATCACAGCTTTCTTTATCGTTATCCTTTGAACTCTCCCTGGAGTTAAATATTTGGGTGGACTTACATTTTTTGTGAGGTTACTCTCCCTTTCGACCCCTAGTCAAAAGTTTTCACCTCAGCGACATCAGATAGCGTCCTGTCTTCTCGATGTCTAGATTTTGCGTAGGTCTTTTTCTTGCCACACCATGCGCCTAACACCAATGTGCTCACGCGACAATCGCTTGCCTAACACCATTGTGCTCTTGCGGCGTACATGTCTAACACCGATGTGCTCACGCGGCAATCACTTGCCTAACACCACGGTGCTCCCACAACATGCAAATTTTCTTTAGTATAGATTTCCACTTTACCAATCATAATGGACACCCCTGGGTGTTTTCTCATGACTTTTACCATCATTTTCCCGACTTGTGAGTCGGCTATACGGTTAGTCAAAACATCTGTTAATAACTCACAACTTTTATTATCATAAGTTGCAGCAACTTAATCATCACTTATGAGTGATATAACCTTATAAATTATCTAGGAATTAATTCCTTACACATTTCTGTGCAAGCTGAGCGCAACTTATTTATGCAGGAAAATATTTATACATTGTAGTGCACGCTCATTGTAGCACTCGTCATCATCATGGTGAAACCTGCAATGTTAGTATCAACCACATACTTCCACACTTGAATCCTTGGTTCGTAAAACTTTGACCTTCGACAATCAGCAATTCTAAGTGGGCTGCCTGCCACCATTTCACGTCTTAATTACAAGTCTCTATATTTAGTGCAATATAGTGAGAAGCACTATCCTTTTAAGATCAAGATACTTTACCGTTTCACCTTGGCTATACCCTAGCCAAATTTCATAAGTAGTCGAATTAACCTACATTCGATTATTCAGTTGTGGTTCAACTAGGACTTCCACAAAACACCACCTTCATATCAATATCGCTCAATACCGTATCGATGTGATAGCTTGACATTCCCCATGATCCATAGCTTATCATCAAGTTATTTCTACCTGAGTGGCATACACTTACATTCAACATAACTCGATGCATCTTAGTGTTAAAGCATATATAGAGTCTTAGCTAGAAACTTTTTGCAAAACGTTTTGTAAAGAATATTCTTAACAGAAGAAATTTCAGTATAACTAAACAAATGTTACCATCCCGGTAACCTTCCATAATAAGCAAGGAATCATACTGTCTTCAGGTGTTACTTATTTCTACTAAGGGTTTCATCTTTGCCTCTCGTCCTCATGTGATGTTGCTTCCTTGCAACCCTGTGCACCTGCACTATCTGCTCACAAATTCTTGCCCAAAATAAGTCACATCTTACAAGTTTTTCATGATAACAAGTTCCTATCTGACTGCGACAACTTGTATATCTTACAAAGGCTTGAATTCTTCTTTAATACCTTTTCTTGATGCATTAATATGATGCAACCAATCTTACTAAACACAATTTCAACTCGTACTGCACTCATAAGGCGTAAGTAAGACTACGTAAGTATATCTTGCGACAAGCCTAATTTAAACAAATAGCCTTTCAGTTCATACAACTTACTTAATGTATTATACATAATTCTTAGAATCCGTGCAGAAAGTTCAGCACTATTTCCTTGCATTATACTATCACATAGTTAAATTACATAATTTATAACATACCTGCACATCAATGAGTCCATCAGGTCCGAGCGTTTTAACTTCGCTCTGATACCATATGTATTGTCCCTGTGAGTCCTTAATGCCAATATGTGCGGAAAAGTGGTAGAGTTTTTTTTCTTTTTTTTTATCTTCCTTTTTGTCTTTATTACCACAAGGGGATTCAACCTGTTAGTAGCGACCTTTACAAGGAATTTCATATCCATTATGTCAAACCATGTGCATAGAAAAACAATTACTTGACAATTTTCTTTAAGGTAACACCAGCATTATTATAGCCACCAGTATTGCATCAACATAATGTCCGGAACTAACTCATTAGGCGTAAAATAAATCATTATGATAACAACTACAATTCTTTGACTATCATTTTACAGTATTGCAGCTTATGAGCTTATGTGCAGAAAAAATCAATAAGAAAGTAAACATGTAGATGCAACACACAGAGACACAATATAAACAACTTGAGGTACAAACATGAAAAAGAAGGACAAGGATGTACGTGGTTCACCCCGACCTTGGGGCTACGTCCACCAAAAGGTGTTGCAAGCCTGCAACATTCATTTCATTAATGGATTACCATCCGCAACAGAATGTTGCCTTCAAATTTCTCCATTGATCCTCACTGGATCTTATCTTAGGGGAAAATATTTCCAGAATTCAATTTATCCATATTCTAGGTAGATACAATATATATCTGCATCTTTACCTTTCTAAAGGTGACTTTCATTAGTGTATCTGTTAATTGCATAACGGCATAACACTTCTTTAGATTCAAGATGGTCAAAGAGGAGACTACTTGATTTACCAAATTCTGTAAGAATTCACACAAAACAACCCATTATCGATTTCAATTATACCCAGCTTATACCAGCATTAACTTGCTCCAATGCCCAGCTTATCATACTAAGGATTCATGTTAGAAAAGGTTGGGACAGTCACCTCAAGAACCCTGTTCCAAAGAAGCAATACGACAATACGATACCTCTTCAAGGCAAATATTTGCAAAACGATACACGAAGCTATTTAGCTACGTGGATACTGCTTATATCCAGGTTTCCTAATTGGAGTGTTTATTTCTTAGCTAGGCACTTCTCTGCACTCACAGAATAAATATGATGCATAAGCTTAATGATGAATACAAGGAAAATGTATTCGTGGGAAGATCGCTGATCTTTTCTTCCCTCTCATGTGTGAAATGAAGACACAAAAATATCAAACAACAATGGGCAGCAAGTAAAGGAACCTACTTCCTTTTGCAGCTTGTAACATAAACATATAAGATAATTATAATGCCCCTCTCTCTCCCTGAGCACAATTAAAACCATAGCAAAAAATTGCAAGAGTAATATCTACAGAAATAGCATCTCTGTGTGTGCACAAAACCCTAACAGATAATATTACTCTCATTAGGGTCCTAGTACAACGTGTCAACAAAAGATAATATTTTAAGGAATAAAACAATGGAGAAATCGCTTATTTTCCCTGTGCACAAGGTCATCCAAAAATTATAAAGTATAATACAGGCAGAGGTCACCCCTCTGTATCTGCACGAATTGTAGCCCTAGTAGAGAATAAAGGAAAATGCAGATTTCTGTGTGCGAGCTCAGTCATTGTTTGCATCTGGGTTCGGCAAGAGATCTGAATTTGAAATTAAAAAAAACACAGGAAAACAGACCCGTGATGGAATTGTAGGCCATGAACAATTAGGCAAGGACACAAGACTAAACGCTGGCACGAGTCGACTACCGGAAACCCTTCCAACGTTGCTGGCAAGCTGCCAGAATCTACAGGCCGCTCCACCAGGAATAAACCAGGACTTCTTTCGGCCCCTTGACATGAATCTTCCTCAGGTAAAAAGATGATCGTTAGGCCCTCAAGCCCTAAGAATAACCTCAACCCTTAGTCAAAAGCTGGGTGCGATGAAAGAAAATCACAACGCTTACATTAATACTAACGTTGATTAATAGGCCAACTGATTCATCTTCAATTGTCCCAACCAAAAACAGGGAGAGCTGAAAAAGAAGAGTTCCAGTCTATGTGGGAGCTTAAGCTAAACATATCACGTTTTGGGTCTAAACATTTAAACTCGCCGTGGAGAAAGAGGTGGTTACCATTCCAGGTGGAAGAATGGGATTTCAAACCCTACTGGAACCAGTTTACTCTAGTGCACCGAAATGTTTACCTTTCAGTTGCACGAACCACCCTCTGTTCAACTAATTAAGACAGTTTCAGGAAAATTTCTACCCAAAGCTTATAGTCAGCTCGATACTCCGATGGTGGATTAATGGCCCTGTCAAAGTCAAATGGTTTTAACCAGCGCGGCTGCGATACACCCAAAGTAGTTAATGGCCCTGAAAAATAACTCGTTTTAACCAGCGCCACAGTGGTGCTGTGTCACGGATATGCGCATCTGCACCACCCATATTTACAATATATATGCCAAAATTAAAAGATGCCCTTGATGGTCCGCGTGGGGGCGGCAAGGTGTGAGTAAGAAGGATAGCGGCTTGCAAAACTAGCTCAGTGCTGTACAGGTTGGGTCGGCGCCCTGAACCCCTCTATTCTATGACTCACAGCAAAAGGTAAGTATGTAAAACCTCTCAAACAAAATAGACAAATATTCTGAAGATGTTCTAACTACATATAGCATTCAAACGTTTTTACCACTGTGTTGAGGTCACGCCGCTTTGATATTTAATTACAGATAAAAGAAAGACCATAATGCATTCAACTCGCCCACGATAGCTTAGCTATACATCTCATGGTTCAAAAACACCATCAATGATTTGGTTACCTCAAGCTGGTCCACTATAAGCAGCAAGCTGTATCTCTCCAAATGGATCGTGAGTCGCCAGTCCTTGGCTCGTTACTGAACACGCCATCGCTTGCCAGGAGGAGATTTCTCCTTTCACATCTGGCTCAGTCCTTCGCATCTCCTTTCAAACAACCCAGCAACAATTTTCCTGGAGAGTCCACCTCCTCCCCTGGGAACGTAAAATAGAACCCTATACATCTCATGGTGCGCAGATTTTAACTCTTTTCCAGCGTCCACCATGGAGGAAAATACTGGGAGGATTAATTCGGCTACAGAGAGTGAGCCGAGACTCGCTGGGTGTGTAATTGCTCCCCTCAAACAATTCCATAGTGAGGATTTATCCTCTTCCTTGCCATAGCAGGTTTCCACCATTTTGGATTACAGATTCCCGTAACGCCCTCTCTATCGGCGTTCGGTCAAAGCAAAAATTAATGCCTCCATAATTGGAGACGGAGAAATAAATAAATATAGGGCATTCATGATCAACTGACGCTGGCTTAAAATCAGCCATACCATCAGCCATAACGCCTCCTCAGAAATCTACTCAAGTCCAGGCGTTTTCCATAACGCCTCCATGGTAAATTAGTTATCGCGAGGGGTTTAAATAGATTGGGGTTGATATTCTACCAATATATAGTCATAGACCATAAGTCCTTGCTATCGTTTTTTTTTCTTCATATATCAATTATCCATATATGTAT
>LPNX010688449.1:0-90298 GCA_001517045.1 Pseudotsuga menziesii
AAACAATTATTTAAACTGAAAAACAATTATTTTAACTGTTACCTCTTGGGTCCGACGCCATCGTGACGAGGTTGGGTTGCTTCGGGGTGCTTGGGTTGCTTTAAGGTGCCAATTCTTACGTTGCTCGTCGTATCTCGGTCGAGCTTTCACAGTGTAATTTTGTGAAAAAAACGGCGGGGGCCCGCGGCCTCTATTTATAATTTTTTCAATACAGGCACCTTGGTCGAGGTACATACCTTGACCGAGGTACATACCTCGACCGAGGTACATACATCGACCGAGGTATTTATTAACCCTCGGTCGAGGGCTTAAAAGAACCTCGGTCGAGGGCTTGATAAAACCTCGGTCGAGATATTAAAACCTCAGTCGAGGGATTGTTAAACCCTCGATCGAGGTGCGTTTTTTCCTTTTTGCCGAAATGCGCTTGCCAAAAAGTGTTACCCAGGTCCGCGGATTCACCCATTTGTACTCCTAAGGATATTGATGCCTCTTTCTGGATTTGTCTAACCTGCTTTCGAACAACTTGTTATCATTCTTAAGCTTCTTGAATGTTTATTCTTGCAACGTCTCATCATCATTTAATTTTTAATTTGTTCCATTAGATCTTGATTATGATTTTCAAGATAACAATTCTTTTTTTCCTTTTCTAATAATTTCCCTTCGAAATTTCCATTAGCTTGTTCCGTCTTCCCACTATTCTTTAACTTCCTGATTTTTATGACTAGTTTTTTATTATGATTTTTCAACTAGAAGATCTCATCATTATTGTTCGATATTGTTTTATTGATCTTTGCAGTCTTTAATTTGTGAGCATTTTTAAGATTGTTATTTTGTTGTTTTAGATATTTAATTTGTTGTTGAAGCTGGTACAACTTTGAATCTTGGTATCCTAATTTCTTTTTGGATTGCATAATTACTTTATATTTGTCGTTAAGGAATTTGTTCAATTGTGCTATTTCTCCTTCCACTTAACTCGTCAAATTTCCTCTTAATTCCCTGATTTTGTAATTTTTAATTGAGTTGCTTTACATCCCTTAATCCATTAATTTGTGCAAACAACTCTTTCATACGATTTTTTTGGTTAGATTTTTTTTGTTGCTTTGAATTCCGTTTGAAGTTTTTGTAATTCAATCATCATTTGCAATTTTCCATGTTCTTTTCGATAACTAACTAATTCATCTTTTAATTCTTTTATTTTGTAAATGTGAACTATACTCCATGGTTCATGACTTCAAATTCTTTTCTTTATGTTACATCTTTGTTAATAATTGGGCACAAAAAGTGCAAGGAACCCCAATGTGGTCCTTATGTAAAAATCTTCCGTAGTCAATTTAAAGTTTTAAACAATAATAATATGTGTTATTATAAATAATAATACTATTATTATAATTTTTTGAATATGGGAAATTAGGGTTTAAAAATATTATAATAAGAATTATTATTACATAATAATAAGATTATTACAATATATTTTTCTAATTTGATGGATTAGGGTTTTTAAATATTATAGTAATAATTAATAATAATGATTTACTAATATAATAATTTTTTGGTTATAATTGGGTGAAAATAGGGTTTTTGAACCTAAGGTATGAGGTATGGTGGATGGGAGTATGGAGATGAGTAAGAATAAAAGCTTGAGCGTGGATATGGGAAGATGGACGTGGTAAATAGTTTACTGTCTTTTTGCAAATATATTTACTTTACTTTTCTTTCTTATTTTTTTACTTTATTGGGTGGAAAATGTCTTTATTTTTGTAAATATCTTTACTTTCTTGGATGGTTACTTTTGTAAATATATTTACTTTTATTTTAAAAATTTCTTCAGTGGTAAATATCCTACTTTCATTCTTTTCATAAATATCTTTATTTTTTTAAAATTTTCCCCATTTTTAAGCAACGGTATTGAGTTAACGTTTTTAAAATTTTTTTTTCTTCTTCTTTCCCATGATGAGCATCCTTTATTTCTTCAAATATTTATTAAGATCCATGAGCCATTTTATTTCTTAATTTTTTTTATTCGATTAGAAAAAATAATTTGATCGCAGGTCACCGAAAAACCGCTCTGATACCAAATGAAACGAACATAGCTCATTACAAAAAAAAATTCCAATGTAAATAAGATAAATAATCCATAGAATATAAATATAATAATGATATGAGATGATTACAATGAAAATTAGGTCTCATGTATATACCCACGTAGGGTGCCCTTTCGTAAAGAGACATGACCTTTAATCAAGCAGATGTATCTTCATTACATATTAGTTTATTACATATTACTTATTGAGTTATTGTTAATGTTTATTTATATTTATATATTATATATATTTTATTTATTACATATTGTATTTACATTGAATCACATTAAATTTCCATTTCTTTTTACCACATTTATTGATGTGTTTGACTTCTAGATTTTTTTTTTTTTTTGGAGATTTGACTTGTTAAAAATGATTGACATGTCAATCATGAGGTTTCAAATTGCCCAAAATATTTTGATGAGGCTTGAGGTTTTCCAAAATATTTTGTTTTAAACTCTAATATATCATTAGGTAATTGTTATACTTTATTTAAAATTTGAAAATATTATCCTTATTTCAAATTGTAGATAGTAATGTATTTAATATTTTTTGAAAACATGTAGATATTATATTATATTAATATTTATACAATTAAATCTAATGCATCGAAGGGAAACCATGAGCCAAGAAAACTGGCCAAAGCTTGGGTTGGCACTTGTCCTCCCCATGCAAAGTAATAATGGGTGTAAGGGTGGGAGGAGGACAACCACTCTTGATAATTTGCATGATGTGATGGTGATCGTTGCAGAGACATGAGATTGTGGAAGGTGAATTTGTTAGATTTTGGATGGAGAATCATTTCGACACTTGAAGATATTATGAGGAGAATGCGATTTGTATTTTCATATTGGAAAGGGATGTTTAAGCTCCAGATCGGGGAAGAAATGTGGGTCCTACAAAGCTTGGAAGAATTCTATTAGTGGCACTTTGTAAAACCACGCCTTCAAACTCGAGAACTCTTCCCTTAAGCTTTGATAATAACATTAAGGAAACTAGGAGTGGCATACAGGGTGGCCATATGATCAATGGATTGCTAGTAGTATTTCAATTTCATGGGGGTGGGTGGGACATAGAGAAGATAGTAAAGGAAATCGAAGTCATGATTTCTCTTCAATCCACAAAAAAACAAAGTTCTTGTGGGTGGTAGTTGTGTCCAATAGAGAACCATGAGACAGAGGTAGCTCTTGACCACATTAGTATACCCTTATTCACTCTCTTAGGTTATAATATACTTCTATTAATTGCAAGTATGGTTTGTAGTAGAAGGTCGAGGGTTTCTCCACTAAAAAAACAATAGCTATGAGTGTATTCCAAGGGTTAAAAATGAGATAGAGGAGGCAAAGGCCACAAATGGTCTCCATATCCTTGGAAACGTCAAAGAAATGGGGAGGCAAGTGCGGGTGGGATTATATTTGATCCCGGAGGAAATCCAGTTGTTTCATTCGCCTGGGGGATTGGCCGAAAAACCAACAACAAAGTAGAACGACTCGCCCTCTATCTAGGAATCGAACTTGTTAAGGAAAACATCAACATGATTATCATCTTTGGAGACTCCAAACAAATAATTCAGAACATGAGGAATGCCCGCACCAGCGGGGCTACCAATTGTTGTTGCTTGCATAATCGCATCATCAAGATGAGCTCCAACCTTCAGGTTTCTTATTACCACATTCTTAGGCAGAACAACAGCCTAGCGGACAAAATGGCCAATAAAAGGGTTAAGAATAAGATTGGTATTGTCTCAGTTAGAGACCAAACTATTGTCAAACATGTTCCATAACATCCTTTCTCTAAGGGGGCTTCACCTCTACACCCTCAACATTGTTCCCCTCCAACACACGAGCATGTGTCCATCGATGCATTAGGATCAACATTGTTGTACATTTGGCATTTGGGTGGCATTAAATAAGAGTCCCATCCCCCAGCTCATTGATATCCTAAGCTTTTACTCTGCACGCGCTGTATATATCCATTAAGAATGCTCTCAGGCGCTCTCACAACATAGATAAGCGCCCTCTTCTCATCATTCCTCTGGAAGAAGAATTCATTTCTCTCTTTGCCGGTTTACTCAGCACGGATTGTGACAGTGAGGCACACCACCAGATAGGGAAAGAAGTGTCCGTTCTACTGTGGATTTACCAGGATCAACCCATCCCCTCTCAGGATACGCTCGGTTCAGGTATCATTCTCCTTCAACTATTCTGATTTAATCCAGTGTCCTTCTCTGAATATACAGGAGAAAGAAAGTATGGCTTCTTCCAAGGATATTCGGGAAATCAAGTCAGTGCTCGCAGAGATTCAAAGCGGAATGAAATGGGTTCTCAACATGGTAGGAACTAGTGTTAACAACACCAGGAATGTTGCTAATGATGCTAGGTACATTTCAAACCAATTCGACTGTCATGCCTCGAGAATTGGTGACAACACCAGGGATTTGCATGAGCTAATGGAAAAAGTTGACTATCTTAACGAAGACGTCTAGAAGTTAACCAGAATGACGGAAGGTAGTTACTTCTAGGAAACCCTAGATGTGGGTGATTATCAGATGGAGGAACCCTCGGTTGGCAAGCCAACCCCAAGGCATTGAGCTCAAAAGTAACAGGCCTTCTCTTTCGATCTTTTTTTGCAAATTTGTGTCTAGCTGATCTTTATTTTGGTTTAATATGTATTTTTGATTACTGCTGAACAAACAATTTGTTAGACAGTACCCCTACAGGGGCATTCTCAATTTCAGTAAAAAGTCCAAAATACTCCTCTTAATTGTAGTCAGCTTAACAGCCTCTGTAAACTCTTCTACAACAGTGCAATGTTTTGAATCTAGATTGTGTAAGGATGGTTGTGCTCAGCCTTTTTTATATTTATAAAATTTCTTTGGCTTCTATTAAAAAAAAAAATTTAAAGAAAAACTATAGAAGGAAGAAGCCTAGGTGGACAAAGAGAAGGACTCTCTCCTTGCTGAAATAGAGTAGCAAGATTTTCCGCAATTAGGTTCAAGATGCCAGTATCTTTTGCATAAGGGAGACTAAGAAGGCTAAAATAATTTTACTATATTTGCAAACCAAAAGTTTGTTAAGAAATTTCCTAATGGACTATCGGTAAGAACATGATAGAAATGTTGAGGAAATTCAAACTCAGCTATAAACCTTCAATGATAGGTTTGCCACTCTCAATAATATATTGAATCTCTTGATAAAGGCCCTCATAAGTCATGAAACAAAGCTGGATATCCTTGCCATAAACACAACATGAATGGTCTTTACAATGTATCTTGTTTCCTGACAAAAACAAGACACTGTTCTATACACTAAGGTGCCAATAATTTCAATTGTAGATAATGAATAGGAAAGACAATGGTTTTATTATAGCTCAAATATATTTTGATCAGATAGAAAATCAAGTAGTTTTTTATTACAACAATATAGTTAAAATTTTATTGCTTATATTACTGAAACAAGCTGAAAGGTGTGTGTCCTGTACAAAGGTAGGGAAACAATACCTCTGTCGCTCCCCTTCTATCCTTTGTCTTCAATACCTCGGCCTGCTGCTCCCTTTTCCATTTATGAGGGTAGCTGAGCCCTCCTGTCTTAGCCGCTTCCTTAAGTGCAGTGGTTGAGCTCTCTCTTCTCGACCGCTGCCTTTAGTGCAGTGGGTGAGCTCTCTCTTCTCGGTCGCTTCCTTTAGTACAGTGGGTGAGCTCTCTCTTCTCAGCCGCTCAGGTACTGTTCTCTTTGAATTTCTTGTCCCGATATAGCAGCTTTTACTGTAGCTGCGGGGCCCTGCTCCAATAGTCCCCTAACACTTACTTGTGGCTCGCCCCTGAGCCACTAACAGCTGGTTTCTCTTGCTGTAGCTTCTCCTTGGCTTCCCGCGAAGTCCTTGTAAGTTTCTCTTGAAGTCTTGTGACTTCTTTCTCCATAGCTTCGACACACTCTTGTGCCATTTCAAGCATAGCTCGACTAATGCTGGAGTCTTCTATAACTTAGTTTGTATGTCTCTCTTATCTTTCCTTCCCTCGTTGTCATGCTCTCGCTTTTGTCACTTGCGAGACTTGATATACTGCAAAGTTGTATATAGGTTGTTTCGTGGATGAGAAGCTCTTTGAAGGATCTTAAGCTTTTGAGAAGCCTTCTACAGATATCCTTTCCTCTTTATCTGGGTTAGAACTTTTATCACAAAGGAAATATAAATCTGTATCTTCCATCCTTCTCAAACATTTCATTCAGTCTCGATCCTTCCATACAAAAACTATACAGGCTATGAATTCCATTCCGAGAACATGCCTTTGTCTGCATGCTGAATTTCTGCTTCGTTCCTTTCCTTTTTCCTTTTGTTTTTCTGTGTCTCGGATGCCTGTTTCTTGGTCCTTTTTTCTTTTCGTGAGATCTTCTGGGAAACTCCACGTGCTCAACCATCCAAGTTGTCCTTCTCTTTATTTTTCTCACTTTTACTTTCCTCCTTTTCCTTTTTCTCTGTTCTAAGCTGGACTCTTCTACTATCTGAGCTTGACTCCTCATCCTTGGAATCTTTTTGACCTGTGATGTACCTAATTTCACACCCTTGGGCGGCGTCGTCATAGCAGACGCAAGGCCACCACGCTGGAATCGTCTCACAATGTCTTCTAAAGGTTCCTCCTCGGACAGAACCCACTTGGTGCAATACTCTGGACGGGCAATGGCTGCGAAATTGGGGAAAACTAGCACTCTGTAATTGGAATATCCCTGCACAGGAAAACTCATTAAATTGTTCTATAGCTCTCAAAAATCGCAAAAGTAACCCTTCTGTGTATTTATAACGAAGGCGATAATCTCTGAAGCAACGATCATCTCGACTAGACCCGTCGGCAGTATTAATTGCATGGAAAAGACGACACCCGTTGTTTCGATCCTCCTTAATTGCTGAAATCTGATCAAATTTCTCAAAAGTTGTGTGTAGGCGCCGGTAATCTCAACCAAGATTTACCAAATCTGGGAAAAATCACTGTACTATTTTCGAATCTAGGATAACGTATACCGGCCATATTTTCATTAACTGCTTGTCAGAAGGTGAAGTGACTAGCCCTCTGTCTCTTTTCAAAATTGTCTACGTGGCACGAGGAACATCGCATTGCTACGATAGAACACCGCAACGTTCTGAACTAAAGTGTTTCACGCAAAATTTTTTTATTCATTTTTTTTTCCAAGCATTCTATGACTTGCGCTACAAAAAATTTTCCTCATGTGATTCGTTATACTTAGAATGCTTTTTACCTGCCGGTGTAGACTAACTACCGGTGCGATGCCTCCTTTCAACTACACTAGAAATTTGCACATCCATAACTGTCTGAGTTAGGGCTGAGAGGTGGAGTGGCTATCACTATAAAGCTTAAGCCTACTGCCATTAATCAAGGTAGGAACAAGCTCCCTGTTCAGTTTGCTGAGCTGAACGACACCTCCTTCTGTAACTTGCTGAATTTGATATGGCCCTAACCAATGCGTCTTGAAATTTCCTGGAAACTTAATAAATTTACTGTCATAGAGGAGCACTAGGTCTCCTGTCTGAAAAGTCTTACTCTTAATGTGCCCGTCATTCCAAGCTTTTTCTTGTGCCTTCTGCACTTTCTGATGGAATCCTGCGATCAATTTGTCTTCCTCTAAGGCAAGCAGCTGTGCTAGTCTTTCATTCATCGTGTCTGTATCAGCCATCCCGGTAATTTGAGCAACTCTTACACTGGGAATAATATATTCCATAGGCATAACAACCTCTTGTCCATACACCAAGCTGAAAGGTGTGTGTCCTGTAAGTTTCTTGCATGTAGTCCTATAAGCCCATAATACAGCATTAACCCTGAGGTCCCAATCATTTCTCTGGCTGTTACAGATCTTAGTAAGAGCATTTTATAGAATCTTGTTAAAGGCCTCCACTGTACCATTAGCTTGTGGGTGGTAGGGAGTGCTCTTATGGTGCTGTATCTGGAATCCCTCCGTCAAGGCCTCAATAGTGCGATTCAGAAAGTGTGTGCCTTGATCGCTCATCAAAATTATTGGACATCCAAATCTGCTGTTGATGTTTTTAAAAATGAACTGTGCGGCTGTAGCGGCATCACAATTCCTTACTGCTTTGGCCTTTTCCCATCTGGTGAGGTATTCTATTCTTGTGATGATGTATCTTGCAACAGTTCGTTTTCCTGGTGGGTTGATAGGACCCACAAAATATATAGCCCACTTTTCAAATGCTCGTAGCGTAATCTGTGGTCACAGCGAAATCTCATCTCTTCGCGAAGGTTTTCCTACCCTCTGGCAGATATTGCAGCATCTGCAAAATTCCTTAGTATCCTTATGCAAAGTAGGCCACCATAATCCTGCAGTCAGAATTTTCTGCGCAGTCGGCTTTCCTGTGAAATAACCTCCCACGGTACCTGAATGTGCTTCTTTGATAATGGCCTCTTTCTCGTGTGGCATAACGCATCTGCGTAGGACTTCATCTGGACCTAACTTGTATAATTGTCCTGCGATCAAAGTGAAGTCTGTTGATTTAACAACTAACTGCTTCTTTTGCTGCTTATTAAACTCAACAGGTGCCCACCCTGTAGTGAGAAAGTGAATAATATCTGCATAATATTCATCGATGATCTGGATAGAAAAAAATTGCGCATCTGGCAAATTATCTTCTAAGTTACTTGGTTCTTCTCCTGAATCTATCCACGACAAATGATCAGGTCTGACATTCAATCTTCCTGGTTTTACAATAATTTCAAAATCATACTCCTGAAATAGAAGTAGCCATCTGCAAATTCTTCCTCCTAATACTGGCTTATTGACCAAGTACTTTAGAGTGGAATGGTCAGTGAATATCTTGAATGGGTCACCCAACAGGTAGTGCCTAAAATTCTGTAAAGCATACACCATGGCTAATCCTTCTATTTCTGTAGTGGTGCAGTTCTTTTCTGTAGTGGATAGCTTTCTGGTTGAGTATGCGATAGGGTGATCGATACCCCCTTCTCCTGGTTGAGTTAAGACGATCCCCAGTGCGATGCCAGATGCATCCACATGTACATGAAATGGCTTGTGCCAATCTGGAAATACTAAGATGGGTGCTGTAACCGTCTTCTCTTTAAGTGTGTCTAGACTGTGCTGGCATTCCTCATTCCATAGGAATTTCACGTCTTTCTTCAACAGATTTTCCATCGGTGCTGTGATCTTTGCATAACCCTTGATGAATTTTCTATAGTACTCGATATGACCGAGCACTGTCCTCAATTGCTTGACTGAGTTGGGTGCTAGAAGATTGACAATGATGGCAATCTTTGCACGATCTACCATCAATCCTTGTCTGCAAACAATATGACCCAACAAAATACCAAATGGCGCACAGAATATACATTTCTTCAAGTTAAGAGAAATCTGATATTGCCTACATTTCTCTAACATCAGTCTTACATCTCCTATATGCTTGTCGATTAATCCAAATATAGTCCAGTCGTCAAAATAGACTTCTAAGAATTTATGGATGTATTCCTTAAATACAACAACTACTACTCTGGAAAAAATAGCTGGTGCATTCTTAAGACCAAAGGGCATTACCGTATACTGGAATGAGCCCCATTCTGTCGCAAAAGTGGTCTTGTATCGATCCTCAGAATGGATTCTGATCTGGTGATAGCCTGAAAAGCCATCAATGAAGGAGTAGACCTCCTGTCCTCCCACATTGTCTAGAACTTCATCAATAAATGGTGTCAGAAATGGGTCATGAAGTGATGCATCGTTGAGTTTGCACAAATCGACACAAATTCTGATTTCTCCTTTGGTTTTCTTTTCTTGCACGACCATGGGACTAACCCACTCACTTTCTTCTACTGGCTTGATGATGCCTGCTACTAGCATCTTATCGATCTCATCCTTAACTTTTTCTTTATAGCGAGGATTTAATCTGTATGGACGCTGCTTAACTGGCCTAGCATCCTCTTTCAACGGTATCCTCATTACTCCCAAGTCTCCAACTATTCCCTTCATTTCTGTGAACTTTGTGGGGAATATGTCCTGATAGTCATGTAATAGACCTGCAATGTGTCCTACCGTTTTATCATCCCAATAGTCTCCAATTGAGGCAAACTTTGGTTCTGCTTCGATGCCAATGTTGATCTTTTTAATCTTGATAGGGTCTGTGATGGCGGGAATCTCTAGTTTCGGTCCATCAATGTCGCGAGTCCCTTCTGACTCTGGAATGTTGATACTACAAGGATTCTCATCCTCATCATCTGATTCTGCTGTGAAGTTATAACACTCGAGCGCATATTCTAATTGGATGGCCCATTCGAGATGAATATGCACTGATAGGGTACGGTCTTCAAATATCTTAGTCTTGAAAATGTCTAGGGCCTGATCAATACTTGGATACTCAGATTCAAAAGCGAAATTGAGTTCAAAGCTGTCTATCATAAGTGGCCATGTAATAGTTCCTCTACGCAACTCGGTCTTAGTGTACCAGTTCTTTGGGATTTGGTCTAAAGTATGAATGAATAGGTGAACCCATTCATCCTCAGGAATGTCCGACCAATTCTGTTCACAACTCTGAATGTGTGACCTGGGGTCACTTTCTCCTATATACCTCTGCTGGAGACGCTCCTTGTCATTAGAGAATCTGATCACCATCAATCTCTTAAGATCATCCCATGATGCGATATGTTCTTTATGTGTGTGCCACCATCTTGCAGGTGTGGCTCTTACTGCAAGGTCAATAACGAACATCCTTTGCTCATGAGGAATTTCTTGTTCAAATTGATGTAGGAAGTCGTTGACATCTGCTAAGCCATCAAACGACGAAGTATCCTTAATCTCTGCGCCAATCCATCATAGTGACTTAGTCATAAATGCACATCTGCGAGCTGAGACTTCGTAAAGTCTGTTATGCCAGTTCTCTAGACCAACATCCGAGTCTGATGTGCATGAGCTGTCGCATCGCCAACTAATGTTTCCTTCTGCGGTCGGATTGATGTAATCACTCTGATTAGCCGTCATCTGATAGAGGCTCTCCATATTACGTGCCTCTTCCTCTGCTCGGATAGGTTCAATATATCTAGGACCCTGAAGAGGATCCAACGGTGCGATGACCCGGATCTGTGTATCCTCAAAGGTCATTTGTCTTTTCTTTAAATTGATAACAACCATGTTATCGATTGCCCAATCAATACCTAGTAGAGCTGGGTACGGTCTACTATCGCCAATTATTTATATAACTTCAAAGTCTGCAAAGCTGCGGACTCTGTCAATGTCAACTGGCACTTGCGGTAATCGACCCAGTGGCAATACCCTCTGCTGATTGGCTAGTCTCAGATGGATAGGTGATCTGGCTAACTTAGGGCTACCCATCTGTTCCCATGTCTGCTTAGTCAAAACATTTACCTCTGATCCTAAATCTAGGATTACCTCATCCATTTCGAATTCTCCAACTTGGGCCGTGAGTCACATCTCTCTTCATGTTCTTGTATGGCCCATAATACTATGAACAGCACGCTGCGCACTTCTCACAGAAGAAGACTCCTGACACTGGTCTATAATGTGCTGAAGCTCTCCAATAGCTTTCTCATTTCTCACAAGTTTTAAGCAACTCCACAGGAAGGATTGTACGCTTCCTGTCAACTCGTCCTCGTTGCACCTTCCTGATGTGGTAGCCTGCGATGTCTGGACAGGACTAACGTCACAAGGTGTTTGCTGCGGTACACCCCTACACGGAAGTACCTGTGATCCTGATGGTGTAGGGTCATTAAATAAAGTTTTAGCTTCCTGAAATGTTTCTTTATTATTCTGTAGGTCGAGTGGTGTTGATTTATTAGTGGATTTGTGCACCCACTCCGAACCTATATTCTTTTCAGTATCCTGCGATGTTCTACTAGTAGAAGCATCGCTGCGAGTCACAATGTTGACTCATGGTTCTAGCTCTTTCTGCTTAGCAGCAATAAGCTGAATGTTCTGTTGTACTGCTGGCTTAGGGTCCCTGATCTTGGCTATCAAGGTAGCACATTCTTCTATAGCGTGATCGTAAGATTTGTAATAGTTACATGTGGTAGTAGGGTTCTGATAGTCCCTAGAATAATGTCCTACAACTCCACAGTTGTAACAAGTAATCGGTCCACGGCCACGGCCAAAGCCTCCTCCACGGCCTCGTCCTCTGAATCCTCCACCACGGCCAACATGAGCCAGTTCATGCTGTGGTCCTGCTGCTGGACTTGGTGTCTCTGATTGGACTCTGTACAAGTCATGTTTTCTCTTGACCATGAGATCATAAGCTCTACAATTATGTTCATCATGTCCTATGGACTTACAAAAGTTACAGTATAAATTCTTAGGGGTCTATACATACTTCTGAAGTAAAGGGCATTCTTGTGGTCTATGTCCTCTGGTTCTGCAGAGTTCACACCATGGCCCTTGGGTCTGTATTAAGGGGTTAGGAGCCCCATTTTCTAAATATTCAACAAATACTGGACAATTATCTTTAGTATGGCCCTGTCCTTTACACTTTGTGCACCATAGTTCTTGTGCAATCTCTTTTCCTTTTCTAATCTCATGCAACTGTACGGTGAGATTAGCTAACTAGTTTTGCAGGTTTGTCATACCTGTACTGGTCTCAGCTAGAGGTGAAGCCTCTAGTTTCATTGCCATCTCCAACTCTTCATCCTGCGTACGGAGTCTCTGTTGCATGAGGGGAATTCTGATATGCGGGAGCAATGCTGTGATGAACCATTCCTTATGCTGTTCTGGTGCAAACTCAAAGCTGACCTGGTCTATAAGAGCTTTAAATTTCATGTCAAAGTCCCATACTGACTCTGAGGGTATCTGTTTGATGTCTTTGAGCTCTGTAATGCACTGTGACTCAGACTTAGGTTTCTTAAATTCTTTGATCATGGCGGTCCTGACCTGTACGAGCGTTCTGGGCTGCGCTGTGGTATACTTCATATACCATGTTAGAGCTCTATATCTAAGTGTGGTAGCCAACTGTACAAGTTTAGTATTATTGTCTCGAATCTGTTTGATGGTCCATATGGCTTCGCATAGGAACCAATGCTGTTCTGGGTCTTCTGCCCCTGTACCCTTGAAGGTAGGTAACTTCATGTCATCCCCCATTCTGTTTCTATGTGGTGGATGCTGATGTGCTGTATTACTACCACTCGGCAATATAGATGTAGGCGATGTAGCGGTAATATGTGTTGTGGGTGAACTAATAGATGTAGTTCCTGCGGGATTATTCTGAGTCCCGGTTGTTTTCTTTGGGGTATAAGGGTGGTAAGGGATACCCCCTACCGTTCTCTCTATATTACTATGACTCTGTTCTCTAGTGCTGTCTGAACTGTTTTAAAAGAGAGAGGATCTAAAATCTACTTTGTATTTCTTACCACTACGTGTACATCCAAGGTCATCAAAATCACTCTCAAACTCTTGTGACATTACACTTACTCTAACTTATTCATCTGAGAATATATCCAATATGACTTTTTCATGTAATAACATCTTAATGGATAAATTTAGAGAGTTCTAGTACTAAACGCGATATCCTTTGAAGAAGTACCTCTCGGCTTCGCTGAAACTCTTTCTTTGATCAACTGCAAACTCTGTAATGAAGCCTTCCAGCAAACTCGCAATCCAGAAGTCAACTGCCTGTGAAACAAGATTATCTACGCTCCTCATGGTCTGAATCAGCTCCGGTGTCTAGACGATGTTTCTTTTCTTCTTGAATATATTCTTATTAGTCAACTTTGATAACCAGTCGTACAACTCATTTGCGTAGGTCGCAAAAAATATCGTATGCAGGTCTGTGAAGATATGTTTTTGCAACCAGTCCTCTGTACTTAGTCTAGGACTCTTGTTTTCTGTCGCAGAAAATTATTTTTCTTTAGACCAAACCCACTGGTTGAGTTCTTCTTTCGTAGGATGCCAATAGAAAATTAGCTCTGCAATGTGTTCAAAGCCGGCAACGGAACCATTTGTTGGTTACTACTGGGCAGACCCGGGTTTACTTTACTGTACCAACAATACCCCTAGCTCACTGGCCCTTTCGGCAACAGACCGCAGAATGGCGTGAAGTCTCACCCAAAGTGATCTTATGGGTTGGCCGAAGACTCAGGTGTCCTCAACCAGGTTCTGTAGCATCCTAGTGGGTTGTGTCTCTTCTTAGCCAGCTGGGCCTCAATGCGAGGCACAATATTTCTCTCACTCACTGGCCCTTATAGGGAAGTGTCTCTTATTGCATCGCAGCTCCTAAGACGATGCGCAAACTATCCCTTTTTCTCAACTTGGATCCTGCGATATCTCACACCGCAACTCCTCCGACGGTGCGATATCGCCTTACTTACTGCGATTTCTTCTACGGTAAGACTCAATGAGACTCTCAAGGTCCAAAGGATTTCTCCCCAGGTACAGTGGCTCAGGTACCTTCAACAAGGTGTTTAAACAACTTTACTTAAACTTCCATAGTTTAATATGCTTAACATCGACTATGCGCAATCCTGCTGAACTTGTACACATAAGTCACTTAACACTGTAACTGTTACTATCGTGAATCAAGTACTGATAAACTCTTACACATAATACTTGATTCGTTCAACTTGCATGTAAACCTCTATGCTACTTGTAACTGAAAGACAACATACATACATTAACTGTAAGCAAAGTTCATGTAATGAATGACAGATAGCAATAAGTAAACACAATCACATGAATCAATCGCACGACACACTGATTTTACGTGGTTCACTTCCAGGGTAGAAGCTACGTCCATGGGAACTGGTTTATATATTACAACTTGGGAGAGTAAACATAATTCCGCTGCAACCTCATATGCAGCTGAGATCTTCTGGGTAACTCCGCGCACACCGCTGGGAGCCCTTCTCTCCTAGATCTCTTCTCTCTTCTTATATTGCCTTCTTACAATATACTCTTCCTCTCTCCCTCTCTCTCTCAATCCCCGCGGATTGTTACATTCATGTTGGCTACTGGTTACAGTAAGATAACTACAGACTGAATACAGAACCAGAGATTTATTGTCTATGAACTAACAGACTAATTGACTATCTGAATGTCTAGCTAGCTAGTTATATAAATAGCTCAATGTATGAACAAATAACCTTTTACAATACAAAATACATGCTTTTATAGGCGGCCTGAAGGTCTCTCCATTACAAAACTGTGGGCCTTTCCCAACAGTAACCCAAAATAAACCCTAACTGTGACAGTCGACCTATTTGTACTTTGAACTGCTGCTTTCCGTCACACCACAACTCTTTGCAGTCTTCCACGCTTCCCGACGCTGATCGTGGGTACAGGCGCTGCTTCCTCGGTCACTCCCCTTCTGTCCTTTGTCTTCAATACCTTGGCCCGCTGCTCCCTTTTCCATTTATGAGGGTAGCTGAGCCCTCCTGTCTTCGCCGCTGCCTTAAGTACAGTGGTTGAGCTCTCTCTTCTCGGCCGCTGCCTTTAGTGCAGTGGGTGAGCTCTCTCTTCTCGGCCGCTGCCTTTAGTGCAGTGGGTGAGCTCTCTTCTCGGCCGCTTAGGTACTATTCTCTTTGAATTTCTTGTCCTGATATAGCAGCTTTTCCTGTAGCTGCGGGGCCTTGCTCCAACAGTGAAAGTACCTCCTTTCAGAATTCTGCATCCCTCCACAAATACTCTATATCTCCCCAGGAGCTTTATTGCCATCCACATGAAGCATTTTTTTTTCCTCAAATATTCTGTCTTCATCTACATTCTCTTTTATATCGGTAAAGACTCAAAGAGATATCTACAATGATCCACCAACACTATGTTGTTGCTTCCAGGCACCTTGTTAGCACCTACTAAAATTCTACCACCTCTCGAAGTTCTGCTACCCACCGAAATATAATCAGTCACTTGAGCTCGACGACCACTTGCAAGAACACTGTGATTACCTGCATACTCTATGTTTCTATTATGAGGAGGGTAGTTAGAGATACCTACATTTTTGGTTTCTTTTTGGCTTTTTCCCCTTTGGATTCGTAGGCTATTAACCTCCTACTCATCATTTGGTTTCCCTGTCTTCCATTTATATCAAGAGTGTTCTCGAAGTGGTGAGGGTTATTGATTACAAAGGATTGAGTTTTCGGAGAGTCAGAGAGAGAATTCTACCTCAATACAATATATAAACATTCACAACTTTAGCAAGTCGTCATAATGATTATCAAGTTCAGATTTGACAAAACCCAAATCCATTTCACCTTCCGCGAGCTCAAGCATCTCTGTTGCTGTCATCCTTGCCATCTTCCTATGTGAGTGATTATAAGCGGTGGTCGTCCTCCTCCCACATTTGCATGCATTATGAATATGCATGAAGAGTACAAGTGACATATCGATTTATGCCCACTTGCGTTGGCTCGTGCTTTCCCTGTAGTGATCTATCTACCACTTGACTAATGGGAAGAAGAAGAAGAAGAAGAAGAAACAAATATTTTAATGTCTGCGAGGTTAAAAATAGACTATGGGATAGGCCACTTCGCATGCTATTTTATGCAATTCAATCCTTTTCCTGTTCAACTTGATGATGAGCGCCCCCAATTTTTCCATGGTTCGCTCATTGAATAACTCATCCCAAGATTTATCCATCAAGACATTTGCATACTTGTCCCTACTATCCTTAAAGGCTTCACATTCTAAAATGAAATGTTTTTCTGTCTCCACTTTACCAACAGTGCAAAAAATACACACTCTTTCTTCCCAAGCTTCTTTTGTCCTTTTCCAGTGCCCGGTCTCACAACGGAGTTGATGGGAATTAGTTATTAATTGAGCAATAAGTATTTTTCCTTTCCAAGGTATATTGGCCCCTATGCACACCTTTTGATGCTTATTGTAGGTAGGGTTAAACACTTCAATATAATACTTTCTCTCTCCTTAGCTCTTTATCCCAAGTTCACTTGTGGAACTTGTTGATAACAAAAGCCTTTATCTTGTTGAAATATTGTAACTTCAAAGGATATTCTAAATGTATTTTACTGATTTACCCCAAGGGAAATGTATTATTCCTCCGTTGGGATGTTACTATTGTATTTGGTCATCATAGAGTCATGAGGTAAAGCCTCCATTGTAAGTTGGGTCAATAGTACCCTAATAAATATAATATAATATTGTTTTGAGTCTTCCTATATGAAGTCGAACTAGTCAGTTAAGTGGGGCCGACTTGTTAGGTTAAACGTCAAGTGACAAAAAGAGTATAAATAGAAGAGTTGTGTTCCTCATCTGAACACACACTCACTTGTGTATAGCGCATATGAGAGAGAGAGAGAGAGCGAGAGAGAGAGAGAGATATACTGGGAGAAGGTGCACCTGTCTGGGGTATTTTCTTGTACTTTTGAGACATCTTATACATATTAAGTTTTGCTGGGTTTTCTTCCCCATGAGGGTTTCCCAAGATAAATCTTAATGCTCTTTTGTGTGGTTGTGCTTGTCTATCTTTCAGTGATCATTTTGCTTATGGTTATGTTGATATGATGCTAAATGTTATTATATCTGGTATAACCATTAAAAAATTAACATGGTATTATAGATACCTTGAAATAAGTCTTTGTGCAGCCGAAACACTACTACAACCACTGAAGATTAGGGTTTTATGCTTGAAAACCCTAGAAATAAAAAACTAGTCATGTTGGGACTTTAACTATAACTCAATATTGGAGAAGGCTCATGAGCCGAAACATTTATAGGCTGAAGAAATGCTTACAGGCTGAAGATGAAATCTTACTTTACCTTGTATAAAAGTTTCAGCCTCATATTCGCTATAATCTAGGAGATATCATTCCTCCAACTCAGGGTTCTAACCTCTCCCAAAATTAAACCTTAAATAGGTGACCTAGGGAGAATTTATATATCTCAGGATAGGAAGGTACAAATGAAATTTCACAAGATGTCGCAGATAGCGCACAGACTGTAGTTTTTGTGGTAAAATTTTCATACCTCGAAGATGAAACAATGACACATGGTAGTTTGCAAAAGTTTGATATGCTGAACAGTCCTGAAATAAGTCACCTTGTGAAAATTCGCATAAGTACCACTTGGTGAAACCATTTCTGATATAACCTATGGGGTTGGAAAGAAGATAGACCAGGATATCTGAGGACGAATTTTCAAACATAGAGGAGTAGGAATTTTGGAGATGCATCAGAAAGAAGATCAAACAATTATGTAGAAGAAATTGAAGAAAACTAGGGCACGAGATATTTTGCAGTTCTGTTCATAGTTTTTGGAAAATGAGTATGCTACTCAGCTCACCTTGAGGAGGAACATCTTTATATCCAATCAGATCTGAAAGATACCTAAGTTGAAAAATTAGGGTTTCTTTGTCAAACCCTAGGTCCACCAAAAGCAGTATTCCAGAAAAGCTTTCAAGCAAGCATCAGATTGAAGCAATCTCATTGGTCAAAGAAGAGGCTGCAGATCCAGAGGGAGATAAAGACAAGGCACAAGAAGGAATATACCAAACAAACAAAGATAAGTATTTGAATTGACTTTCGTATATATGCTGTGTATTATGCATGACATAATGTTTGCATTAATGACAATATACTACTAATATGCATGTCACGGGTAAGTAGCCCATGGTGCTATACAACACTCCATTGCTACTTATCTACAATGAAACCTCTTTGCTGAAATATTGGATTAGTGCACAATCTAAATGATGTTATGGTAGAGATGGAAGGCATATGGAAAGTTTTCGTGTGTATAGAAGATATGGATGAATGTTGTATTGGCTAATTTTTTTTGCATGATTATATCCTTATACATAAGAATATGTCACTATGAATATGGCTTATATAATGATGAAACTGGTGCATTTGACTTGTAGGAAAGATCACGTACAATTTCCTACAAGAAAAAGGATGAGACTTGCCCGAAGAACAAGTGATGAAAATTCAAGATTCACTCCAATAAACATACATGAAAATGGACCTGAAGTTCCAAGTGTTAGAGACACTGTGACAGAAGAAAGATCTTCAGAAGAATATAAGAGAGCGGTAGATCCACCTCGAGAGATGAAGACCATTTTGGGCATGAGAGATAATTCAATATGAAGAAAACTATGACGGGACTTCCAAACTAAAGTAAGAGGCCTCAGATACACTCTAGTTATGTGGCACAATTGAGTGACATCATTGATGCAGACCCTTCTAGCTATGGAAGAAGCTATGATCAAAGAGTACTAGTTGATCATGGGGAATGATGTCTAGGATATGGTTTTGAGACCTGAAGGGAAGTCTATAGTATCTTCCACGTGGATATACAAGATCAAGTATACAAATCAAGGTTCTTGGTTTGTCTCAGGGGGAGTAGATTATGGTACAACATACTCCATTGACCAGACACGCTTATCAAGGCAAGATTTGTGGCTAGAGGCTTCTCTCATAGAGAGGGAATTGATTATGAAGAGACATTTGTGCCAGTAGCAAGGTGCACTTCCATCAGAACCATAATGGAACTTGCTTCCATGATGAAGTGGAATCTACACCATATGGATGTAAAGACAACCTTCCTGGATGATGTGATTGAGGAAGAAGTATAAATCGAACAACCACAAGGATTTGAAGTCGAAGACAGAGTGACTCATGTATGTAAGTTGAAGAAGGCTCTGTATGGACTAAAGCAAGCTCCTAGGGGTTGATATGGAATAATAGATAGCTTCTTGACAAGCTTGGGCTTTAGAAAAAGTACAATTGATCCTAACCTTTACCTCAAGGTTATGGATGATGAACCTGTCATACTATTGCTGCCATTAGAGGAAATTTCAACTCAAAATGGGCCTTTTAACTTTTATTCAAATTCCATGTCATCATGTGTTAGCCAATGAAATTGCTTTAAATTTGAAATACCGTATAGGTCTTAAACACTTTTTTAATATAAATTTGGGGATAGGTATCATAAAAAAAACTATTTTTTTTGTTTGTTTTTTGACATATCTCCTCGTGTTTTTACTCAAATTTCGATCGGGAGAGCTCATTGGATGCGGAATTGAATTCCGCATCCAACGAGTACCCACTCGGCATACTTTTGACGGACCCCGCTACCCCAAAAACAAGAAATACCTGAAAAAATGGAATGTTGACATAGTGGGTACTCGTTGGATGCGGAATTTAATTCCACATCCAACGAGCTCTCCCGATCAAAATTTGAGTAAAAACACGGGGAGATATGTAAAAAATACAAACAAAAAAGTAGTTTTTTTCTTTTCTTCCTCCAAAATTAATAAATATTATTTTATTATTTTAACTATTATTTTATTAGTTCATTTTAGGAGGCCCATTTTGAGTTGAAATTTCCTCTAATGATGTGGATGATCTATTTCTGACAGGAAATGAGAAAAAAATCACAGAAATCAAGAAGAATCTAGAAGTGTGGCAGAGCCCAGAAGGAATCTTTCTGAACCAGGGAAAGTATGCAGTGGAAATCTTAAAGAGATTTTATATGTTGGATTGTAAATCCATGGCTACACCCATGGATACCAACCTGGAGCTGTTATCTTATGAATCATCAGAGTTAGTGGATGTGACTCAGTACAGGAAGATTATTGATTCGTTGATGTATCTAACGAATACAAGGCTAGATATATGCTTTGTTGTGAACACCTTGAGTCAGTATCTAGTTAAACCTATACGGGTTCGCATGATAGCTGCAAATCATGTGATGAGGTACCTAAAAGGTACGCTAGACTTTGGACTATACTATGTTAGAGATTATGACTACAATTTGTATTGATATACGGATTCAAATTGGGCATGAAGTGCCGTAAATAGAAAGGGTACCTTAGGTGGATGATACTATCTAGGATCCATCATGATCTCATGGCTGAATAAGAAATAGTCCAATGTTTCTTAGCATGGCTGAAGAAGAGCACATAGCAACTTGCTCCGCTATTTGAGAAGCCATATGGCTTCAAAAATTGATGACAAGTCTATTTGATCTGGAGTTGGATACCACAGTGATTCTATGTGAAAAACAAAGTTGTATAAAGATGACAGAGAATCTTGTGTTCCATAAAATCAAAGCACATAGAAATCCAATATTTTTACATAAGGTATATGGTACCGAAGGGAGATATAAAACTCCAGTATGTGAGTACCGATGAGAAAGTTGCTGACATGTTGACCAAGCTTCCATGACAAGATTGGTGTAGTTCGAAAGAATTTTCTCACAAGGAGGAACATTGATGTTGATGCTGAAGACTTTCCTCGTAAAGAGGAACAATGATGTTGATGCTGAAGACTTTCCTCGCAAGGAGGAACAATGATGTTGATACTGAAGACTTTCCTTGTAAAGAGGAAAAATGATGTTGATGATATAGATCCTTCATTGCAAGGAGGAACAATGATGATGGTACATACTTTACTCGCAAGGAGGAACAATGAAGATATGGACCCTTCTCGGAAAGGATAAACAGGTAGAAGATATGGACCCTTCTCGGAAAGGAGAAACAGGTCGAAGATATAACCCCTTCTCGGAAAGGAGAAACATGACGAAGATATGGACCTTCTCAAAAAGGAGAAACAGGTCGAAGATACATCAGAGGAAATTTGAGGCCTAAAATGGGATTCCTAAGGAAAATAATAAAATAATAGTTAAAATAATAAAATAATAGTGATTAATTTTGGAGGAAGAATGAAAAAAACTACTTTTTTTGTTCGTATTTTTGACATATCTCCCTGTGGTTTTACTCAAATTCCGAGCGGGAGAGCTCGTTGGATGCAGAATTTAATTCCGCATCCAATGAGTACCCACACTGCATACTTTTGATGAACCCCGCTACCCCAAAAATAAGAAATACCTGAAAAAATGTAATGATGTCATCATCACATTTTTTCAGGTATTTCTTATTTTTGGGGTAGCGGGGTTCATCAAAAGTATGCAGTGTGGGTACTCATTGGATGCGGAATTAAATTCTGCATCCAACGAGCTCTCCCGCTCGGAATTTGAGTAAAAACACAGGGAGATATGTCGAAAATATGA
This sequence comes from Pseudotsuga menziesii, assembly GCA_001517045.1. Lineage (NCBI taxonomy): Eukaryota > Viridiplantae > Streptophyta > Pinopsida > Pinales > Pinaceae > Pseudotsuga > Pseudotsuga menziesii. The sequence goes on from LPNX010688449.1 coordinate 22,058, forward strand.
ACAAAAAAAGTAGTTTTCTTTTATGATAAATATGTCAATTCAACCATTATGCTTGACTCATTTTATTGAAATTCTATTGGTTCCTGAATTCCAACTCACAAAAGTTATTGTTGGCGCATTTTCTTATAAGGCCCATTTTAGACCCCAAATTTCCTCTAATGTGGATTCTCTTCAGAAAGGAGGAACATGTCAAAGATATGGACTCTCCTCGGAAAGGAAGAACAGGTCGAAGCTATGAACCCTCCTCGGACAAAGGGGGAGTAGATTGATGATATGGATCCTCCCTGGAAAGGGGGAGTGCCCATGAGACTGTCATTGATGATGGGATGGCAATGAAACTACAATATGAAAGAGGCCAAGTGCGCCTGAAGATGATGACAAGGTATGCCATTCACTTGTGGATAATAATATCCTCTCTTGAGGATGGTATTGCGGGAAAATAACACTCTGCTCCTGAGAGTGGTCCTTACTAGCTGAGGATGGTACTGCATACGTTACTCTCGCATGGAGAGTGTGCCTACATTCACTTGTAGATGCCGTAGAATAACACTCGCTTAGGAGTGGTCATATATTTGAAGCTAAGGATGCTCTACGATGAGTCCTTATAGACGACATGTCTTGCATTCAGGTGCGGACGAGATCTGCAGTTGCAGACGATACTCTCACATGGAGAGTGTGCCTATATTCATTTGTAGATATCATAGAATAACACTCACTTGGGAGTGGTCCTATATTTGAAGCTAAGGGTGCTTTACGATGAGTCCTTACAGATGACAGGTCCTGCATTCACGTGTGGACAAGATCTGTAGTAGCAGACGTTCCTACATTCATATGTAGATGCAGTAGTATAACACTCGCTTGGAGTGGTCCTAGCCTTAACAAGCTAAGGATAGTGTACGACGAGTCCTTACAGATGACAGGTCTTGCATTTACGTGCAGAGGAGATATGCAGTAGAAAACGTTCCTACATTCATATGTAGATGTCGTAGTATAACACTCACTTTGAGTGGTCCTAGCCTTAACAAGACGAGGATGGTCTACGTTGAGTCCTTACAGACGGTGTGGTCCTGCATTCATTTGCGGATGATCAAGGTGGTCAATACTATGGACCCTCCTCGTTAAGGGGGAGTAGGATAATAAGGATTGCATCATCCTTGGACCTATGTCCTAAAGTGATAGGGATTGATCATCCTACAAAGAGATCATGTGTATTGCAGGTAGTATTGTGGCAAAGGATCAAGAAGATCGAAGTGTTGCTGCAAAGGATAGAGAATATAGAAGTGTTGCTGCAAAGGATCAAGAAGATCGAAGTGTTGTTGCAAAGGATCGAGAAGATTGAAGTGCTGCTACAAAGGATCGAGAAGATTGAAGTGCCGTTGAAAAGGATCGAGGATATCAAAGTGCTACTGCAAAGGATCGAGAATATCGAAGTGTTGCTGCAAAGGATCAAGTGATCGAGTATTGCAAAAGATAAATCCTATCGGTTCTATAGAAGATGATGTTCTAGTTACTAATGATTGTTGAAAACTTCCTGACGTATAGATGTATCACCTTGATGATGTTGCATATGCTCTCTCTCTCGTTACTCCTATAGTTGATGATGATGTTGTCAGTAGAATACCCTTCTTGTTAAGGGGGAGTATTGAAATATTGTAACTTCAAAGGATATTCTAAATGTGTTTTACTGATGTACCCCAAGGGAGATGTATTAGTCCTCCGTCAGGATGTTACTATTGTATTTGGTCATCATAGAGTCATGAGGTAAAGCCTCCATTGTAAGTCAGGTCAATAGTACCCTAATGAATGTAATATAATATTGTTTTGAGTCTTCTTAGATGAATTCAGCCTAGTCAGTTAAGTGGGGCCGACTTGTTAGGTTAAAAGTCAAGTGACAAAAAGAGTATAAATAGAGGAGCTGTGTTCCCCATCTGAACACACACTCACTTGTGTATACACACAGGAGAGAGATATATATATATCTGCCGGAAAAGGAACACATGTCTAGGGTCTTGTCTTGTACTTTTGATACATCTTATACAGAGGAAGTTTTGTTGGGTTTTCTTCCCCATGAGGGTTTCCCAGGATAAATATGTGTGTTTTTTTGTGTGGATGTTCTTGTCTATATTTCAATGATCCTTTTTCTTATGGTTATGTCGTTATGATGCTAAATTTTATTAGATTTGGTATAACCATTAAAAACTTAACATATCTCTTTGTTATTCGTGGGGCACATGCTCAAGCACATATCCCACTTACTAAGCCATTTAATATTTTGCTGCATCCAAGTCTTCTTTCGTTTGCACAATATGTCATTAAAGATGACCTTAGGCCATATACCTTCTTCCTTTTTTCTCAACTCTTTTTAGATATCTTATGATTCTCACCATAGAAATTGCTTCAAAAGAAGCCATCCCCATTTCACTTAGCATGATCTCATATGGCACTGAACTTTTAATTTTGAACTTGCTTGTAATCATGTGTTTTTGAATATTCTCTATTTTCCTCCACTTTAAGTCATAGGTATTGCTGGCCCATACTTCACAACCATAGAGAACAACCAGGATCACTAAAATCCCAAAAAGGGTTTGCATAGTTTCCCAGTACCATAGCTCTGCCTCTCTACATCTATTTTGGAAAGCATAAAACACTTTCCAACCTCCAAGAGTTTTTGTTTTGTTTTCTACAACTTTCCTAACTCAAAATTTTGTTGAATTCGATTCCGAGTACTTGTAATATTCCACTTCTTCAAGGGTGTTGTATTCAAAGTATAACTTATGTTGTTTATGTTTTCTTTTACTAGAGAAAACTACCCCTTTCGTCTTGCTAATATTTACTGCATCCCAACTGTTCTACAAAAGTGCTCAAGGGAAATCAAGTGCTCTTGTAAGCCAAGAGCAGACTTAGCAATCAAAATAAGTTCATCTGCATACAAAAGAAGCCTTGCCACAAAATCACCCATGCGAGTGCCATCCCCATACTCTAAGTTTAACCACTCTTCAAGTTTGTCAATATATAAGAAGAAAAGGGTAGGGGATAATGGGCACCCTTGCTTGACCCCAATATCGCTTCTAAAACTTTTGAAGATACCATCTGATGTTTTGATTTTGAATTTGACCTTTTCTTCTGGCGTATGAACAACTGCTCTAAGATGTATAGGAACCCCAAATTCCTCCATTATGTGCTAGAGCTTATCTCTAGGAACCGTGTCAAAAGCATTTTTGAAATCGACAAAGCAACAAAAGGCTTCCTCTTTTTTTTCCCACACTTTTTCAATAATGTGCCTTAAAGTTATACCGTGATCCACCGTGGAATGTTTAGGTCTAAAACTTGCTTTCCATTTAGCACACTTGTCCCTCTCTTGCACCCACTTTCTAATTCTATTTTCTAGCATACTTCCAAATAACTTTGCAAATGAGGGGTTTATCATTATGGTCATATCGTTGGAAGGATCGTTGACATATACGATCTTAAAAAGAAGTATTGTGAGGATATTTGTCCAATATGTAGGGAATCCCTACTGAATGATGTTGTTGAAGATTCCTGTAATGTGAGGTGCAATAATTTTTGAACCCCACTTTAGATATTCAACTTGAAGTTCTACTAAATCTTTGGCTTTTCCAACACCCAACTTCTTAATTCCCACCTCAATCTCTTGCACGGTGAAAAGCTTAGTAATGGTGGTGGTGCTAACTAAGGGGGGTGGGGAGAGGGGTGTCAACCTTAGGATTCCTCTCATAAAGTTTCCTTGCATACTCAAGCCACTGGTTCATTGTAATATTATTTTCAGTTTGCTTCTTGCTCGCTTGAAGTTCCTTCTATAATACTTTGGGGTTATTTTTCCCAAGGAAGATTAGTTCTTCCCTCATGGAGACCATGAAATCAACTTTTTTATTTCTTAAAATATGCTTGTATCATTTTAAGTCTTTTTCTTTCCAGTTTGACTCTCTCCACCTTCTCCTTGATTTTTTACACTCCTCATCGAACCAAGCATTAATTGGAAAGCAATTTGTTTCAGGTTTCCTATTTTTTTCTCTTTTGCATTTTGTGAGTGCCCTTTGAATTAAATTAGTTATTTGCTGATTATTACAGCCTTGGGATAGAATTTCCTCCTCCTTACAAAGCCTCTCTAGTGCCTTCCTAAATATATTACAGTTTTCATGAGTCAAAATAATTTCTCCCTTTGTTAGAGGTTGCTGAATGAGGTGATTTTTTGTCCCAAACTGCTGCTTATCAGTCCAAGAAAGACTTGGATAGATCGGTTTGTAATCAGATTTTAAATCCAAGTGATGTTCACTAATCATAACTTCCTCCATTTTCTCGCATAAGCCATGTGAACAAATTTCATAGTCCACCACACTTGCTCCATTGTAAGTATTACAAGTGAAATTACCAGAATTTATCCATCTAGACAAACCATTGCAAATTACTATATCAAAAGTCCCACATAAGGTAAGCAATTGTTCTCCAAAGAGATTGCAGCTTTTGTTGTCCTTTGAAATTTTTGTCCATTGATGATTTGTTTATTCCGTAAGCCAAATAGGGTTGCAATCTTCCCTATGAAAAAGAATGCTAGCTTGTTCACTTGCAGTCTTGGCATTGAAATCCCCTACTAGAAGGACTTCACCTACTTGAGAATACTCTGCAATATCGTTTTTTAAGGCTGCAAAAGGATCTTTATTGTCGAGCCCCCTCCTTTTGTAAAATTTTGAGACTTGTGGGGTGAAGTAGCATGCTACAATTCTAATGGCATTTCCATTTTTTGATATTTTAAACCATATAAATTGTTTATTTGACTCTTCCCTTCTAGTTGAATGCAATGGACTATCGTTTTCTTCACTAAGACCATGATACCTTCATGACCTTTTCCATTCTCTGCTGCCTTGTTCCACACTTCCAACTTCATATATTTTTCAAAAAGAGGTGTCTTGCACCCTTCATGTTCATTTGTTTCCAAGAGACATATTATGTCCCTATCTTTCACAATAGGCCCTATCCCAGGTACACGCCTCGATGGGTAGCCTCTGCAGTTCCAACAAACTAGGCTTAAGGGAACCTGGGTATACCTTGATTACTATTTGTTTTGGCATACAAGAATCAAAGTTGAGTCTACGCCCCTATTTTCCCATCCTGGCCTTGCTGCAATATTTTCTACTAAGGGATTTGCTATCACTTCTTGACTACTGTTTTGCTATCTTGCTTTAAAAGGAGGACCAAAAAAAAAATAACAACTTTGCCTTTGTGATACCATGCTCTTTTTCCCTCATCTCTTGCTGATTTGACCTTTGACAACTCTTTTCTTCTTTCCTCTTGCTGCATGATAGTTAAGTCTTCCTCTAGAAAAAAGCGAGAGCCCTTTAAGAGATGCTTCTTAATTATAAGAGTTTGCTTGTCACACACACTTGCCATAATGAATTTTATGGCCCTAGATTTCTCATCACTGGGTTTACCCACCCTCCATGCTTGGAAAATTGGCCTTGCTAATGCAACTTGTCTTTTAAAAAGTCACTTGCAATCTCCAAAGTACATTCGTTCTTAGCATAATCTCTCACACCTTTAATTATTATGTTTGCTGCTTTGTCTTGTCTTTATTTGGTTTCTTTTTCTTGTTTGTTGTCTCCTTGGCTGACTGATTCTTTTTATTTTCTCCATATTAGCAGGCTTGCTAATAACTTGTGCCCACGTTCTGGAATTTTTGGCAAAACCTCCATTTTCTGCTTCTCTTACTTTCACTCCCTGGTGATTTGTTTGTTCAACTGTTTTTCCTTCAGCTTGGGATGTTTTTTGATTCAACACCCCTCTACCTTCCCCTACCGATTCTTTCATGATTTTCCAGTCTACCTTCATGTCTTGCCACTTAGTCTTACCTGCTGGAATAGCTTCTTGCAACAATGCCACTTGACCTTTTAAAACCTTGTTGCTTTCTGCTAAAAGCTGATTTGCAAGGCATTGTTTGCAATCTTTTGAAATTCCTCCACTTGGAGGGTTCAATGTTATTCTAGGTTTGATTGGTGTTTCCTTTTTCATGTGTAAATCCTTCATTGGATAGATTGTTAGCTACTTTGTTTGTCGATTAATGACATGAGTTGGTATGATAACTGTCACTTTGTAGCAAGGTCACCGATCATTCTATTTTGGATTCTCGTTTTCGGCTCTAGGTTAGTGTGAGAACCAAATTGGATTTTCTTGACCACATTGATTAGCAGTAAGGAGTTCCACTCCTCCATGATCTTGTTAAAGCTTAGTTGCTTGAATACTTGGAGGCCAAAACATAGGGCATGTAACATTATTGCATTTTTGCTGTCTCTACCCATGGACCTTGTATACACTTGGTGAATTAATCCTTTTTCATCCTTGAAGGCTTCTTTGAACCGAGATGGAATTGGGTTGCGTTTGATGGAATCATCAAAGTTTAATTTTAGGAATATAGGGGGAGGGGGAGACCATCTCATGGGACTTGAGTGATTAATTGATTCCTCAGTCCTATATGAGTTGTTGTTTATAAGGACTACTCTTCTTTTCCTCCCAAGACTACTTTGAGAGTACATAGTTTCCAGAACATTTCGATGGAGCTGAATCCAAAATTTGTCCCATGAGAGTGAGGTTCCTTTAAAAATTCTTTTGTATATTTATTTCGGGATGTTCCATAGGAGGCCAAGGAATATGATACAAACTTTGTTTAGGATTGGGATTTGAAATCCATTTATTCTCCAATTTATATAGTGTGTTGTATGCTACCTTGTTTTCTGTCCATTTGCATGAATATAATTTCTCCTTTGTCCCATAGCTCGTTAATGTATTCACTTTGGTTGAAAAGGTGGTATTGGGTTTCCCCATTTTGATAAAGTATCTTATTGATGGTCCTTTGAAATCCCACTTGATAATTACGGTCCCATGTTAGCGTTTTTTTTTAGTCAACATCTAGAGAAAGGTGGAAACCCTAGGATATAGTTTCTTTTTCCAAATCTAATCCCATATACATGAGTCTCTCTCTTGGTGACAATTGATGGGCATGGAGTATCCCTCCCTAATTCTATATTTTCCTTGTTCTTTGTATCCCCGTCTTAGTTGATCTTGACCTTGTTGTATTGGTATCATTTTTTGAGATAATTCCTTCCATAGAAGATCTTGATTTAGATTGTTCTATTCATTTAGCCATTTGTTTGTTGGAGTATTGGGTACCTCCACATGGTATAACTGCCGCACCTCTGGGAATATAAAACAAGTGGTTTAACCACCACTCCTGGTGATAGGGCCTTGTGCCAGGTTTCAAATGTTCATCAACATCTGCAGGTTTTGGTGTAACGGCAAACCTTACATTGTTTTGGGCCATCCAAGTATGTTTGTTTTGTCCTTGATCCTTGGGTCCCAATATTTTTTTATCCAGATATTGTCTTGTTGATGTAGGGATGCTTCAATGGATTCCCATTCTATTTTGGCTGCTAAATTTGGCATTTGTTGCCACATGTCATCCCAAAACATTGTTGATGCTCCATTCTCGTCTTCCCAAAAATTGTTCTTTTGTATGAGGTCTCTATTTTGACAAATTGAGGTCCATACCATTGATCCATGCCTGTCTCCTATGAGGCAAAAGAGATGTTGATAATCAATTTGCGAAGCATATTTTATGTTCCAAATTTGATACTAAGGAGTTCGTTTGTTTGTTGTTGAGTCATCACCACCAAAATTTAGCTACCAAGGCATGCTTTCCACTTCCGGATCACAAAATCCAAGACATCTTATATTTTTGGGTTTGTATACCTCAGATACAATAACCCTGTTTTTGTTTTGTTTTTTAAACTCCCCATAGGAAGGTTCTTTGGAGAGTGCTGATAGATTTAATGATTTTTTTGGGGGCATCCAAGATGGAGAATAGGTAAGTGGGTAGATCTTGGAGAACAAACTTCAGAAGATTCATTTGGATTTCTAGATTTAGAGTGCGAAAGCCCAGTTTGCTAGATGTTTTTCCAGTTTTGAAAGAATGGTCGAGCCAAGAAGGGTTGTTACAGGGGTTCTGAATCAGAAGAACCCCTGGGTATTTGGATGGAAGGGAGATCCTTTTATATGATCCTAGGAGCCTAGCGATATTTAGTTGAACTGAAATAGAGATATTGAGGAAGAATATTTGAGATTTTTCTAGGTTTATGGAGGTTCCATAAGCTAACATAAATAAATTCATAGTTTTTTGATGAGAGATAATAATGATGATTGAGAAGAAGGAAAAAGAGATAAGGGAGGGAACCAAATAGACCAAAGCGTTTAAGAATCCAGAAGTTGAAAGTACATGTATGATTGCACCGAGAATAGCGAGGTGCTCTACATCCCAATATGGGGAGATGTTGTAATGCAACGTAACATAACGTTACCTTATAAAAAATAAAAAATAATTTAAAATTATGTCATCTCATAAAATAAAAATTAAAACCAAATAAAAAGTAATTAAAAATACGTGTCTCATAAAAAAAAATAATTAGAACCAACATAGATCCATCTTAAACTCAGATCTATCAAGCAATGAGAGGGATCAAATTTCTTGAGGTGTTAATTTTGTTGGATGTGTAAAAAATTTAAGATAAAAACTATTACACCTCAAGGAATTGGATCCCTCTCGGTGCTTCCTAGATCTGAGATTTAAATGGATCTATGTTGGTATATTATGAACTTAGTGTGTCAAAAGATTTTGAAAAATCAAGCTTGAGAATCATACTTGTAGTCTTGGAGACTTTGAGAGAGTGGATGATCTCATATTCCATAATGATTCCTACATCCTTTGAGTGACAGCCTCTATCATCTTTGAAATCATCCGTAAAAGTATGTATGATTATAATGCTAGTATCTTTCTTCTAAGAAACACTTCTCTTGCTTCGTGAAAAGTTAGATCATTGAGTGAGTTAGGACAGGAGAAATATATATATATATATATATATATATATATATATATATATAATTCTTGTTGGTAGTTGTTTGTGATCATATGGCAGGTAGATGTAATCATACAGTAGGTCGGTTCATTCTCAGGGTTTTTATGTAAGGGATTGACCTTGAATAAATACGTTTCTCACCAGAATTCTGCCATCATTCGATTTTTATCAGCACTTGACCAATTGTAAGTTCGCTTACTTTAAAGTAAAAGATTTGATAGAGCCACTCTTCTTGTCACAGGTTTTTATAAAGAGCGATTTGTGATTTGACTTCCTTTGATGTATCACATTTGCTCTTCTGAGATCAATCATACTTGTAGGCTTGAGAGTATTGACAACGAATTTTGCTATGATTTTGTAAATGGCGTTGCAGTGATATAGATTTGAATTTGCTAGGAACATTAGCTTTTTCCTCCTTGGGAATTACAACTAAGAATGCAGAGTTAAAGACTAGGAGGATTTTCCATGTTTGCATGGATTCTTTGAATACTTCCCAAATTTATGATTTGATTGTGCTCCAACACGAGTGGAAGAAGTTTGAAGTGAAACCATCCGAGATTGGGGATTTGTTCTAGGCCATTTCAAAAACTGTTATTTCCACCTCTTCCATTGTAATTTCCCTCATTATACTAGCATTCTGATCCTCCACTATTATTGAGGGAATGATTTGAACACTTTTTCCAATAGCTCCGGTTCAATGTATAAGAGGTTCAGTGAGGACATAATTGTAGTAGTTGGTTAATTCATTTTCCATTTCATTGTACATTTTAGCTATTTCTCCTAAATATGTTTTGATGAGGTTATGGAGTTAGAATGGAGGCATTGTATCATTGATTTATTGAAGAACTTGGTGTTTCCCTCCCTTTATTTGATCCAATTAACTCTTTTGTTTTTCCTCCGTAGTGTTTCCTCTTTCTTGGCTTGGGTGTCTATTTTCGTTTGCAGATTTAATTCTTCTATTTGATATGTCCTATGTAGCCTTCCATAATGTTTTTTTGTTGAAGAGTCATCATTTGGATTTCTAATTCTTTCTTCTCAAATAATTTTCCAAAGACTTCTTCATTCCATACTTCAAGTTTTACCTTTAGTTGTTTGAGATTTTGTTGCAGCTGATACATATTTAATCTTATGGTTATATCTCATTCCATAATTTCTCTATGTTTTGATGGAAGTTTGGGTGAGTTAACCAATTTTTTTCAAATATGAATGGTTTGTTTCTAGGTTTATCATCTAACTGAATGAAGAGGTAGATGTGCTAGTGATTTGATTCTATACAAGATAAGATGTATGCTTCCATGGAGAGATTTTTCCAAATCATATTGGTTGATAGAAGAAAACAACCTAGTCGAGATGCTACTTGATGATTTTCCCCACATTTTTAATTTCAAGTGCTGATACCATTCACGATTTCTATGTCCACTAGATTCAAGTTGTTGAGAAGATCCTTGAATTGGATGCATTAAGGATCTAGTTTTCTAATTCCCCCTTTCTTCTCCTGTAATGAAGTGATCAAATTAAAATATCCCCCTACAATCCATTATTGATCTCCTATTGTCTCCTGCAAGTCTACTATTGATTGGAGAAACTTATTTTTTCCTCTGCTATAACTGGGCCATATACATTGGTGATGTAGCCCATCTCATATGTACCAATAACCCTAAATTTTGTTGTCAGAGCAGGAATTGAAAGAAATTCATGTAGTTGAATAAGCCATGGGTTCTATAATATGTTTTTTTGCCTTGTCGTTCCTTTGTCATCCATTGCTATCAATTGTGATTTTTTCCAATTTTTTAAAGCTATTTGTTGGAGTTGTCTTGTTGAACATTATGTTTTCTGAATCATCATTATTGCTGGGTGATCCTTGTAAATTTTGTTTTTGAGGGCTCAATACTTTATTTTTGCATTGAGGCCTTGTATATTCCAAGATACTATATTAATTTAGAGGTGGAGTGAGGTGTGATCACAAACTTGTTAGTAACTGGTGCATATTGTCCATAATCATTGAGCTTTTCCCCTAATTATTTTAGGAGTTGATTGTTGGATTGTCGACCTTTTGTTTTTCTTACTTATAGGGTTTGGAGTATTGTTTGGATTTATTGGATTCGATTCCGAGTGAGGTATGTGATTGATTTTTTCAAGGTTCCAGTTTTAGATATTTATTTCTTGATTTGTGTAGAACATCTTTGAAGAGTTTCATCTGTCCTTCTGGAATGACCTCACTTCTTGTTGTTGACATGCATCCATTATTCCTTCTAGATCAAAGTATTTTAAATATGTATCTTTAGCCTCCCATGATCCTAGAGTTTCCTTATCTTGCATTATCTCTTATGTTGGAGATATATCACGAATCAAATTGTCCTTTTTTCATTTAGATTTGTTATCATTTCTATATTTTCTTGTGATCTTGGTGTCTCTTGATTATTTTGGGAGGTTGGTTCTCTGTTATGTGTCACCCATTTGACAAATATAGAGATGGAACATGTTGTTCAAAACACTATATGTCACCCATATTATTAAAAAGTAAGAATAATACAATAAATACTAGACGTATGATGCATATGCAAAAAGTATAAGGTCATTTGGGTCTAGCTCAAGTGGTTGTGGGATGGAGTGTTATCCTCCCCTCCCAAGTTTTATTCCCCAAGTGACATGTTGAGCTCATAATAAGAATCTTATTGTAATGATTTCGAACCTTGTTGTTGACTTGGGATTGTGCCCTGAATATTTTAGGGTTTACCTTGGGTACCATCCTTGAAATGAGGTAAAGTGATAGAGGGTTTTACTTAGGATAAATGTTAGGGAAAAAATGTAAAAAGTAAAATATATATACATACATACATACATATATATATATATTATGCAACCAAGTCCTAGAAATAACATAAAAATAAAATAAATATACCATAAGTGAGTAATCCACGCCTTAATAATGAATAAAAGAGATAAAAAACAATCCTCTTCGTGGAGGAACCTCCTTACACAATGTCCTATGTACCCAAGATAAGACAATATACAATGCTTACTCAAATGAAAATATCTCATTCCTATATATAGAAGACAAAGGTGTACAATAACAACTAATAGACCCAAGCCTACATCATTAATATGTAATACACCATCATATATGGGGTAAAGAGACACACTATAGGGGGACATGTGCCCAACATTTTGGGATTAACATGCCCCTCCCCTTCTGATAAGAGTTGTCCTCAATGCTTGGGTAGTTGTGGATGCATCTGTATGAAGGACTCGTCTTCCTAGGTTGAATATGTAGCTGGTATGTTCTTCCACTTGACGAGGTACTCAATAATAGATTGAATTCGTAGTTGTTTGGTCCTTGTTTCAAAGATTTGTTCAAGTTTCCATATGATTTTTTCTTCTTCAAAAATCCTTTGGCCATGATGTTGATCTTCCTATTGTTTCATATTGTTTTTGGACATCTTCAGTATTTGGAGAACTACTTTCCAGTGCTCTATGTGATCTACCACTGTTTGAACTATAGATTTTTCTTCTTCAAACCTTGATTGGAAGGTTGTTTTATGGAAAACTTAGACTGAGATAAAATTGGAATTTCAGCTCCTATAGGTATGAAACTTTGGCTTATGGTACCCTGACATGTCCTCTTTCTAGGCCCGTATGTCTGACCTAATTGTTATACACCTGAATGGCACCTCTTCGTCCAAGTGCCGACATCCCTCATGTTGGCACACAAAAGGACACTTATGGATAGAGGTTTGCCCAAAACACTATAGATTGGCTTGTCATGAAATACATTCTTTCACCATCCACCTAGTTACTTTGTCATTTGCCTATATTGAGATGTATTCACGACTATCATTTTATACAACTCGTGCATCACTCGCGAGTCTCTTGTACAGCAAGTCGCGAATCCATGTATTCGCGGGTTGCGCTTATACATAGTCGCGAGTCATTCACGGGTTGCTCTGCTACAGACCCGCGAATGTGTCTCAACATTAAAACATAAAAACACTCGCGCTAATGGGATATTAGTTAAGTTATTTAACTTAATTTCCTTAACTGCTGTAACCTCCCTAACCTTCGATAACTGCCTTATTTCATCCATATAAATACAGGCCTTGGGGAGGGTGTTGGGGACTTACGCTTGGAGAGCAAAGTTATGCTGGTGGAGTTTATACAGAAGTCTTTGGAGCAGTGAACTCAGAATCCTTTGGTTGTAGAGGAGTCCTTGTCTCAAGCGTTGGGTTGTATCTGAACTCTTTCCATTATTGATAATAAAGAGATTACTTCTTCCATATGTGTTTCATGTCTTGTTGTTTGATAATTATTTATGCTTCTGCATCTATATGTGATTTATCTAACCTGCTTATACATATATGAATCATCTTGTATCTGGAAAAGTGTTTCTTGATAGGTGAAAGAGGAACAATCCTGAAGACTTTGGAAGTGGAACAGAGAAGAAGAATATTAGCAAGGATTGACCTTCATTTAACAAGTAAGTCCTTTTGATCTTCCTATTTATTATTCTGTGCTTTAAGAGTCAATTGTCTGCAAGTAATTGAGTATGTTGGTAACCCCAGACCTTAGGTTATTAGGTGTATAATCCTGTACAACAGAACTGGTGACTCCGCTGGGGAGCCCGGACTGCTGTAGGTTGTTTTCTGTCCTCCTGACCAGTTTTGCTTGTGATTCTGTTTGTGATTTATTATCCTGTTTCAATACTTGCTTCAACATTTGAAAGTCTTGGTTTTTTCTTGGTTTTCTGAGAAATTTTTTATACCCATTTGCGGGTTGTCTTTCTAGACAGTCGCGAATACTACTGTGCATTTGCGGGTTGTTATACTAGACAGTCGCGAGTCACTCGCGAGTTGTTCTTAGTGACAGTCGCGAATACTCCTGGAAGTGGGGATTTTTGAGATAAGTTTTGCTTGTTCTTCTCTTTGTTGGGTCCCTATTTCTGAGTGGTCTTTCTTTAAGAATGCTGTGTAGTGAGTCTGAATACTGTTGGTGATCACATTTCCTTGCTTTTTCGGAAGCTCTTGAGTCTTTTTGCTTGGTTTATTTACTGCTTGCATACTAAAGTGTTTTGGCTTGTTTGGGTAGTGGGTTAAAGTGTCTTAGTCCAGATCAGTGATCAGGGTCTTGGGCTCAGTTTTTTCCAGTCTGTCTTCTGACAGTGGCTGGTTGTCACTTGCCTTTGTAAGCTTGCATTGATTCTTTGTCATTGTTTGCACCCAAGCTAGGGTTCCTAGCCTTCCTTCATTGGTTGTCTTTTGGTCCTGTTAGCCTGTTTGCTTCAGCCTATTGCTTTTTTACAGTTTATAAGTGTCAAGTTTGCTCAAGTTTTGTGCATTGTAGATGCATAGTAGAGTTTTGATTATTTTTAAAAGTGAAAAGAAAACATAGTTAAAGCTTTTGCGTTGTAATTTTTGCATAAGTAGTGTTAATTTCAATTTAAAAATATTATATCAAAAAACTACAAAAACATAGGCTTAGTTTCTTTCATCGTAGCTTTCATTTCATCAATACATATTTGCAAAAATTAAAAAGAAGTTTGTTGTCATGGTAATTTTGCTTTGAATGCACCTTTACTTTCATTTGTTTCTTGTTTGAGTCAAAACATCATACAGTATACCACTCCATTACCTCTTGAGTAAAGAACAACCCTTTAAAATAAACACATAAATTAAAATTTACTAGTAAGTTTTTATTTTTAGGGGCCTTTCACCTACTAGCTTAGGCTAGACTTGTGGGCTAGGGAGTGTAAACTTCCCACAAGTTATAAAATCAGACGCAGTGGACCTTTCTTTAGGGAAATACTTGATTGTATCACTATATCTGGGAAGCTCCTCTCAAACAGGAGTTAAGCACTAGGCCGCGTGGAGGCTTGGATAGAGGAGATAACCCTCCGAATCCTTGTCAAAACGTAACCCAAGACTTTTACGCATCTGGGGATTCTGTCCAGGCAGAGTTTCGGGCTCAACTACCTTGCCCATGCATACGAGTTCGGCTGACGACTGTCCCCCCAGACAGCTAGTATTTCCAAGGTATCCTTTAGTCTCTTGTCTTTTAGGGTTCATACCTAGGTAAACCAGAAGGCTATTTCTGGTTCACCGTGAACGGGATTGGAAGGTAACCCTTGTGGAAAGTGTAGGAGGGCAGTGGGTGATTCCTCCGCTTATGCCTAAGAACCACCTCAAGGACGCCAAGTAATCGTTCATCAGCTTTCTTCGGGAAAGTATATCTTTCACCCTGGTTTGATTGCTTGAGACTCTAGGAACTTTTAGTGTATGCTCTGTGGTTTTGCCTGTGTTTAGTTGGCCTTAGGGTGTGATTTGTTAAATTTTTAATTCTAGAGGACCAACCAGTTAGAAGGTCAAGAAGGTTGAGAAACCTTCCTCCTATCACTGCATTGGGCCTCCAACTTTACCTCAAAGGCGGAGATTAGACATAGAGGGTTCATTTGAACCTGTAGGAACAAGTGAAGTGCTTGGTGAACCGGAACTCATTGCTAACCGTTTCAATCTTGACACAGTTGAGATAGAAGAATTGCATACTGACGAGTTTGCAAGAAATTTTAACTCCCCCTTGACTGACTTAAACGATCCTGTGATCATCCAAGTTAGGACTTTTGATTCACCAGTGCTGGGTGTACCTGTGGGTAGAGTCATGTCTTCTGCGGAAGAAAGTTCTTTTGTGTTTACCTCAACCATTCTGGGTTAAGGGGTGCTACCTCCCCCGGTCAGTACCCCTAGATCTAGTTTGCTGGGTGGTTCAACCACCGGTTCACTCAAACATAGGAGGTACTTCTGGTAACACGGTTGCTGGGATCCCCAGTATACCTACCATTCCTTCTTCCTTCCCTTACACTACCCAGAGTGGTCCGGTAGGATCCTCGGCTTATGTCCAAGGATTTCCTTGGAATGGGGGGAACATTCCCCCATCCAGTCCATATGTAGGTCCATCTCCTTCATATGTAGGAGTGCAGTTTGGGAGCAACACCTCTTACGGGTAGAGCTTCCAAACCCCTATTTCGGTCCCATACATGAGCTCTCCCTTTTCATTGTTTAGCGGAGGGATACCTGCTCCAGTCTTTCAGACCCCTGCTTCTATGGGGACGGCCCGAAACACTTACACTGCACCTCCCACACAAAATCCTGTGGCTTACGGATGGAATCCATTTCAAAGCAACCTTCCCACTTCACAACCGGTGGCTGGGGGAAACCCCACTTTTACCCATGGGCATTCGGGGGCAGGTCCCTCGAATCCCCAATTTGGCACATTTACTACCCTGATTAGGCCCAAAATTCCTTTTCTGGCAACTTTAAACTTGCCATACTTGTCAAAGTTGATGAATGACCCGGTGAGGCATGACCCCTTGTGGCCACCTGTTCCCACCAAATTGACATCGAACATCCCTAAGTTTGAAGGTAAAGCTGGTGAAGATCTTGGGGCACATGCCACCACTTTTCACTTATGGTGTTCTTCCAATTCGTTGAATGAGGATTCAATTAGATTGAGGCAATTCCAGAGGACCTTGACTGGTATGGCGGCTAAGTGGTATATCGAATTTCCTTCTGCTGCCTTTAGTAGTTTCTGGGATTTGGCTAGTGCTTTCCTTAGCCACTTTCAGCTTCCGGTTCGATGCGATTTCATAACGGACTTGTTGTCTAATTTTAGACAAAATAAGGCTACCCACATCTCGGATCATATCCAAGAGTGGAGGAGGCGAAAGAGCCTTATCAAAGCCACCATTCCTCCTGAGTTTCTATTAGAATGGTTCCTTAAATCACTGCTGCCATACATATCTAAGGATGTTTTCACATCAGGAGTAACGAATGAAGAGGAAGCCATACTCAGGGCCCAGCAGTTAGACTTGATTTACTCACAGTCTGGGATCTTGTATGTGATCATCCCTGAGGCACCGAGGCCTTCGCACGAGGCGGAGAAGCCTAAGCCTGGACCCCATGCCGATGGTGTGGTTGGGTCTGTCAATTCTCCCACCGTAGAGTCTTTAACTAAGCAACTTCACTAGTTGTTTGTCAAACAGTCTATGGCGGAGGCAGCAAAGGCTGCCCCCTCTCCCCAAAATGCAAATGTTTTTGCGCAAACTTCTTCTAAGGGCAATCAATAGCCCGGCGGGAAGAAGAATAAAGGTAAGAAAGGAGAGGGAAACCAAAACAAGCCCAAACCTGCGAACAATGCTGATGGGGGCAAAAAAGAAAAGAAGAAGGTCAAGTTCCCTTGTAATTTGTGCCAAGAGGACCACCTTACTCACCTTTGTCCCCTTATGGATCAATCCCAGAAGCTACTTAAATCTCAACAACCGGCTGTCCTAAAGGACCCGTTTCCCCAAGGACAGAATTCAGCTTCAGCTTCTAATGTAGCAGGGGGCACTCAAACTGCCCCTGACCCTAATTATATCAACATGGTTCGATATTCAACTTTGTTGCAAACCAGGAACAAAAATTATGAAACTGAGACTTCTGAGAAGGGTAAAGCTGTAGTTGAACCTTCCAACCCTCTCATGATAGAGAAGCCTGCCGAAACTATGCCGAAGATACCGAAAGGTGTTTTCAAGAAGACTTTGCATAACCCTAATGCTAGGGCTACTTCAAAATACTCAGTAGTTGAAGACTTAGCTCAAACCCTGTGTGCAATGTCAGCTTTAGAGGTGTTACAGAGTTGTCCTGCCCAGCGGGATGCTCTCTTAGCAGCTTTAGGTAGCATGGATTCTTCGAGTCTCATGGCGAAATTCAATCTGTCTGATGTCAAAATTCGCCTGCCTTACCATGTAGCCCTATCAATAGATGTCATCCATGGTGGTAATACCATTGGAAGGGCAGTTGTGGATGAGGGAGCCTCTACATGTGTTATGTCCCTGGCTTGTTGGAAAGCTCTTGGATCCCCAAAGCTGGTCCCATCAAACACTTTACTTACTGCTTTTGATGGAAGATCCTTCCGTCCTCATGGTATCCTGCCGGCTTTCGAGCTTAAATTGGCAGGCAAAGCAGTGTCTGTTGAAGTTGAAGTGATTGATGCTCCGTTGGACTATAATTTGCTTCTCGGAAGGAATTGGACTTATGTAATGTCTGCCGTTCTTCGTGTCGTGGTTTTTCCACATGAGGGCAAGTTGGTTACTGTTGACCAGCTTGAAAGCTAGTTTTATATATCCCATAGCTTTGACTAAATGGGTATCCAACCCTGTTCCTGTTGATAAAAAGCAAGGGACTATTCGCGTTTGTACTGACTTTAGAGGTCTCAATAAAGCCTTTCCCAAGGATAACTACCCCACACCATTCATTGACCAGATCATAGATGCATGTGCGGGGAGTGAAGTGTTTTCGTTTATGGATGGTTTCTCCGGCTACAATCAAATCCAAATCAAACCGGAAGACCAACATAAAACTGCTTTCATTTGCCCTTGGGGTACATTTGCGTATAGAAAAATGCCCTTTGGATTGAAAAATGTTGGGGCTACCTTTCAATGAGCCATGAAATTTGCTTTTCACGACATAAAAGCCATTGTTGAACCTTACCTTGATGACCTGCCTGCTCATTCTCGCAAGAGGGTCCAGCATCCAGACCATTTGAGGTTGATTTTTGAAAGATGCAGATACTATAAAATTTGCTTGAATCCCCACAAGTGTGTTTTCTGTGTCGAGTCAGGAATATTACTCGGATTCATCGTATCCAGTAGAGGCATCCAGGTGGATCCATTAAAAGTTGAGGCCATTGTAAATCTGCCTCCTCCTCGTTCTCTTAGGCAACTTCAAAGACTGCAAGGAAAGTCCAACTTTCTTCGATGTTTTATCGTTAATTATGCCAAGATCACTAAAGGTTTCATGCGCTTGCTTAAACAAGTCACTCCTTTTGTATGGGATGAAACCGCACAACTTGCGTTCGAGGCATTGAAAAAATATTTGCTGTCATCTCCTTTGTTATGCCCACCAGATTATTCTAGGGATTTTATATTATATCTGGCCGCGTCGGAGTCGACCATTGGGGTAGTGCTAGTTTAGGAGGACGATAAGCTCATTGAGCACGTCATTTATTATCTTAGCCGTGCTTTGGTCGGACCTAAGCTTAGGTACTCCCATGTCGAGAAGTTAGCCTTAGCAGCTGTCTATGCTGTGCAGAGGTTGCACCATTACATTTTACTGAGGACCACCACGGCAGTGGTGGATGTGAATCCTTTCCAATATGTTTTATCTCGACGGATTGTTGGGGGAAAATTCAACAAATGGATTGTCATTCTCCAGGAGTTTGACTTGGATTTTCAATCCGCCAAGTCTAAAAAGTCCTTAGTTTTTGCTGAGCTAATAGCAGAATTTCCCATTGAATAAAATGTAGCGGTCGAGGATGACTCATTCCCAGATGAGCATATCTTCTTAATATCCACCTCTGATCCTTGGTACAGGGATATTCTTATATATCTCCAGACTTTGAAGTATCCTTCCGCTTACTCTAGGGAGGAACGATGTAAGTTATGCCTTCATGCCAAGAACTACCTCATTATAGGAGATACATTATATCGATGAGGGGTAGATTCCGTCTTGCGTCGCTGCCTTACTCATGAGGAAGCATAGATTGTCCTAAATGATTCTCATAGTGGAGCATGTGGGGGTCATTTATCTGGGTTAGCAACGGCCCAGAAGATTTTGCGTGCTAGTTATTTCTGGCCCACGATCTTTAAAGATTGTGTGGAAGCCGTGAAGCGCTGTCATCCATGTCAGCTTTACACCAGAAAAATGCGGTCGCATCCTGCTCCGTTATTTCTTGTTGTCTCGATAGGCCCCTTCATGAAATGAGGGATTGATTACATGACATGCAACCCAGTCTCGGCTGGGGGGCATAAATACATCATTGTTGCCGTTGACTATTTTATGAAATGGGCAGAGGCAATGCCTACTTTCAAAGATAACGGGGAAACTGCAGCTTTCTTTGTTTTAAATAAAATTATTGCAAGGTTTGGTATTCCCAAAGTGATTGTCACTGACCATGGCAGTCATTTTCAAAATAACATGATGACGGAACTGACCACCATGCTCGGATTTCGACAAGAGCATTCTTCTCCATACTATCCGCAAGCAAATGGTCAAGTTGAGGCTGTAAACAAGACTTTGAAAACTATCCTTAAACGGACAATTGATATAGCCCGTTCTAATTGGCATATCATGTTATATCCTTCTCTTTGGGCTTACCGAACTAATGTTAAGACTGCCATGGGTTATTCACCTTTCCAACTCGTTCACGGGGTGGAAGCAGTCACTCCGATTGAATGCGATATCCCGTCCTTGCAGATAGCCATTCATGTGTTACCTGATAAGACTGAGCTTGAAGAACGTTTGGTACACTTAGAACACCTTGATGAACAATGTAGAGATGCGTTGACTGCAAATCAGGCTCATAAGAATAGGGTTAAATCTCAATATGATAAAATGGTCAAACCTAGGGTTTTCTCTGAAGGGGAAGTTGTCTTGCTTTGGGACCAAGATAAAGAACCTCTGGGGGTAGGAAAATTCAAGGCTACGTGGTTAGGACCCTATGTCGTGTCAAAATTTTTGGGTAAAGGCGCATATGAATTAGTAGATTATGACGGGAATAAGCTGCCTGAGCCTAGAAATGGGCTCTACCTGAAGAAGTACTATGCTTAGGCTTAGCACTTTTTCTTGTATTTTAGTGTATGTATTTTTATGTACATTAGGTTGTCAGTTTTGTTTTTTATATTATCTGCTGGTTGTTGCAGATGTCTTCCGAAATGTATGTAGGTTTCGCTGATGGCGCCAGCCGTCACACCTGCAACCTGGCTTCGGCAGCATGGGTTATCTATTCTCCCACAGGACAGCTTGTTGCCGCGGGTGGCGCTTGTCTTGGTCCTACTTCTAATAATGTTGCTGAGTATAGGGCTGTTATTGAGCTCCTATGGGATGCTTTGTCACGTGGCATCACCCAACTTGAAGTCCGTTTGGATTCTCAGTTGGTAGTTTCCCAGCTCAATCGAGCTTATCAGGTACGGAATCCTACCTTGTTACGTCAGTTCATGCAAATTCGTTTACTGGAAAGACAATTTGAAGTTATTACTTTCAATCATATTCCACGAAATCAAAATTCATTGACTGATGCATATGCTAATTATATTTTGGACTGGCATCTCACACACATTTCATAAAATATACAGCAAACATGTAAAGAACACTTCTAAATAAACCGACAACCAAAATATATATATATATATATATATATGTAAAATATCTGTCATAGATAGGTCGAGTCTGATCCGTAGATCCCGTCATATACAAAATATACAAAATGTGGATCATCGTCCATCAAAATTCCCTAGAACTAAGCCTTCCCACCATGGCCACTTGGACCACCTTGGTCCCCGTGATCTCTAGGCACCCTGGCTTCCTCAGCCTCCTCGGCTTCAGCAGCCTCCACTGCATCTCTGTAGACAAGTACTACTCTAGCTACTCGCTTGAACAGTCATAGCCATATCGGTGGAACCCCTACTACAAAGTCCTGCATGGCTGTAGGTATGTGCTCAATTCGTATCGTAGGTACTCGCTGGGTCAACCTGGCCAGCTTCCCCTCTAGTACCCGAACCAATCCTGGGTCTCCTCCTACAACCGGTCGCACGAACATCCGCGGGTGCCCTTCAGGACGGACTGGTCCAATATCTGCATTTTGACGCATGACTATGATTAGGACTTGTACATATGTATATGAGTCTATCATTTGAAAATTCATAAAAAATTGAAAATGATAAAAAATTAAAAAATCACTTACCCATCTCGCCCCATATTTCTCTTGGAGGGAGGACAAGGTCGGGATCACCTCGAAAATCCATCCCAGCATATGGAAACTGCTCCAACACTGGCAGTTTATGTTCCCACCATACATAAAATTCATCATCGTAGACGCTATGTACTATGTCTCCTCCTCCTTGACAGAGGAAGATATCTCCCCACCGGATTAGCCTTGGCTGACGTGGATGTCGGACTTGTAGTGGTATCGCAGGGCTCATAGCTGGTACCCTCTCAAAGAAGAACGCTACTAGTATGCTGCCATAGCCAAAGTTCTTGCGTCTTCCTCTCCTACAGTCGGAAAGTTGCCTCTTCATGATGGGGAGCACTCCCGAGCACCAATCATAGAGGGCACCTCTAAAGCAATCAACTGCCACCCTCATTTGATTCCTGGTGGCCATATGCAACCCTGATGATCCCGCAAGTCTCACAATAGTGCTAGCTAGTACCTGGAGTGTGAAATCCTGGATGTCTGCAATAATAACACTGCTGCCCCTCTTTTGCGTACCTGGTGTACAGAACATGTCTACATAGTTTTGGACACTCAAGGGGTCTCCGCCCCTGCCAGTTCCCTCCAAGTTCACCGGTGCCCCCCGTTGTGATAACCCGGTTATGAAATATATATCATCTACGGTAAGCTCTAAAGTCTCACCTTGAAGATTAAACATCCCCATGTCATGATCCCAGTAGTTGACCATGAATTCCAGTAAGCGGACATTTGACCGCATGGGCGATGTGCAAAAGGACTTCAGCAGCCCGCAAGTTCTCAATGCTTGTATTACGGCCGCGCTTTGGAGCGTTGCATGATCCATTATTTCATGTTCTCTTTCCCTCCACTCCAGCACCATATTTTTCCTGGCAAATACACACAATTTGGTTCAGTATTTCATCTTTAAAAATAAAAAATTGAGCATAAATTTTGAGTTTTCACCCATCGCGCAGCATTCGCGACTGTCTAGTTAGGCAGGCCGCGAGTCATTCGTGACTGCCTAGTTCGACAACTCACGAGTAAAACATGTATTCACGACTTTTACTCTTTGCAACCCGTGAATGCGCCCTTATGTAATTTGGGATGATGTAAAATACTGAATTAACCATTAATTTTGATATTTGTTTGGATCAAATTGAAGGGTTTAGGGTGTAGAGTTACCTGAAGCTGACGAATCCGGATTCCAATGGTCCAATTGTCCACGGTAATCAATCAAAGATAGAGGGTAAACTTTCCTTTTTGGTCCAAAAAGTGCAAATGGTGAGAAATGTTTTAATTTTCAAGCTATTTATAGAAATAAAATTTCGTAAAGTGGGTCTTTTTGTATAGTTTGAAATGTCAATTGACTAATATCACCCTCTTTGTTCCTTGGAACAGGTTTGCCAACTTTTACAAAGTGTTGATACTTCTATAGGGTGGTTTTGCTATCTCCAACACATGTTGGTATCTTATCACTCCACATTAACCTTAGTATTCAACATTTTGCCATGGACTATGGTATCCTAAGCCATTAGTCCCTTGTCTCTACCATTGTGCTTCCGTGGCTAGGATCCTTATTTCATGAGTGTCATCTTATTATGCCTTTTCCATCCTTTGATACTCATGCCATCACTGTTTCAGGCCCAGGGGTTTCCTCATAGCTATTTTTCACGCCAAATAGAGCTTCTTCTGAATATCTTTTTACAAGCTATCCCTTTATAGGACTCCCCGACCTTATGGAGTTTCTTTAGGCCCAGGTCTGCCTCCTTCAAAACAGACTTGACTGCCGAGTTATCTCGTCCGTTCAAGCTCATTAAGAATATGTGAACGGGCATCCGCATTGGTGGTAGGTTATCTCTTTCTCGGACCATGCGGAATAATACGAGAAAGGATCCCTCTCTTTTCTTTTGAATTGAGAAGAGTATTCTCAGGTATAGGTTTATCACTTTTCTGGACCCGAGGGACTAAATTTATAGAAAAGGAACACCCGTTTTGAGCTTAGTTTTCTCTTTTTCGTGCTCTGGACCCAAACATGAAAAATATTCCGAGTGTACTTTGTGTCTTTGTCATGCTCGTTAAACACTAAAGTACAAAGCAACGAGTTTATTGTTGTAAGCCCCATTTCTCGTAACCAAATGGATCTTTCCGAGTGATCTTGCTTTCCTTCACACTCGTAAAACTCAAGCTATCTTATGCTGTTCTGGAAGAAGCGTTGGGTAGGTGGTAATTTAACCTTTTTCGGACCTCCTCGACTAAGTACAAAAAAGGTGCGCCTTTTCTTCTTCGGAAGTTAAGAGAGTTCTTCTGTGGTTTGTTTTATACTTTTTCGGCCTCAGGAGACTAAATTGGACAAAAAAGGACCCCCCTGGAGTCTTCTTTGGAGTTTTCAAACTCTCTAAATGTGAAAACACCGTTTGAGCATGTACTAGTTCGGGCTCATTAAATCCACAGATCAGTGTATCAAGCATTATTTTCCCATCTCTTCAAGCTTGTTAAAAAATGAAGAGGGAACCGAGTTTACTTTCCTGGACTCGTTAAAATTTAACAGGGAAGGTAAGGAAGAAGTTTTCTCTTATTTTCAGTAATGGCAGCATGTCGTCCTTGAACATAGCACTCTTTGCTTTCCAATATCCATGTTTCAGTATACACTTGTGTTCAGCTATCACTTTGAGTTTCTTACTCCTCCTCTTGTCCATTATGCCTGGGGAATCTGATCATGTCTCCTACATGACAGATAAGTCTAGTTGTTCTATCTATCCGTTGTACGCTGCCTTGGGTCATCTCTGTGTTGTGCTCACTGTTCAAGGACTTTACCCAATGTATGATCTATAACCTGATTCCATCATTGTTATATATGCTATCTATTTGTGTCTCCCTTCTTTTTCCCAGTTCCTAGTCACTCTTGTGATCCGTTGGAGGATCTGTTGCCTTCCTTATCACAGCATGGTTCCGTTTCAGTAATTCCTGATGACGAAGACCTAGAGTTTTGACGATCGTACCTTTAGATTCACTTTCATCATTGGTGAACTCCTTTGCTTCAGTTGTCAATTATCACCTATTGATTGACAAACTGTTGAATCCTCTCCATGTTCGACTTCAGCTTACCCTTATTCACATGGCTTGGATTGTACTGGTTCTTTGGGATCTTTTATGAAGACCTTAGTCTCTCACATATAGACTAAGTTGCGCAAGAATATGTTCGATCTATCTACATAGCTTCCAGATCTTTGAAGACTCATCATTATTGTATATTGTGGCTTTGATCCACCTTTGTAATATACGTGGTTTTATACCTGTATCATATGATGTAATCAAATATTGTAAAGGAGATAATGTTCCAGTAAATTGAACATAGCATCCTCAGATGTAACTTTGTATATGACATTATTATGCTTTGTTTCAGGTACTCTCTCTGCTCCATTGGATTTCTGAGTTATTCAAAGATAGACATTATAATGTATTTCGGCCATCGTTCCCCTTTGACCTCACACATTAGGGGGCATCTGTTATACACCTGAATGGCACCTCTTCGTCCGAGTGCCGACATCCCTCATGTTGGCACACAAAAGGACACTTATGGATAGAGGTTTTCCCAAAACACTATAGATTGGCTTGTCATGAAATACATTCTTTCACCATCCACATAGTTACTTTGTCATTTGCCTATATTGAGATGTATTCGCGACTATCATTTTATACAACTCGCACATCACTCGCGAGTCTCTTGTACAGCAAGTCGCGAATCCATGTATTCACGGGTTGCGCTTATACATAGTCGCGAGTCATTCGCGGGTTGCTCTACTACAGACCCGCGAATGTGTCTCAACATTAAAACATAAAAACACTCACGCTAATGGGAGATTAGTTAAGTTATTTAACTTAATTTCCTTAACTGCTGTAACCTCCCTAACCTTCGAGAACTGCCTTATTTCATCCATATAAATACAGGCCTTGGGGAGGGTGTTGGGGACTTACACTTGGAGAGAAAAGTTATGCTGGTGGAGTTTATACAGAAGTCTTTGGAGCAGTGAACTCAGAATCCTTTGGTTGCAGAGGAGTCCTTGTCTCAGGCGTTGGGTTGTATCTGAACTCTTTCCATTATTGATAATAAAGAGATTACTTCTTCCATATGTGTTTCATGTCTTGTGGTTTGATAATTATTTATGCTTCTGCATCTATATGTGATTTATCTAACCTGCTTATACATATATGAATCATCTTGTATCTAGAAAAGTGTTTCTTGACAGGTGAAAGAGGAACAATCCTGAAGACTTTGGAAGTGGAAGAGAGAAGAAGAAGATTAGCAAGGATCGACCTTCGTTTAACGAGTAAGTCCTTTTGATCTTCCTATTTCTTATTCTGTGCTTTAAGAGTCAATTGTCTGCAAGTAATTGAGTATGTTTGTAACCCCAGACCTTAGGTTATTAGGTGTATAATCCTGTACAACACTAATTTGGATTCTTCAGTAAAAAAATATTGCAAATCTCCCAACGCTTCTTATGTTTGGCCTATCCTAAAGAGATAAATTGTACGGTCTTACACATGTCCAAAATTTTGAATACGAGTCTAAAATAAACACCACAAATACCATGGTATATCTTATTTATAATACAACAGGTCTCATTCAATTTGGATCTCAGATGCCCTAGATATAACCTTTTTCCCCAGAACACTTGTTTCAAACCTTCATTGGAAGATTGTTTTAGGGACAACTTGTTATTGAGATAAAATTTTAATTTAAACTTACTTGGGTCTAAAACTTTGGCTTGTGTTACCCTTATGTGTCCTTTTTCCAATTCCACAGGTATTACCTA
The DNA here is from genome assembly GCA_001517045.1 of Pseudotsuga menziesii. Classification (NCBI taxonomy): domain Eukaryota; kingdom Viridiplantae; phylum Streptophyta; class Pinopsida; order Pinales; family Pinaceae; genus Pseudotsuga; species Pseudotsuga menziesii. The sequence goes on from LPNX010688449.1 coordinate 48,543, forward strand.
ATTTGGATGTGAAAAATAAAGTTAGTTCAAATCCCCCAAAACATCCTATTTTTGTCCTATTCAGAAGAGCGAATGTGTACGGCATTCCACATGTCCAATTTTTTCTTTTTTGCATATGAAATTGTTACCACATCTACCCTAGTCCATATTATTTCATATGCAAATAGTCTCACACATTTTGGATCTCAGATTCCTCATATATAACCTTTTTCCCTAGAACACTTGTTTTATACTAGGTTTTGGACTAGTAAAAATCCCTATATTCCTCTGCAATTATCTCCGAAATTGCAATGTATCAAGATTTGAAATCCAGACTCGAGATATTTAGACCTGTTTTAGAAGTGGGGTTTTAACCTCAATCTTTGAATCCTTGTAGAAAAAATGTTGTATGAAAAATTCCAATATGACTCATTTGCAGAATCCAGCCTTGAGGAAAGAGCTCTGATACCAAATGTTATGCAACCAAGTCCCAGAAATAGAATAAAAAGAGAATAAATATACATAAAAAGAGTAATCCATGCCTTAATAATGAATAAAAGAGATAAATAACAATCCTCTTCTTCGAGAGAAACCTCCTTACACAATGTACCATGTACCCAAGATAAGACAATATACAATGCTTACTCAAATTAAAATATCTCATTCCTATATATAGGAGGAAAAGGTGTACAATAAAAACTAATAGACCCACTAATAGACCCAATTCTACATCAATAATATGCAATACACCATCATATATGGGGTAAAGTGCCACATTATAGGGGAAATGTGCTCAACATTTAGGGATTAACAAATTTTTTGTTCTTTGTTTTTTTTTCTTTTTTTCTTTTTATGAAGAACAAATTACTCGAAAAACCACCAAGCACTTCCCCCCATTATAAGGGTAATACCTAGGGTAATTGAATTCTACAAAAATTGTAGGCTTTTCCAACAAAGGTGTTATAGCATTGTTAAGTCCTTTTGACCATTAATGAATTTTGGCGATGCTATTGTTACGAAGAAAATCTTCCTATGGCTTGGGGTGGACCACAATAGACAGGATGACACCATAAATCAACTCTAATCCCAAATAAGCCATATGAATGTAAAATTCTAACAACGAAATAAAATTACCATACTTCAACCGGAAGTTCGAACAAGTTCGGCATTGATCTCTCGATCTAATGTTTGCAACCTAAAACTTGTCCTCAACAACAAATGTATCTAAGCATATAACATTTTCATGAAATGTTAACACCTACTATAGCATAATCCATTTAACATGTAATAAGAAAGTATACCTATGGAAATAAATATAAACATTTGCACATGAAATTAGATGAGAGAAGAGTATTTGTATTAATTCAAAACAAAAGTACAAAGTGACAACCTCTGTCGACAACTTGTTGGAGCTGAGAAACCAAGTTCCTCCACCACTTCAATCCTCCATCTTTTTCTATGTGAGGTGCTACGTGTTCTATGTTGCACGTTACTCTGAGTGGAGAGATTTGGATATGAACCTAAATAGTTCAATCAACAAGGATAAAGGGATGCAGACTCGAACATATGGAAACGAGGCAAAATTTTGGTATAGTTTCCTTACTCTCAAATTTTCTTCTCCTCCAATGCTTCACAATGGCTTAGTATATATCGTTTAAATGGGAAATGAAGGGTCGAATCAGATTGTTTTTTCAGAATATGAAAGGTCAAGGACCCTAACCACCATGAATTGGAATGGAATACCCGAAATATTTTTAATTTTGAGCACAAAACCCGATGTACGTGGGATGTAATTGTGCAACATGAGTATATGCGGGCTGCATAACTGTTCACCAGTGTGTATCTTAAAAAATGACTTTTTAAGGATTTCATTGAAGCATAAGGAATGCATTAAGCAAGGGGTATATGGTGAGTCTACATAGGGATAAGGGAAGGCCATCAAGTCATGATGCATAAGGTGTGGAAAAACATGTTATAACAGATTCCCCCTAATTTGCGAGGTCAGAGGGAAACACACAATGGTCAAAATACATTATAATAATCCCAGAAGTGGAGTAGTGGAGACCCAACCATAAGAACTAGCCACTCATCAACATAATACAATAATGACTCTAATACATGATTGTAGTTCCAGATACATATACACACAATGACCATGAATATGAATAATGGACATATGTCATGAGTGGTCACAACCATGTGAAACATATAGTGGATTCTAGTCTCCATACTAAATGAAGACATCTGGTACATAATGAAGTATACTGCTATGATATGAGAACTAAAGTCCTATAGGTAGAGTCACGATCAAGATATTAATATAGGTAGAGTCACGATCAAGATATTAACATATATGGAATGCCACCATAGTTTTAGGTCTTCTACGCAAACCATTGATATTACATGTCCCATCACGTGAATAAAGGTGTTGAGGTTGAACATGATGAAACATTGTCTGATTATCGGTCATTGAGGTATACCATTAACAAACGTGGGACAACCCACCAATGATGAAAATGGGTGTTAAGGTATCAAGTACATTCAACAACTGCGAATACATGTGTGGAGTTCAAACACTTGAAGAATCCATCGATTATGGGACAATAATGCATTCCCAAACTGTCGATGGAGAGAGAACTTGCCACCGATGACAAGTCTCAAGGAACTCAACTGACTCTAGATCCCAATTCTAGAATAAATGATCCAAAGTTGATCAAATGGAATCCATTGGAAGTAGGGCATTAGGGAAGCCCCCATCAACCAACATGAGGTACACAACAAGGTTGGATGATATGGAAGAACTTAGACAAACAATATAGTACATGAACCAGTAACCATGTGCAACTGTCGTGCATACCAGATACGAGTAGCATGCGAAAGAGACCCTCTGAATAAAATCCAATAATGAAGACTACTGACAGAGGTGAGGAAACCACCAATAGGGTTTAATGGAATCCAAGACACAACACAAATCCCAATGTGTGAATAGATTTCTTACTGTCAAACACAAGGGAAACCACTCAACCAGTGACCAATGACGAGATGTCATTTTCTAAGTTCAAGGTCACCTACCAATAATGAAAGAAATCCCAGGGTGCCAGGAAGGAAAACAACTCTGTATGATACTGGGATGGCCTATATGCAGAGTCAAGATATCCGAGGAAGGACCGACTCAAGCTAAATACTTCCTTTGAACAAGAGCATAAGGCAGACGAATTTACTTAGAAAACATAGACTCAAATGTGCATACTGGGACAACTATTTGAAACAAGATCAATCAATAGAGGCTCCATAGGGAATGAAAGCTTAACCAGTTGGTGGAGAAAGATATGAATAACGAGTTCATCTCATAAGGCCATACTAGAAACACAATCCATGATGGATGGACTATTGAAATACTGGGAGGGGGTGAATCAGTATTTGTACAATAATAAAATTTTAATCAAGAGAAAGTTGCTAATCACCAATCGTAGCATATCATCAATGTACACAAACCCAATAAGATGCATAGTACACAATATTTATGACATGGAAACCTAAATCCTGGGGGTAAATCTACATAATCCTTTTTAAAAATAAATTTGACCCAAAAACAAATGGGGTAAACAAATTTAATACAACTTTACCGGCTACAACTGGAAGGGGATACAACCCCTTAGGCTTCGTCATCTACAACTGATAAATTGATACAATAGATTAACTCACGATATTGTGAGCCCTAGAACCACCCTACCACCCTGAAGAAAATATGTTTGAACTTGTGGACCTATCACACACCAAAATATGAACTTCCTGTTGTTGAATAAACTATGCTATCTGATCACTGCTAAATCATCACTGTACATATCACTTCCACACACTTCTCATGTACATCCTTGTACACCTCGTCATACCCAATCACTGAACAAATAATTATTCTTTGCTTTCAAGGCTTGCATCATCATTGGTGTGCATCATCGTCATAGGGTATGTACTATCATCATCAAGTATGCACCAAGTATACATCATAGTGCATAGAAGAGTGTCATCACACCATAGCATGCATGTTCATCTTCATATCATCGTCATCATCAAGGCATGTGTCATAATCATGTATGTATTATAGCATGTACCATCACATCAATAAGAGTGCACCATAGCATGTATAGGAGAGTGTAAAGTGTTCATCAAAGTGAATATGAGTGCATCATCACTTTACCATATATATATCAATATACCATTGTAGTCAGTACTACTCACACATAGTTCATCACTGCTCACTCATCATACTGCATAATTCACAGAACACTTCACTATCATACTATATACTCTTCACATAATACTGCATATACTTCACACAACCCTGTATATCGCTATACCACTGTAATTATGATTCATTCATACATTATCATCATCTATGCATCAAATCAGATCACTGTTTATGCATATTACTGTTCTCTAGTACATACACTTGTATAATGTATTCATTTACTTCACATACTACTTGTTCATGCATACCTTGTTACTGAAAAGTGCAGAGATAACCCCATATGATGTAGGCAACTTTTAAACCCAGACCTTAGGCAATAGTGTGTGAGGATTTGTCAAGGCTCGACTATTCATTTCTTGGACTGTTTACTTCTTTAACCCCAAAATAAAAGGATCATTGTGAAGGAGCTCGAATCAACAATAACCTTTCTGTGTGGGTGTCTTCTCAAAATCGGGTTCGTAGTAGGATGATCTCCAACCAAAAAATGTGATTGTTCTATGTTGGAATAACCATAGTGTAATCTCCGTGGAAACTTCGCAGGCTACCTCAGTCCACTCCTGAAAGCAACAGACCTCAAACTTGGTCCTGTCACAAAGAAGACAGCTAAAGGACTTGTCCACCAAAACTCGGGAGCATATGATAAAACCATACCTCAAAAATTGTGTTTCAGTGAAATTTCGTATGCTACCTCTATTGCTGTTAGACTAACAAGAAAAACTTGGTCAGTTACCCCGAAAAAACACATTCAATACAATCCATTCATTTATAGTAGAAACGACAATTATTTTGGTGTATAAATACATTGTTTAGTCGTGAAAAGGAGGATAGGGCCGACCTATTTGAGGGATTAATAATTATTTAACATTTAAAATTGTTTTGGGGCTGACTTCTAGGAGGGGATAGACGAGTAAGGATTTATTTCATTAATTAAAAAACAGGGTTTTAATTCAACATTTAATTAATTTGTTTTATCATTACAAATAAATTATTTTACTTATATTTTAGTACTTAATAACCTTAACCATGTGTGTGAGTGCCCATAATAATATGTTTAACCACTTCTTGTCATAAGGGTTTAAGTAATTTATTAAATTATTACAAGATGTTTTAGCACTTCAACTTAATGTGGAGACAAAGCTTTAATAGACTTGTGGGTTTTAGGGTCACTAAATGAGGGCTTCAAAGGCTAACCGGAGTTAAGGTGAAATGGGAATCATAGTGCAACATCAATAGTGTTTTAGGGGAAAGACTTACAACATAGGGTAGTTTGTATGCTTAGGGACCAAATGTAAGATTTTAAGGACTTTAGTTAGGTCAAATAAGTTACCACATGGTTCATAAACACGACCATCAAGGTGTGGGGGTGCCTAGACTTCTCCTAGTGTACCATGATCTCAATAAAACACAAATGACCACTAAAAGGGTCATTTGGAATCTTGCAACTTCTTCAACCCACCAATGACACATTCTAGGGTAATAGGGAAAGGTTGTGGTACTAGGGAACCCAAAGAAACAATTGGGGAACCATAGAAATAACTTAGGGGTACTTAAACACTCTAAAGGGTGTACATGGATTTTGGAATTGTCCGAAGGTCTTCAAGGGATTCAGACTTGGGATTGGACAAGGTCAAAAGGTATCCTTTGACATTGACTGACTTCTAACCTTGAAGAGCTCCTCAAGGGGCACCAAGACACAGCAACACACACCTGTTGGAATCAATGAAAATTTAGTTAACAATCTCCCCCTTTTTCATTGATGACAACTTCAAAGCTCCCCCTTAGAATGAGCTTCCTTTGTTCACAAATCTCCCCCCTCGAGCAAGCTTCCTTTATCTTCCTTGTTCAAATTTTTCTCCCCCTTTTGGAATCAATGGAAAAGGGTACTCCTTGTAGCATTACTTCTCCCCCTGTCATGATGATGTGTTGTTGTAGATGGATCAATTCAATTAGGAGATAGTATGACTCCCAACTTTTCTCTAAGGTACTCAAAAGTGTCTCTTAGGAGAGGCTTAGTAGATATGTCTGCAATCTGTTCTTTTGTCCCAATATATTCCAACTTGATATTCTTTTCTTTGATTTGCTCCCAAATAAAGTGAAACTTGATTGGAATGTGCTTGGTCTTGGAATGCATAATTGGATTCTTGGAGATACTGATTGCACTTGTATTGTCACATAGAATTGGAATCGACTCATCACACGTCACATGTATGTCTTGCAGGGTTTGCTTCATCCAAAGAATCTGAGTACAACAAGCTGCTTCTTCTTCTACGGTTGATAAGGACACTAAAGACTACTTTTTGCTCGACCAAGATACTAGACAATTGCCTAGAAAGAATGTTGTTCCACTGGTGCTTCTTATGTCGTCAACAAATCCTGCCCAATTCACATCTGAATAAGCTACCAATGTTAGCTCATTTCCTTTTGGATACCAAAGTACAAAGTCCATAGTCCCTTTGAGATACCTGAAGATCCTTTTAACTGCTATAATGTGAGTCTCCTTTGTGGGAACTTGAAATCTTGCAACTTATCCAACGACCTGCATCACATATGGTCTTGAGGCTATTACATGCAGTAGAGTACAAATCATTGATCTATAGAGCCTTTGATTAACTTCTTCAGATTCATTTTTCTTTCTCGGCTTACAACCGATGATCATAGGAGTACTCACAAGTTTACAATCTTCCATCTGGAATTTATTTAACATTTCCTTGATGTATGGGTTCTTCACAAAAATGGGATAACGAGATTTGGAGGCGGATGGTTTGATGAAGTTTGGTGGAGGCGGGAGGTATGATGGAAGAATGGAATAAAATGCAGGGGTAGCAGGCAGGCTCCCCCTGTCTTAGATCCTCCAAATCTACATATAGATGACATTTTGATCCCTATAGACCTTGGCTCGACCTGGAAGGGAAGTTTTATAGATCGCAAACCTGGGAAATGCATGCCTAGATCCTCTGAGATTCCTAAAATGAAAGTTCGATCCTCGAAGATGAGAGATTGTATTCATTACATGCAAGATCATTCCCTTATCAATAATTTGTTGGTTTACAACTATTGGAGAAAGCCCTAGTCTGGTGGATCAATTCGACTTAGAAGTCGAAAGGGCATTTCGACCTTTAGCTAGGGTCTAAAGGTTTTTTTACAACCACCTTCTTTAATGTGGAGGATAGGAATCGAGTAATGGATGGTGGCCCATAATTCTTCTACTTGACGGGACTATTCCTGAGGCCCTGGAAGGAAAATTTATTCCCGGAAAAGGAAGACATGAGGGTAGCACCAGTTCGGATCCGTTTGTATTCACTTTCGGGGGAATATTGGGACCCTGAAATCTTGGAAGACTTGGGAAACACATTGGGGAAATTTATCAAAATATTTGAACAAACTAGGGTCCAAATATACACAAATTACTCAAGGATACGTGTGTATATGGATCTGACCAAAGAAAGCTTGGAGGCCATAAGCATGTCATGGGACGATGAGGAATGGATCCAATCTCTAGATTATGAGCAAATCCTACTCCGATGCAGAAGATGCCACGGATATGGTCATCTAGTTATGGATTTCCTGACGAGCCACCCAAAGCCATCGTTAGGAAGGGAGGATGAAAATAACAAACAAGGGTTTACCCGGGTATCCTCATGGAAGAGAGGTTGTAGAAAGCAGGAGCACCATGAAATCCCCAAGAAAAACTCAACATCCAATAAGTTTGAGGTGCTAGAAGATCTGGCGGAAGAAACCCTAGATCAAGAAATGAAGGATCAACATGGTGCCCACCCCAGCAAAGAATCAAAGGAGATCCGATCAGATTCTGTAACAGAAACAAAGGAGGGTCATGCCCAAGAAGGAGTGGAGCCAGAATCTGGGGATGAGGCAGAGGATAAGGACATAGGGGATCTAGATATGGAAGGGATAAAAAAATCCTGCATTGAGAAGGGAAAAGGGTATGCGCCACAGGAGTAAGTTCGACTATTGAAGGAGGCTATCCTCAGGGCTAGAGGGAACAATTAGATAGGAATTAGTCAAGGATCTCATAAAGAAAACAATGAAAATATGAAGAGCCTGGTTAAAATTCGGGAAGGAAATCAAATAAGAAGAGAGTGGCCGAAGCGGTGAAGAAAATGATCGAGTCAAGTCAGTATTGTACCATCAAGGTGGCTCTAGGCGGCTCTAGGCCTGTAACTTTTAGGTTGTTTAATGAAGATCCTTTCTTGGAATATCAGGGGACTAAAAACCCCTCACAAAATGAATTTGCCGAGTAAAAATATTAAGAAGGTCAATCCGGCAGTGGTCTTCCTGCAAGAGACCAAATGCCCATCTGACCAGATTCAGACCGCAGGGAAGAATATTTGGAAGGGGAGCGAGGGTATGGGTATCGATGTAAGAGGTTTGGAGGAGGTATGGGTATTTTGTGGGATCTTAATAAGGTTACTTTAGATGGATTCCGAGGATACAATTGCTTTCTCTCGGTAGACTTCAAAGTGATAGGATTCCTAGTCGAAGGTGTATTAACAAATGTTTATGGACCTCATTTAGCAGGAGAAAAGAGGCAATTCATGGACAGGATGCATTCCACCCAAGCAAGTATGGGGGGGAAACACTGGGTGATTGGGGGAGACTTCAACCTCATAAATTCGCTATTAGAAAAGAAGCGAAGTAGACGCAGGTTAGAGGAGGAGGCTGGTTTGTTTCGTGACCCGATCGAAGACCTAAAGATGGTGGACATCCTATCAGGGAAGGATGGTTTACCTGGAACAATAAGATATGCAGGGATAGAAACATAGCCTCTAGGTTGGATAGGTTCTGAGTATTAGAGTCCATCCTAGAATTGGGGAGTGAACTCTTTTCAACAACTCTCCCAGGGGTAGGGTCAGATCATTGGCCAATAGAGTTGAGGTGGAGTGATATGGGATCACAATTCAAGAAACCTTTAAGGTTTGAGCATTTCTAGTTAGGGAACCCATATTTTGCAGACAAAATAAATACTTGGTGGGAGGAGTTGAGCGAAGGCCCAAGAAGGAGCATGTACCAGTTTTAACATAAGCTTAAAGGTCTGAAGGAAAATTAAAAAAATGGAATAAGGAAGAATTTGGCAACATATTCAGGGAAAAAAATTCTTGGAGGCCAGGATGCGGGAGGTCCAATCTAAAGGAAAGAGTGAAGGATAGACTCCTGATTTGCAGAAGGAAGAAGACGACCTAAATGCTAAGATTGAGGAATGAGAAAGGCAGGAGGACAACCTCTGGTGTAAAAAATCCAGGAGCAAGTGGCTTAAGAAGGGAGACAGAAACACTTACTTCTTTATCGCTTGGTTTCCCAAAATAGAATGCAGAACAAAATTCTCGCTCTAAAGACCCCTGAGGGAGCTAGAGTTGAAACGTGAGAAGAAATAGAGGCAACACTAAAACTCCACTTCGAAGACATAATGATGGACCCAAGGTTGGATAGGCAGAGATACATTGAAACCATCGCCAACCTCAACCCTTCTCTGGTTTCTCAAGAGCAGAATGATCTCCTAATTAGACCTATGTCTTTGGGTGAGGTAGAGGAGGCAGTATTCCATATGGAAGCAGGTAAGGCCCCGGGTCCCGATGGCTGCACTATGAATTTATTTCATCACTTCTAGGATATGATAAAATTGGAAGTTTGGAAAATCATGGAGGATTCTAGGGTATCTCATAAGATTTTTCTAGATTTAAATGCCATGTTTATTACGCTAATTCCAAAGTGTGAGGGGGAAGATTCTCCCAAAATATTTAGGCCTTTAAGTTTGTGTAATGTGATTTACAAAATAATCACCAAGGTTATAGCTGACGGCTAAAACCCATCCTTCCTAATTTGATATCTCAAGAGAAATACGGCTTTGTTGAAGGAAGGCAGATAACGGATAGCATAATCCTGGTTCATGAAATGCTTCACTCTCTTAAAATCAGGAAACAACCGAGCGCGATGGTGAAGCTAGATATAACAAAGGCCTATGATAAAATCAACTAGAAATTCATGAGAGGTATGTTAATAGATTTTGGATTTCAGTCAATTTGGGTAGAATGGATTATGAACTTGGTATCTTCGATTTTCTTTTCTATTCTTGTGAATGGTAGCCTGTTTGGCCTCATCAATCCCTCTCTTGGGGTACGATAGGGGACCCTCTCTCTCCTTTTCTCTTCATATTAATAGCTGGGGGTTTAGGGTGATCTCTATCGAGATTGAGAGATAATAATGACCTTATAGGCCATAAAGCTCATCTAAGGGCCGAGAAGAAAACCCACCTACAATTTGTTGATGATACTATGCTAATGGGATACCCTTTGGTCCAGGAGGCTCGAAAGTTTAAAGTTTGTCTCACAACCTTTGGTAAAGCCTCAAGTCTGGAGGTCAATAATAAAAAACCCCAGGTCTTCTTCTTTCACATGCCTTGCATCACCCGCCATAATATTTGCCGCATCCTGGGCTTCCAGGAGAGCTCCCTTCCATCCAAATACCTGGGTGCGCCACTGGTTCTATTTATGGAAAAAAGGGGTCGTGGGTGGAACTGGTGGATAGCTTGAAATAATGGTTATCTAACTGGACTCCAAGATCCATAAGATTTCCCAGCAGACTAGTCTTGATAAAATCTGTTCTTCAAGCCATTCTGACGTACCTATTTTCTACCTTGGTAGCCCCGAAGTCTATTCTGAAAGAGATAAGGAACTTTCAGAGAAACTTTCTATGGAGTGGGGCTACTGATGATTGCAAGTGGGATTTGGTAAAATGGGAAACAATGTGTACCCCAAAGAACCAAGGGGGCTTGGGCCTTAGGGATACTGAAATAGACAATTTGGTTGGCGGGGCCAAACTTTGGTGGAGATGCGTAACTCATGCCTAGGAGACTTGTGTAAAGGTTTGGCAAATAAAATATGCAGAGGACTAGGATACGTGGGATATTATTAGATTCTCAATGGATCTTCCAGGGCCTCACATATGGAATATGACTTGCAGAGGGAGATCACTAGTCCAAAATCATAGCTTCTGGGAAATCAGAGATGACCAATCCGCAGAGCTGTGGGATGATTCGTGGCAGCAGGTGCCTCCTTTAGGTCGAGATGCCAGAATTCAACAACTCATCGAGGTATGCATGGATCAAGGTATTAAATAGGTTGGGGACCTTTGGGTTGATCATGAAAACTATCAACATTTCAAGGTTTGTCCAATTCAGGAGTGGTGGGAACAACGGGGGTCGGCAGAGGAAGTTAATAGAGTGGAAGACGCCCTAGCCAATAGACTTATCAAAATTCACACTGGGGCAGATAAGCTCAGTTGGGGCTATAGGAATCAGGGTAATTTTTCAATAAAGGGAGATTATGAATTATTAACAGAAGTAGAAGACCAACCTATGGAAGAAACATGGATAAAACTCTGGAAAAACAATATTTGGCTTAAACTCACCCTCTTAAGCTGGCTAGTTCTGAGGAAACAGATTTTAACGAGAGAAAACTTAAAAAAGAGAGGGATGCTTGGACCTTATCGTTGCAGCCTATGTGAGCAGGCGGATGAGACGTCAGGCCAACTTTTGGATGAATGTCTGTTTGCTTCCAACATTTGGGACCAAGGGGCTGCAAGATTTCGTAGATTGGATCGCTTCAAACAACACCCGGGCATAACCCTTGTTGAATGGTCAAAAAAACCATTTTAGAACCCCATACTGAATAGATTGTGGGAAATATTCCCTCATTTCATTGTCTTTGAGATATGGTAGGAGAGAAACCTTAGAACGTTTCAAGGACAAATATGGATGCATCCCAAGGTTTGGGAAACCATTTCGTCTTGGTTGCAAGAAACTATAAGAACTGAGTCTTGGAGGGATGTGGATTGGGAGGTGGCTGGGCCTGAAGCTATCATTTTAAAGGCATGGGGATTATTGACCTCACAAGGAAATCTCAACTAGGAGAGATCAAACAAAAATACGGTAAGCGTAAGTCATTGGATCCCTCTGCCATTAGATTTTTCCAAACTGAACTTTAACGGAGCTTCGAAGGGGAATCCTGGCAAGGCTGGGTTTGGATGCATCATTCAGGATTTTAGAGGGAATATGCTTGGTTTCAACATAGGGTTCATTGGATGGGAGACGAATAACGTTGTGGAACTCAAAGGGCTCATTCAAGGTTTGGGAATGGCGAAGGAAAATAGTTGGGTTCCACTTTTGATAGAGGGATATTCACAGCTGGTCATCAACGTGGCCACAAAGCTACTCAATGGAGTGCCTGTGGCCAAGGTGGAAAGGTCCTGCTGTCTTGAGCATAGGGTGGAACTCCTTAAGGAGATATTGGATGAAGGGGTGGCGGTGTGTTTCAGCCACGTTCTAAGGACGGGGAACAAAGTTGCAGACATATTAGAAAACCTCGAAATTGACACCTGTCGCAACATGAAGGACATCAAACTGGGATGAGTTTACATATGGGATGGCCCGGGACACCCGTATGTACCTACCGCTCTAGAACATGAACGAAAATGATGAAGAAGGGATGGAAGGGTAGGGGGAGGGCCCTCCCTCTTAACGTGCCAAATGGGCGGCGATGTGGGCAGGCTGGTGACATCAGTTGATTAGCATGCGAATATTAATATGGTAACCGATCAAATGCAGAACCAGTCCCGTCGGAAGGAGGACATATGTGCAACAATGAGGAATTTAAATGGGAAATCTGGTTTATGACAGGAGATGGATCTTCTTAGTATCACTTCCAACTTGTGGATCATCATGATATGCATAGAGGAAATCATGATCCGTAATTAGAAGGTTCCTTTTAAGGAATCTCAAGGTGGCAGAGAGGCTCACCAAGTCAATGTTAAAGTTGCGTAAGTTTCTACTTTGGATAGAGAGAGGTAGAGTTGCATTTGAGTCGTAGTTAGTCTGTTACATTCAAATCCCACGAGCATGGAAGCGACCAAAGGAAAATGAAAATTGGTTTTAAGTGGTGGTGAGGAGAGCGGAAGGGTGACTCACACTCAGAGGAAAGCCATGTGGGAATCCCGCATGTTTGAACTGGAGCTGCCATATGAGGTTCAACATAAAATTAACCGCTCAGAGAAGAAGCTATGGGATGAACTGGATTGGATCTTAGACCCAGGCCATAATGCGGGCCATCTCATCTTGACGAGAGAATGATATCCCTCTTTTGGGTCATGAATAAAATCATTGGTCGCTCGACTTGGGAGAAGGAACGGACACCAAACTCTGGAGAATCCATGGAGCAATGTCGAGTGGGTGTGGATGCGGATTCGAAGCTGTTGAATAAGAAGATGGACCTCTGCTTGCAATTCTTCGAGATTCTGGCTCCTTCGGTCATTCATCAGCCTACAAATATGTTGAAGGAAAGTGGTAAGAAGTCTGGTGGTTTCCCGGACCTTCTGTATATTCTGCTTTAATTTTTCGGTGTTGAGTCTCCACTGGCAGGCCTGTTGAAGTTTTCACGCATGAATTTTTGAAGTTTATCCCGCGGGCTCTCTCAGGAGATAGTTTTTTGGTTCTAGTTAGACATATGGGGTTTGGATCGGTAGGCATCCTCTTGGACAAATGGGAAGACGATCGAGTTAGAATGATAGTTATGTTAGTCTTTTGGTTGTGTAGCTCTGTAATTGAAAGTCTTTTTGCAATAGGTGAAATGTTAGGTTGGGTTGGGGTTTTCATAGTTAGAATTTGGTCTACGTACCATGCTGATTATTATGTATTAGGAGGTTTGAAGTATATTATGTACCAGGAAGACTGATGTAATGTTGGTTGTATCTTTCTCTTTTTGTTGTTAATAAAATCTCTCTTACTTACAAAAACAAATTTCCTTGATGTATTTCATCTGAGCAATAAAAATGCCTTCTGTTCCTTGAGATATCTGAAGTCCCAAGAAGAAGGTTAATTCACTGAGAAATGACATCTCAAACTCTTTTTGCGTGTCCTTAGAAAATTGTTGGCTCAGTGAATCATCATCACTTCCAAAGATGATATCATCAACATATACTTCAATGATGAGTATGCAGTCATCGTCATGTTTGATGTACAAATTGCTATATGCGCTTCCCCTCTTAAAGTTTTGTTGCTGCAATACCTGTATAATATAGAGTACCAAGATCTAGGAGCTTGATTTAGCCCATATAATTCCCTTTTGAGTTTGCATACATAGTCTTCGTTTTTTGAAAACTGAAATCCTTCTGGTTGTTCGATGTATACTTTTTCTTCTGATTCCCCATTCAGAAAATATGATTTTACGTCCATCTGATACACTTTAATGTCTTTGGAGCAAGCACAAGCCAATATCATTTTGATAGCTTCCATTCTGGCTATTGGTGCAAATGTTTCTTCAAAGTCTATTCCTTCGATCTGAGCATAGCCTTTACAAACCAATCGAGCCTTGTTTTTCATCACCTATCCATATTCATTTTTTTTTATGAAAACCCACTTTGTTTCTATTACAATCTTGTTACTTGGTCTAGCAACAAGTTCCCATGTTTCATTTTTCTCAATTTGAACTAATTCTTCTTCCATTGCTTTGACCCACTGTTCATTTGTATTGGCCTTTGCAAAAGTTCTTGGTTTAGTTGTAGAGAATAAGGATACGTGTGCCTGCTCAGTTCTTCCAGATCATCTTCTTCTAGCTCCTATTCCGACATCCTTATCACCAATAATATGATCTGATGGATGATACCATCCTTGGTTTTTGTAGATTTTGACCAAATTGTCAAAATGTATATGCCCCATTCTTCTATGCCAAATCCATCTTTCATATTATTTTCCCAAATGACATTTCTCGGACTCAATCTTATCCAACACATATATGTTGTTGGGAGTTCTAGTGGCCGTGGCTACTAACTTTCCTGATCCTTGCTACCTTATTCTACATCCTTCCGAGTTGAAGAGGAGTTCATGTCCTTGATCACACATATGACTGACGCTTAGTGGATTATGCTTCATGTTGTCTACAATCAATATATTTTCAGCCAAGGAGTTTTTTCTTCCACGCTTTACTGTGCATTTCCCTAATACTTTTGTTGAATTGTTTTTTCCAAAAGAGACATATCCTTTGTCCTTATCAATATAAAAAAAATCACTTTTGTTACCTTTCATATGCTTGGAGTAGCCACTATCAACATACCATTCACCAGAGCTGTTGTTCTAAGCTTGAAGAGCAATTCCACATTCATAGTTGTCCTTGCGTTTGATCCATACCTTGTTGGGAATTTCCTCATTTCTTACTGTTAGTATCTTCATTCTACAATCTTTGGATATATGTCCAAAATTGTTACACTTGTAACCGTCTATTTCTGATCTTAAAGGACCAAACCTGTTATTGTACTGTGTCCGTCTGAGGCTTGTAGGGTTATTCCTTGGGTTAAAGATTCTTCTTTGATAACAATTTACAGCCTTGTGTCCAAATCTTCCACAAGTAAAGCAATTCCCATCAAAGAAATATCCATACCTGGGAACAGATGAAGGAATTGTTCTTCAGATATATTTTCTTTCTGCTATCCTTCCTTTTGGTATGGGTTATTCTTGTTGACATTCGATCTCTTCTTCATTGGTGGAGTCTTTTAAAAATTCTGCATAACTTCTTGGATTTTCTTCTTTACCTGTCGTCATTGAGCTTGAGGCCTCATTAGTATTTTGCTTGTATCCTATACTGATTTTGTCAGAGAAAGGATTTTGATTGTTGATAATATTTTCTGGAACCTTGGAGCTGTTTTCATAACTCTTGCTAATATCTTTCATCTGCAATTTTTCCTTCAGAGATACTATCTCATTTTCATGATTTTATTTTTCCTTCACATTTGCCATCAACTGTTTAGTAAGAGAGTCTTCAATTCTTTGGGATTCTTCCAGTTTAACCTTTAAGTTAGCAATGATTTGTTCAAACCCTTGTGCTTCTTCATCAAGTACCCTGTTGTCCTTCCTGACTTTCTTCAGGTCTTTCAAGGTGCTTACAAGTTCTACTTTAAGATCTACTTCACCTTCAAATTCAGATTCTTCACCACCATTAAGATCCTAATTTGAGTTTATTTCCATAAAGAGTACCTTATCTGGTTCACCGTCATCATCAGAGTCACTTTCACTATCATTGTCGGAGTCCTCACTGGATGAGTTGTTGTCTCTTTTTCTATAGAGACTTTTCTTCCTTGCAAATTTGCCTCCGTTCTTATTCTTTTATTATTGTACTTCTTGTAAGGTTTGAAGCTTCCATCTTCATCACTATCTTAGTTCTTTGCATATGGACATTTAGAAGCAAAATGACCTATCTTTCCACATGAAAAACATTTAAGAGGTAACTTACCTATGTATTTCCCAGTGCCTCTCTTCAATTTCCGAACAAAGTTAGCTATTTCTTCATCATTAGATTCATCACTTGTTGGATTGTCCTTTGTTGATTTGTTCTTCCTAGCTTGTTTGGAGGGGACCTTGAATGTTGCTTCCTTTCTTGACGTGTATTTTCCTTCAATTCTCATTTTGTAAGCCATAAGGGTCCCATGCAACTGATATACTATCATAGTCTTCATACATGTTCTTTCTTCTAGGGAAGAGATCTTGGGGTTGAACCTTTGGGAAAGAGTTCTTAGAAATTTTCGAACAACTATGGCCTCCTCAAATTCTTCTCCCAAACCTATGATGGTATCCACAAGTTGATCAACTCGAAGAATATAGGCTGCTATGTCTTCGTCTTCATTCACCCTTAACTATTCAAATTTTCCTCTGTACGTTTGAAGTTTGTCTTCCTTGATTTTGCGATCTCCTTCATATGTGGTTGGAGTTTGTCCCACATTTCCTTTGTAGAGCGGCAGTGCATCACTTTGTTGAATACCTATTCATTTATAGCACCTAGAAGGTGATCTCTGGCCTTTGAATTGTTGTTGTATTGAGCCAACTTAGCTGCATCTGTTGGTATGGTCTATTGTACCTTGTACCCATTCTCGATACTTTTCCATATTTCTATTCCTTGAAATTTTATGAAGGCTCTCATCCTTATGCTCTAGGATGCATAATTGCTCCCATCAAACAAGGCTATTCCAGTGTTTCTTTGTTTAGCAAACTTGCCCATGATTGCCTTCCATCGGTTAGTCTGTTCTGAAGGAACTTGCTCTGACACCAATTGTTGAAATACTGAGAGGGGGGTGAATTAATATTTGTACAATAATAAAATTTAAATCAAGATCAAGTTTCTAATCACCAATCATAGCATATCATCAATGTACAAAAAAACAATAAGATGCACAGTACACAAAATTTTTGACGTGGAAACCCAAGTCCTAGGGGTAAAATCACATAAGAATTTTTAAAAATAAATTTGACCCAACAACAACTGGTGTAAAAAATTTTAATACAAATTTACCAGCTACAACCAGAAGGGGCTACAAACCCCTTATGTTTCTTCAAATACAACTAACAAGTTGCTACAACTTAACTCACAATATTGTGAGCCCTAGCACCACCCTACCACCCTGAAGAAAATATGTCTCAACCTGTGGACCTGTCACACACCAAACTCTCAACTTCCCACTGCTGAATAACCTATGCTATTTGATCACTTCCAAATCATCATTGTATATATCATTGCCACGCACTGCTCATGTGCATCCTTGTACACCTCGTCATACCCAATCACTGAACAAATAATTCTTCTTTGCTTTCAAGGCTTGCATCATCATTGGTGTACATCATCGTCATAGGGTATGTGCTATCATCATCAAGTATGCACCAAGTATACATAATAGTGCATAGAAGAGTGTTATCACACCATACCATGCATGTTCATCTTCATATCATCGTCATCATCAAGGCATGTGTCATCATCATGTATGTATTATAGCATGTATCATCACATCAATAAGAGTGCATCATAGCATGTACATGAGAGTGTAAAGTGTCCATCAAAGTACATAGGAGTGCATCATCACTTTACCATATATATCAATATACCATTGTAGTCAGTACTACTCACACATAGTTTATCATTGCTTACTCATCATACTGCATACTTCACACAACAATTCACTATCATACTATATACTCTTCACATAATACTGCATATACTTCACACAACCCTGTATATAACTATACCATTGTATTTATGGTTCACTCATACATTATCATCATCTAGTGCATCAATTCATATCACCGTTTATGCATATTACTATTTGCTAGTACATACACTTGTATACTGTATTCATTTACTTCACATACTACTTATTCATGCATACCTAGTTATTGAAAAGTGCAGAGATAACCCCAGGTGACGAAGACAACTTTTAAACCCAGACCTTAGGCAGCAATGTGTGAGGATTTGTCAAGGCTTGACTATTCATTGCTTGGATTGTTTACTTCTTTAACCCCAAAACAAAAGGATCACTGTAAAGGGGCTTGGATCGACAGTAACCTTTCTATGCGGATGTCTTCTCAAACTCGGGTCTGTAGCAGGATGATCTCCAACCAAAAAATGTGACTATTCTATGTTGGAATAACCGTAGTGTAATCTCTATGGAAACTTCTTATGCTACCTCAATCCACTCCCGAAAGCAATAGACCTCAAACTTGGTTCTGTCACAAAGAAGACAACTAAAATACTTGTTTGCCAAAACCTGGGAACATATGATAAAACCAGAACTCAAAAATCGTGTCTTAGTGAAATTTTGTATGCTACCTCTACTGTTGTTAGAACAACGAGAAAAACTCACTCAACTACCTCGAAAAAACATAGTCAAAATAGTCCATTCATTTATAATAGAAATGACAATTATTTTGGTGTATAAATACACTGTTTAGCCGTAAAAAGGAGGATAAGGCCAACCTGTTTGAGGGGTTAATAATTATTTAACATTTAAAATTGTTTTGGGGCCGACTTCTAGGAGGGGATAGATGGGTAAGGATTTATTTCATTAATTAAAAAACAAGGTTTTAATTCAACATTTAATTTATTTTTTTATCATTACAAATCAATTATTATTTTAATTATATTTTAGTACTTAATGACCTTAACCATGTGTGTGTGAGTGCCCATAATAAGATGTTTAACCACTTCTTGTCATAAGGGTTTAATTAATTTATTAAATTATTACAAGATGTTTTAACACTTCAACTTAATGTGGAGACAAGGCTTTAATAGACTTGTGGGTTTAAGGGTCACTAAATGAGGGATTCAAAGGCTAACCATAGTTAAGGTGCAATGGGCATCATAGTGCAATATCAATAGTGTTTTAAGGGAAAGAATTACAACATAGGGTAGTTTGTAGGCTTAGGGACCAAATATAAGATTTTAGGGACTTTAATTAGGTCAAGTAAGTTACCACATGCTTCCTAAACATGCCCTTCAAGGTGTGGGGGTGCCTAGACTTCTCCTAGGGTACCATGACCTCAATAAAACACAAATGACCACTGAAAGTGTCATTTGGACTCTTGAAACTTCTTCAACCCACCAAGGACACATTATAGGGTAATAGGGAAAGGTCAGGGAACCCAAAGAAATAACTGGGGAACCATATAAATAACTTTGGGGTACTTAAACACTCTAAAGGGTGTACATGGCTTTTGGCATTGTCCAAAGGGATCTAAGGGCTTGGAAAAGGTAAAAAGGTATCCTTTTACATTATCTGACTTCTAACCTTAAAGAGCCCCTCAAGGGTCACCAAGACACACCGACAGACACCTGTTGGCATCAATGACAATTTAGTCAACATGGACTCATAAACTATGCTTTGTTCAAAGGAAACACGACAGTTGCCAACATAAATCATTAGGTTCAATAAGGCAAGTAGACGGATGCAATGCATTTACAACTTGATATAAAAAGGGAGTCCCTATGGGAGATAGACAACATAAGAGATAAGAAGGAACATGAGGTTTCCACTCAAAGCCATGGCAAGAATCCAAGGGACTCCAATACATAAGGAGGAGCTTTGGCATGGACACCAAATGACAAGATGAGTTTGTAATATACCTAAATAGTATATTACTATTATTATTAATTAATTAACAATTAGGTTAATTAGTATTAATGGTCAAAGGTCACCTCTTTTCAGGGTCCGACCATTCATAGTTTAGCTTCCACATATAATGTAAACTTGTCAAATGTAATAAATGCTCAATTCAATAATGAATATATATATATTATCAATTATGATAATATTGGAAGGATGAACCCTTACAAGTGGTATTAGAGCTTAGGCTCCGCTCTAGTCAAAATATTTCCTGGGCATTCTTCCTCATTCACACCCAATCGCAATACGCTCTTCGCTTAGTGCGCATTCCACTCTTCAACACTCTCATCCATCTCTCCACCCCTCCATTCACCCGCATTTCATTCCTCTCTCACGCCCTATATTCATTGTGCTCCCCAATACCTTCTAGACCGGCTCCATTCTGTGCTCGTGCATTATCACAATCCTCCCCCTTCCGCTGCTATACTCCCACACCTCCTTCGCTCATCTCTTCCATATCACCGATTCTGCACACACCCCCACCCACTCTCCACACCATTCCCCATCCTCATGCAACACACTTCCTCCACTCCAGACTCCGCTGCTCTCCCCTGCGCTGCTCTTCTTCACGCCTCTATATGCTTATACTCCTGTAATTCCCACTCTCTACTGCTTCCATGATATTTCATTCCCTGTGATCCTTCATCCCCATTCTCCATGTGACCCCTCCATACCACTTCTCTTCCATGCGCAACACATCTGCATCCTCTGCGTGCATTGTGATATTGACAATCACAATGTCAATATCAATTGTAAAGAAAATGATGTTGTCATAGAAGTCAATGAAGTCAATAAAGTCAATGTTAACAAAAATTATGAGAGAATTGAAGTTATATGCAATGATGAAAATAAAAGTGTTAAATATGACCTTAATCATGATAACGTATAAGAACGAAACCCAGAGGATGGTGTGGAAAATGATGAGATGAGCATTCTATTAGTAGTCACAACTCAAGATATTCTAGAATTTCAAAAGGTTCCCAGAGAACAAATAAATACAAGCTCGTCAGACAAGGAAGTAAGTACATTATTAGTAGTTTCCACTACAGATAAGAAAACCATATCAAAGCATGCAGAAATATAAAAAATCTACATCAAAGTAGAAGGTCAAAAGAACACCATCGGATTAGAAGCTCAGAATAATACTCCATATAGTTGTTATGCGTTCATCTACAGAATCATATGCAAGAAAATATTTGAATGGAAACACGACCAAATATTTCAAGAACTACTAAACCGTGGCACCATTATTCGTGGCAAGAATTCCAGTTGCAACACACTCATAAGAATATTCGTGGACAAATATTTTTCAAAGCATGATGACTTGTAATATACCTAAATAATATATTACTATTATTAATTAATTAACAATTAGTTTAACTAGTATTAATGGTCAAAGGTCACCTCTTTTGAGGGTTCAACCATTCATAGGTTAGATTCCATATAAATGTAAACCTGTCAAATGTAATAAATGATCAATTCAATAATAAATATATATATTATCAATTATGATAATATTGTAAGGATGAACCCTTACTGAGTTCTAACGAGGGTAGCCATGGTTGGGAAAGCCCTACCGCTTAAATAATGACACTTCTAGAAGTAGCAAGAAAGTTCTATGTCATTAAAAAGTGGGTTCATATCTAAGGTTTATGAAACCTAGTCATAGGATAATGCAATAATGCAAGCATAATAGAATCCTATCCTATATGCCAGTTAATATTTATACCTTCCAAAGGTGCGAGCAGGCTCAGAAATGGTAAAAATCCAGTAAGGCTCGACGAAATTGCATAAAAAAGGGACCTTACACCACGATATTAGTCCATAAAGTTTGTAAAATAAAAACAATTGAGTGAAAAATATAGGAAAGTGGGTAAAAAAATTTGACATTTTACCATACCATTTGAGTTTTTACCACAAATAGTGCTTTGGGATCCCTTTTCACCCTCAATATTCAAATGCCGATTCCGAGAGCTACAAGCAACGGAATCACAAACCGTCTAGACCAGGTAAATCCTCTCATCATGCTCTATCATTTAATTGTTTTCATTTCAATTTTTCATGGTCAAATTTTTGGGTATTCATTACGAAAATTGGGCAATTCGGTCCATGCAGGTCACAAATCATCACGACACATGTAGGGCTAGGTCCACATGGGAAAAGCGAAGCCTTCATGCATGTCCATGTTACGATTCATTCGGTGACCTGGGTGGAGTGCCATGAATGAGGTTTTTTAAGAGTTTTAATTCACAACTAGCTCTTTCCTTTGCAGGATGGTCATCGATTGGAGGGAAAGGGAACATGATGATGTTGATATGGCGGTGCATGGCAATATACCAGCCCAAAAAGCATTACAAAGGTGTGGGATTTACAATTTTTTGAATCTTATGAGTATGAGGGCACAACCAAGATTACTACAAATGCTCATCAATTATTGGGATGCATTCAATATAGATGGGATGCCACTCAAAATCGAGGTGGAAGACATATACTTTATCATTGGACTATCTTTCCAAGGCGAGGTGGTCAATCTTAGAGCTCATGGAGGCCGTGGGGGAATGACTATACATGAGTACATTGCCACATATTTCCTTCCCAACATTAAGAAAGTGGGAATTCAAGTCCCTATCCATGCGATCCATAGTCTAAGTCTCAAAGTGATCATCCTAGTCTTGGCCAGGATATTGGGTTTTACATCATTACACCAGGAATCATGGCCTCTCATGTTCTATGTGATGGAGTATATGAGGCCCACCATTTATGACTGGAGCACACATTTTCTAGGAAACATGAAACATCAGCTGACAGAGTGTAAAATTGGTCGGGCCTAGAACTTTGGATTCACCAACATACTGTGTAGTTTCTTTTTTGAGAGGGTAGCGGGTCTTAGCCCCAAAGTTGAGGTCCCTCCTCATGGTCTATGTGATCCATCCCAAAAATGTTGGACATAAGTGATGCATTGGTTAGGAGGAGGCATAGTGCCTTCTCCATTCACAAATAATTTCTTCAATTGGTGGTGATGATAGGTGATCACCATAGATGACTACCCCTATGAAGGGATAAACTTCTGTGGAGATAGGGAAATTGTTGGAAACAATGGTCACACTGAGAAGGGGGGTGAATCAATGTGATGGAAATTAAAACCATTTTCAACTTCTATCAATTTAGCAGAGTTCATCAATGCATTATACTACTGCATACGTTATCATTTCATACTAATAAATAATGAATCACAAGCATATCATCGACTAGATTAGTGAATTATAACAAATAAAACAAGAGAACACAACATTAGTTTGGTAAACTTGTTTTATGTATTGTACATGGAAGACTTCAATCTTCACGATTAGATCAACACCAACTGATAAGAAGAGCATCAACTCCAAATCCAAGACCCAACTTGGTTTTCTCAGGTCCAACTGAGAAAGGGTTGAGGAATCCAATCCCCAAGGTTTCCAAACTCTGCTTGCAGTAAGAACCAACTCAATCAATCAACTTTCATTGTTATAAACCTGCCATTGACATCAACTTGTCATGAAATTGTCACTTGTCATCACCCTGTTGAACTTGTCATTAACAGTTTTATTGTCATGTCAAATCATATTACTGCTTTGTCATGTCAATTGCCAAATCAAGCTGTCACAAGCTATTGTTAACTGGTTCCATTTATGTGCTGTCAAATCAGACTTTCACTGTCATGTACTGGCTAGTCAATTACGGTCATCAAAACTTGCTCAATCTGCTCATACATTGGTACTGTTGTCTCTGTTAAGTCAACTGCAGTACTTGTTAAGTCAAATCAAATCAAGCACATTGCTGTTAATCTTCTCAACACATCCAAGTCATCTTAATACAATGCTTCTCATCATCAAAGGTAAGAATGGATATGTATCAGTCTTCCACTGCTGCATTCATCAAATATTTGCTCATCAAAGGTCATGCCATCAAATTTTTTCTCATAACATCATGCCAATATTCAAGAGTCTGGTAATCAATGTTTCGATTATCTTCAATGTGTGAATTCATTAGTATTCAAGAATTTTGAAATTACAACTAATCCTGTGACTGTCTTATAGACACAAGAATTGATCTCTATGGTATCAACACTCTTTATTGCAACAATGTGGACTTACTAGCAAACTTCAGATTCTTGTAGCTTGAGAATTGCTTCGATTCTATTATTAACACCACTTCCAGTTTGTGCACAATTCCTATAGGTAGTGTATACAACCCAGTAAAGTGTTCACACTTTCCAGCAATGAAGGTAATTTTCTCGCCCAACATTGATGCTCACCTCCTAGCAATAGAGATATAAGTCTTGTTGTCCGCCGATTGCACACTAGTAGTAGAAATCCAATGAAAGCTGTCTCCTCACTTAGGAAAGTGGGAGAGGTGTGACCTTGGGGGCAAGCACAGAGCCAGGTATTGTCACGTACTGCTAGCTCCTCCCTTTAGGCTAACTCCTAACGAAGCCAAAGGGGGTAGTCCCTAACAAAAGAGTTTTTTAAGGCTCTTAAGTTGTTAAAGTGTTTTTTAAAAGGTTGTAGATGCGGATGGGTGTTATTTAGGAGTTGTTATAATTAAATATGTTTACTTATTATGAGTATGAAACATAATCAAAAGCAATCCACGTTGCAAACAAGAGATTAAAAAAGATAAGTAAAAATTCCAGACTTTAATTAAGCATTCAGTGATAGCAATTATAATGAACCACAGACAATTGATCAATATAGAATAATTATGCAGATTTAATCAAGGACCAATGCCTTATGGATTCAATGATACTGAAATGCGCAAAATAAAATAATAAGTCTAGGAATCCAACTAGTGAGTATTAGATTGTGCGAATGCTCTTGGTAGGTTTTAAGGATTTTATGTGCTCTTGATTTAGGTGTCAATGAAGGTTTGTCAAAAGCCGGGAGAATATGCTAAGTTCCCTCCGTTGAAGACATGTCGGGCCCACCTAGTATCCCAGGATGGTATCGTGAAGATTGACCAACTAGCTGAGAATCTTAGACAGTAGGATTCCGACGCCTCTACGAGGAAGTACTTTGGAATATTCCATACAATGCCGATGCGTTGGTTACAGGGTGTTAAGTTTTATTAAGTTATTCTTGCAGGGTTAAAGATCCAGTGCCATTTCTGGGTACTTCGATCCGAGATAGGTCAGAGCATACTTTGGCAAGGAGGGGAGGGAGTTAATTAATTAAATGGGTGTGTGTTGCAAGTTTGATTAAACTAGTTAATTAAGACTCTTCAATAGAGAGCACTCTTGACCTTGTCTTATGACAAAGGTTCAAGAGACTTAGCTAATCTAAATGCCTAATGCAAGGATGTGCAAATCTAAAAATGCTCTTCGATAGAGAGTGCTCTTGACTTGGGTTCTAACAAGTTCAAGAGACTTAATAATTAATGAGTTAAACTAGCAAACAATAGAATGCATGAAAATAAAAGAAAGACAGTTAAACAAACTCTCCAATAGAGAGCACTCTTGATCCACCTTACGGTGAGATTCAAGAGATTTTGGTTCTTTTTAAGATTAACAATTATAGAGAAAGATACACCACAATGCAAGTAATAAAATCTAATCTAGCAATTAGTAGTTACACTTAATGAACAACTAGCAATTAGTGGAAATGAAAACTAAGTCTAATCAAGAGAACTAAGCTAAGTGCTTTAAGTTAAAACTACACTAAGAAAAAATGAAAAGGAAAACAAGACACACTTCCCCCAAATAGGGGAAGTAGAAAAGATGGGAGGCTTGCTACCACTAGCCTATTTATTAATAATTTACAATGCTTTGTTGTGTTCAGTTTCTTCTTGAATGAGCAGATGGTGAGAAGGGGAAGAAAGAGGAGGGAGATGTTTTGCTCTTTTTGCTCTTGCTTGCTTTTAGCCTTTGGGCTCTCCTTCTCTTGCCTGAAACTAAGAGGTTTGAACACTAACTCATTATGGTGTTAGTTTATAAACACAAATTGAAACTAGACCTACAAACTTAGTGACAAAAAACGAACCCAACCCTTACCAAAACCGGAAGAAGAAAAAGAGGAATAAAAGGCTATGAAAAGAGAAGTGAAAAAGAGGACAAAGTAAGGTCAAATAAGGATAAAAGCAAAGGTGAAAGAGGGCTGCAAAAAGTGATGAAGATGGCTGAAACTAGGGCCCAAAACGTGGCTGCAAAATAGGGTAAATAAGGCTGAAAATTACGGCAAAAAGAGGGCTGCAAAAAGTGAAGAAAGAGGGAAAAAGTGGGCAGCGAAAGAGGAGAAGAAAGGACTGCAATAAAAAATGAATGATGGCTGCAAATTGAAGACGGGAAAGCCAACAGGGGCATACGATTTGGTGAATGAATGTTCACTTTAGCCCAAACCTTGCCCTAACCCAAGAATGTAAAAAATTCTTCAACTTTGAAAGATGAATAAAAATGAAGAAAAACATTCAAACTCGTGGCTTTTCTTGATGATACTTGGATTCCTTGAAGCTTGAAATTTCCGGAAGTTGTCTTGACTTCAAGAGGAGAGGATGCACCTGAGCTTGAACTCCTACTTGGTTGGATGAAGTGATCTACACAAATTCAACTCAAACACTTGCCAAAAGATGGATTAGATCATGTATGTTTTACCAATTGAAATATAAAAGAGCATATTATATAACTGAATAACCAACGCTACTTTCAATTTCTAAGAGTGAAACCATAAAAAATTAAATTGAAACTTCAAATAATTGATCTTACGTGCTTACAAAATCCTTCCAAAGCATGAATCATTAACCGACATAAGCATGAAATGAGAGAATTGAAACACTATCACCTCATTCGCTAAGAGCATTCATCCACATTTTACAAACCATATGAGCCTCCAAAGCCTTAAAATTTATTCCACGGTTGCATAAAACAACAAGAATTTACAGAGTTTGGACAGAGTTTCTCTACATAAAAATCCATCTTGTAGAGCTCAAAAGAGCCTCTACTTATACAAAAAAGAAAGAAAATAGGGCTCAAATCCCTAAATCCGGATTAACGAAGTAATTGAATGAGCTCGGCATGATGATTTGGAGTTGAACTGAGCTGCAACTGAGTGCTGGAGTAATGAGGGGGGGTGAGGTGGCTCATCCTCCCTTGTAATGATCACCCAACCAATAGATAACCCACAGTTCAACCAAAAATGGATTTGA
Source organism: Pseudotsuga menziesii (assembly GCA_001517045.1). NCBI lineage: Eukaryota > Viridiplantae > Streptophyta > Pinopsida > Pinales > Pinaceae > Pseudotsuga > Pseudotsuga menziesii. The sequence goes on from LPNX010688449.1 coordinate 75,928, forward strand.
CCAAAGAGGGCAAATTTCTGACTGATAGTTCAACTGCTACACTCCGATACTTGATCTGAAACTGACCGATATTAATTGGAATCATCATAAATGCTCTGTGCTATGTCATTTAGCCTTTTATTTTATTTAATTTGGTTTATTTTGGAGAGTTTTTTTATTTTCTCCAAAATATTCATTTTTAATATTTTAATTAATAATTTCTCCGTAAATGACTTTTTTTGAGAAATTATTAATTATGAGGCTGAATGAACCTCTGAAACTTGGAGATAGCTGGTTGGTTGATCATGAATGATTTTTGGCTTAAGGTTAGAGCCTTCAATCACTGAATTCAGGTTTCGGATGACTAACTTATTACAAATTGAATTTTTCCATTTAAATTATGGAAAAATTTAATTTAAAAACTTAGGGAAAAATAAAAAATAAAAATTTTGACGCGTCCGGTAAAATTTTTTCAATTTTTTTCCGAGGGTCCTAGTGACTTAGGACATGACCATATTCAATTGTAATAATGTCTAGTAGGTTTATATATACTCAGTTGGGCTCTAATACCCCCCCAAGGCCCATAATTCAAAATCGGACATTCCAGCTTTGGAGGAAGCGAGAGAAAACCTCGTCAATTATACTCGGCTATAGGCAAAGCATAATTGTCAAGGGAAAAAAATTCCCTGGAATACCTTAGTTGAAATTCTACGTCTTAGGAGACCGAACCACTCAAAAACACCCTACTAGCACATTTTATTACAAACTCCACGGGGCCATGGTCATAATTATTCAAAACAAAAACTGACCAGCCAAAACTGGCTAGGCACAAAGGAAGATCATTTGATACACTAGAAACAAATATTTATCATGTTTTTAAAATGGGGGCTCCTCAGCTAATCTAGCTATGGTCCAAATAAGTTGGCAACAAGTCTCAGATCAGGGTAACTCAATTCACAGTGAAGAAACTCAATTTCTAACAACAAGACAAATAAGCATAGAATTGGCAATACAACCCTCCTTCACCTCAACATTGAAATATCTGAGTTTGATTCTTTTAAAAATTTCTTTTGCGGGAATAGATCTCTGTATATAGTATGTGGATGGATTCAAGATAAGAATAACATGAAGCACTTCTTCATTGCTGCAACTGCGACTGTCATGTCTTGAACTTCTTACTCTGCTGTGGCTGCCATCAAGGCATATAAAAATTCAAGTACGAAAATCAGATTTGAAACCTCTTTACACTGTGGCCATGCCTCACGCTCTGTATACCCGAGATCAGAGAGAAGAAATCCAACTCACTTTTGTGGCTGTGTATACTACTGCTGCAGATAAATCTTTTCATGAACTGATCAAAATTTTTCATCCTCAATTATGGCTGCCTCAATGGTTATACCCAAAAATTAGAGCAAATCTTTCAACTTGGATGATCATAAATGAGGGCATTAGCCTCATATTTATATTATTTTGTTTTATTTTATTTTATTTTTTATTAAATGGAGTCTACATAACTAATATATTATTAATTTTTCTTTAAATATGAATAAGGCCGACCTGTCTTATAAAAAAATATTAACTTCACTTTTCTTTGGTCGACTCACCCAAAGATGGGGTTAACATTGCCACACAACTTCAAAAATTATTATCTCTTCAACCGTGAGGAGTTAGTGGGCACTCCACATACCACCAAAAAGAGCTTGACGAGGACTATCATCCTACGAGGGTATTGCTTTCATTGGCAAGGTCATTCACTCATATTTTCTTCAAGTTTTGCAGTACGTCATGAAATGATTTTAATTCTTCTTAATAGCTTCTTCACATACTTTTATGGAACCAAGAGCCACAACACCAACCAAGGGATTCAATAATGCATCAAGGGCCTTACTTTAAGAGTTGTTCCATACTTGGAAAGGTCTCGGTCCATTCAATGCCACATTACATCATGGGTGTCGTTATTAATAACATGTCAAATGGTTACATCATACATCATGCATCACGTGTAAGAACACCATCACCATCACAAGCAGGGGAATCATCGACATGTATTGGATTCAAGAACTATTAGGCACAAGCAATGGGATTCAAAGTTTCAAACTATCATGTCTACGAGCCATTGAACCACCCTGCAAGTTTTGTGTGCTTGATGCCACATCAATCATCATGGGATTTGATCTCTTCAAGCAATTCTTTACATGTGGTCTTCAATAAAAACATGACCATGAAAGTCTTCTGTAACACCCCGGTTTTGACCCCGTTTGCATTAAATGTACTTGATGTATATATTGTAATGAATCATGGTGTGGAGGTAAAGGAAAAAGCCCCACCATCGATTTGGTTGTGTTATGTTTCAGCGAATGGAATCATTGCCGATGGTATATCGTGGTATACGACACATATTAAGTTTTGTCATCATGTAAACATGAATTTTAATTAAATGAACCTAGCCAGCTATGTTCACTGCAACCATATTGAAAAGGGCATGATTTTCCTAAGGATAGGGAGGGGGAATTATCAAACCTTGAGCCTATGGGGAAAAGCCACATGTCAGCTGTTAAACCCCTTTACTTGTCAACCACCCTTTTTGATTTACTCACCTTCCCTTGTCTTATCCAACTACCACCTTAAATGTTCTGCTATTAGTTGGGGCAGTTATTTGCTGGGGAGTGGAGTGTGGCAAGGCTGTCAGTCCTTGCCCACACGCACACTCCACCAGTAGTTTGACCCTCATGCTGGCAGGAAAACCCCTACGGCCATCACTCAACTCTCACCACGACTGCAGGGGCACTCTCCCACTTGGCGATTGTTCCTCGTTCACCCTTACGCGCAGGGACTTTCTTTTCACCATGGACCGTTTTGGCATTGTGGCTCGCTCATCCTCATGAAGGAGGGGGATCATTCTCCTCATGCACTGATTGGGATTCCCATTGTTCTGCACACGCAACAAGGAGGAGAGCCATTTTTGGTTGTCATTCACATTTTTCTACCAAGTGGTATCTCGTGTGTTTTCCATCCGGATTTTGTGGTCCGTGTGCAAATTCCCCTCACGCACAGGTTGGGAGTCTGTTGGTCTTTCCCATTTTCAGAATGTGTGTATTCCCCTTTGCTTCATTGTTGAGAACGAGCTATTGTTTCCCCATGTTTTGTTGGTTGTGGTTGCTTTTACGTTTTGGGCTGTTGTAGGCTGTTATGGAGTCATTTTGGCCACGATAGGGCCAAGAACAACTTAGGAATTGTTTTCCCTGTCCAAGCTATGAATCACTTGTTTGACTGCGTGTATGCAGTGGTTGGTCTTCAGACTGTGTTGGAGTAGGGATGAGGGCTTGGTTTTCTTGATAAACCTGGTGTGTTTGGGAACCACACAGATGGAACTAGAGGGCTGGCTTTCTTCTCCACAAACCCTGAATAGCATTGGAAGGGAGGTCAGGGCCTGAGGGACTGTGTAGCAGAGAAGGGACTGATTTCCTTGTGTTGGGTGTGTGTGGGTGTTCTAGAAGTCAGGCTAGTTCTGGTGTAGGTGCCCTTAGCTCTGTAATGGGCTCACCAGCTTAGCAATTGGCCTTTCCCAGCTCCTTGATGGCCTGATAAACCCGACCATGTTGGCTTGGATGTCTTGTTGATGGCCTGATAAACCCAACTGTTGGCTTGGATGATCTACTGTTGGCTTGATAAACCCAACTGTGTTGGCTTGGCTGATCTGTGTATCCTTGGCTATGTTTAAGCCTGCTTGTTCCTTATTTATTGGGGAAATCATGCCAAGCTCGGAGGTGGCAGTGTTGCTGAGAGATTAAGGAGCACGCTGGCCTATGGTTGGGTGGAACATTGCAACGACGTAGCTGGTTGCGGGACGAATTATTTATAAGATAAGTACTCTTGACCATTTCGTATATGCATTTATATTTACTGTTTAATGAACATGATGAACATGCTGAATGCTTGTATGAACATATGTTTGCTTCCGCTGTATGATAAATAACTATGTATCTGTGCATGTTCTAGTTCAAAGCATTTTACTTCAGCATTTTATGTATGTTCATGTTCATGGGGTGGTTAGCTCGGATGTTTAATGACACCGTAGCGTCCTCTTTGCCGGTCGGAGGTCGTGGATGTTACATTGTGGTATCAGAGCGCATGTTACAACATGGGCTTGAATGGGCCATGAAGATGCAGTGAAAGAACCATCATGGTAGCATTGGGCCTCAGAAGGCCATGAGAAACTAGATAGCAAAGGCAGGTTTCCTTCTGCCCAACAGGGATCAGAAATTATGACAAAAAAATTTCGTTGATTTTTTTGGAAAGAAAATTTTCCAAGTACCAAACTTGTCAGATCATCAGAGGACTAAGTGAGAAGGTCCACCGATACATCAGAGCGGCATAGGCGGAAGGCCACCTGACGAGGAGTAGGAAGAAATGATTTCAATTTTTTTTATAAGTGTTCATTGGCCATCGACAGAGAATAGTGGTTGTGGGAGCCACAGTTTCAGCGGAGATCAGCCAAAGACTGCCGAAACGCCGACCTATTTTAGTTGAAAAACTGCCCGAAACAGGCCATCGACGATCAACGAAGATCAATTGATTGGCGCCGAAATGACGGCTCCGTATGGCTAAGGACCGCCGAAACGTCGACGGAGATAAGTTGAGCGGATCGGTGAAAATTAGATGAAGGAACCGCCGAAATGTCACCGCTGTTGGAGAAAGTTAGAGGATGAAGGCGCCAACGCAGGAGAGAAAGAAGAATGAAATTTTTGAAAAATTTGTCTGAGTGTTGAGACCATCGGCGATCGACGAAAGTTAGTGGTTTGGACTGCCGATGCGTCGGAAGAGGTTTGTTGTTTGGACCTTCGACATGTCGGAAAATATTAGAAGAATGGATCGCCGAAACGTCGGCTCACTTAGTGGGGACCATCGGCAAAATTTAGGGGATGGAGCCGCCGATGCGGTGGCTGACGTCAGAAGAAGTTAGTTGTTCAGATCGCCGAAACGTCGATAGAAAATAGTTGATGAGACCGCCGATACATCGGAGCAAGTTAGTGGATTGGGTCGCCGACGCCACAGAAGAAAATAGTTGTTGGGTCGGCCAATGCGTCAGATGAAATTAGCTATTGGTGAGTCTGTCGTTGCGGCCGCCATGTGGACTGGCACTGCGATGATTAGAAGTTAAACCGCTAATGCTCCGATCACCAACACACACAACTCTTAGTGGTTAACTGTTCCAACAGTCGATGATTTTATGGTCTGCGGAACCCGCAGTGGGATTACTACCCGCAGTTGTGGCTTCCTAGTTAACTATCCACCCGATTAACAGTGGTTCCGACCGCTGATGCAGCATTATGAAGTTAGTCTCCTCATCGATGTCGTAGTGGGTAAAGTTTTCGATCGTCGACATATCAGAGGAAATCAGTTGATGAGGTTGTCTTCGGTAGTAGTCCGAAAGCTTAGATGACTGAATATCCGATATAGCGGAAAACTTTAATTGTTGGAGCCACTGATACATCGGACGATGTTAGTTGAGAGGGCCACCAATGAGTGCCAGAGGAATTTGTTGTTTTGACTGCCAAAGCATCGGAAATTTTGTTGGGATGAGACTCGATTTTATACAAGGAAATTTTTGGGTTTTCAAGTAGGTTTTTAGCAGATTGTCAGTGGATTACAGGGCTGAAAAGGAAGAAGATTTTGTGTTTAAGAGAAATTGTTATTTTTGATTTTTCCAGGAGAAGGTAAGTAGTTTTGATTTATATCAATATTATGCATCTAACAGTTTTCTACTAACACGTTTGCAGAATCATAGTCACCTTCAAGGGCAGTATTTTAGAAATTGCAGTTTGGTAAGTAAGTGGTGATTCACTCATGAGAACCCGTGACGGATATGATGCTCGGGATTCTTACGAACGTGCGAGAGATGCCATGGGAGAAAATGTCTGTAATGGAAATGATGACATAGAGTCTAATGGACAAAGATTCCAGGAGACATGTAACACCCCGGTTTTGACCTCGATGCATTAAATATACACGATATATATATATATATATATTGTAAATAATCATGGTGCGGAGCTAAAGGCAAAGGCCCCACCATCGATTTGGTTATGTTATGTTTTGGATTGGAATTGTCACTGATAGTATATCAGGACATACGCCATATATTAAATTGTGGCATCATGTAACTATGCTTTTTAATTAAATAAACCCAACCAGCTATGTTCACTGCAACCAAATTGAGAAGGGGCATGATTTCCTAAGGTTAAGGGGGGGATTGATAAACCTGGATCCCGTGGGGAAATCCATGTGTCACCACCCTGTTTGATTGCTCACCTTTCCTTCTCTCATCCAACCACCACCTTAACTGTTCTGTTGTTAGTTGGGGCATCTAATTGCTGGCAAGAAAACCACTACGCCCACGCCTGCACTCTCTCCACGATGCGCCTTTTGGGTTGCGGATGGTCTGCCCACTATCTCGATCGTGAGTTGTTCATTTTTCCCATGCAGAGCGAAGTTAAAAGGGATTACAATTGTTGTGTGGGGGTTCGTTCTCCTCTTCCTCACCGACCGTTAGTCTGGGGATCTATACTTCCTCCTGCTCCTACATAGAGTCTGTGTTTTTACTCCACCATTGTTTTTCCAACGTTGCTGCAATGTCTGGACTGTGCGACGTTTTGTTGCTTCATCATGACCCGTTGCTGTGGTTTTCTACTGTTGTTTTCCACCTTTGTTGGCTACATTTTCCCTTGTGAATTGGCTGCGGTAGGCGGCTGTGGGATTGTTTTGGCCACAATAGGGCCAAGAACGATCCAGGGAGTTGCTTTTCCCCTGTTAAAGATTAATAGCTGGTTTGCTGCATGCACCCAGTGGTTTTGTCCTTAGACTGCATTGGAGTGGTGAATGAGGGCCTGATGTGCTTGATAAACTTGGTGGGTTAGGAACCACACAGACAGAGCTAGTGGGCTAGCTTTCTTCTCCACAACCCCTGAATAGCACTGGAAGGGAGATTAGGGTCTGAGGGACTGCATTGCAGAGAAAGGACTGATTTCCTTGTGTTGGGTGTGTGTGTGGGTGTTTTAGAAGCCAGCCTGGTTCTGGTGTCAATGTCTGCAACTCTTAAATGGGCTCACCAGCTTAGCATTTAGCCTTTCCCCAGCTCTTGGATGGCCTGATAAACCCAACTTGGTTGGCTTGGCTGATCTGTTGTTCGCCCGATAAACCCAACTGTGTTGGCTTGGCTGAACTGTGTACCCTTGTGGTGTGGTTATCATTGGCTATGTATAAGCCTGCTAGTTCCTTATTCCTTGGGGAATCATTTCTGGCTCAGGGGTGGCAGCGTTGCTGAGAGATTAAGGAGCATGCAGGCCTATGGCTGGGTGGAACGTTGCAGTGACGTAGCTGGTTGTGAAACAAGTTCTTTATAAGATAAGTATTCTTTCCTAACTTATGTCTGCAACCATATTTACCATTGATGAATGGTGATGTACATGTTAAACGCTAATTGATATGTTTTGCTTCCGTTGTGTATATGAATGATTATGCTTCATAATATGTTTTATGTTTTTAAGTATCATGCTTCAGCATTATATGCATGTATGTTCATGTTCATGGGGCTAGATGCTTGGTTGATTTGGTGTGTGGTAGCGTCCTCTTCGCTGGTCGGAGGGTCAGGGACGTTACAGTGTGGTATCAGAGCTTTGGTTGCGGCATGGGTCTGAATGGGCCATGAAGATGCAGCAACAGAGCTTATGTTGCAGCAATTGGGCCTCAGAGGGCCATGAAAAGATCAGTTAACAGAGGCAGGTTGCTCACTGCCCAGAAGAAACCAGGAGAAATGGGTGATGACAAGAAAATTCACAAAAAATTTCTAAGTGCCAGAATTGTCGGCTCATCGAAAAACTTGGTGCAAAGTTCTTCTGATGCAACAGAAAAGATAGTCTAAAGGTCACTCGATGTACGGAAATCAGAAGAAGATTGTGGAAGGAATTGCGTTCGTCGCTCGTTGGCCCATCAGAGAACTTAGTGCAAAGTTCCTCCGACACGACGAAAGTGTTAGTTTGAAGCCCACCCGATGGCGGAAGGTTTTGTGAAATTTTGGTAAAGTGTTAAAATCGTCGGCGCATCGGAGAACTCAGTTAGAAGTTCTTCCGACACAGCAGAAGAATAAGACTGAAGACCACCCGACACCTACCATCGGCGATCAACGCCACTTAGTTAAAGGAATTGCCGATGACACGTCGGCGGAGGATAGTATATTGATCAACGACGGAGAGGAATTTGGAAAATTTTTATGAAGTAGCGAAATCATCGGCGATCAGCGATGATTAGTTGATCGCATCGCCGATGCTTAGATGATTACGTTGCTGATGCGACAAAAGTTTGATGAATACACCGGAAGAGATTGGCTGATTGTGTGCCGCCGTTGCGGATGGATAGGAAACTATGCTTCCGACGGGTAGAGCCTCCGACCGCCGATGCTACAGAAGATAGTTGATCCGACGACCGATGCGGTGGAAGATAGAGGAGGAAATTTCTGAAATTTTTTTAAGGCACAAGATCATCGGCTATAAAAACATGTTAGTGGTTGGGATCGCTGATGACTAGAGGATGGGATCGCTGACATGGAAGGAAGAAGAAAATTTTTGAAATTTTTCTTAAGTGTGGAAAACCATCGGTGATCGGCGAAAGATAGATGATCGGAGCGCTGATCGGTAGAAATTAGTTGTTCAAGCGTTCACCGTTGCGGCTAGTTAGTGAACTATCCCGTTGATGCATTAGTCTTTCCACTCGCCGATGTCGAGGTGTTTAATGAATAGTGGCTCCGAGTTCCGATAACATAACTAAGGCGGCGTTTAGTGCTCGGGAGCGCCGACACTACGGAAGTATTGAGGTTTAATTTGTTGATACGATGGCGACAAATAGTTGATTTGATCGACGACGTATAGGGGAAGATGGAGGTGACGGAGTTGGCGGAAGATAAAGGAAGTTTTCACCGACAAATAGTTAAACGGATCGCCAAAGAATAAGAGATGGTTGAGCCGATGAAGCGGCGGAAAAGAAGACTAAAGAGAAAAGTTTTGAAAATTTCTCTAAGTATGGGAATCGTCAGCGAAATTTAGATGATGGAACCACCGATGCGGCAGCGGACACCGAAAGAAATTAGTTGTTCGGACCGCCAATGCTGTCGACGAAAAATAGTTGTTGGGATTGTCGACACCGTGAAAGAATTTAGCTATTTGTAAGTCCGCCGTTGCGGCTGTCGAGGGAACTATTCCACCGATGCATTAGTCTGTCCACTCGCTGATGCCGCAAAGATTAGTCGCTCCGACCACCGACAAGCTGTGATCCGTGGAAACCCTAGAAGGTTTGTTGGCCGCCGATCGAAAGAATTCGAGGGTTGTAAATCCACCATTGCGAAGGTCTAAGACACTATCCACCCGATGGATAGTAGGTCCAATAGAAGATAGATGTTCACAGAACCCACAATGAGATCACTTTCCGCCGTTACGGTTGCCCAAGGGACTGCACACCCGATGAATAACATGTCCGACTGTCGATACCACGAAAGACCTTAGCTGATGAAACCACCAATGGATAGACCTTGTCATCGCCTTTACAGTTCGGAGGGTTAGATCCCTACGGACCTGACATGCCGAAGGGAAATAAATGAACAGACTGCTGATGAGCTAGGTGTTTTGACCACCGAAGTGTCAGAAAGATAGTTGGGAGGAGGTCCGATTGGGCCAAAGGATATTTGGGTTTTCGAGAGAACTTCTCAGTGATTTTTCAAGTAGTTTTCAACTGCCTTTCAGTAGGCTTTCAACAGATTGTCAGTGGTCACAGAGCTGAAAAGGAAGAAGAGAAGATTTTGTGTTTTTAAGCAAAACTGTTATTATTATGTTTCTCCAGAGGAAGGTAAGTGGTTTTGATTTATATTAATGATATGCATCTAACAGTTTGCTACTAACACATTTGCAGAATTATAGACCACTTCCAAGAGGAGTATTCCAAGAAGAATAGTGTGGAAAGCAAGAGGTGGTTCAGTCATGAGAACCCATCACGGATATGATGCTCGAGATTCTTACGAGCGTGCAGGAGATGCCATGGGAGAAAATATCCGCAATGGAAATGACGACATAGAGTCTAATGGAAGAAGATTCCAGGAGACACCGTCCGAGGTTGCAGCCACCATGAGAAGATTGATTAAGCCCAAGAAGAGTAGCATTAGTTGAATTCTGCCATGTTGCAGAGTTTGACAGACTTGCAGAGAAAGATAGATTCTGGATGAGGTACATCAAGACCCGAAGGCAGTAAAAGAAGCACTAGGAGGAGGAGAAGGACTTCCAGTGGTTCATCTGACTCTGAAGAATCCAGTGGAGATACAAGTTCATCTTCTCATAAAAAGGAAAAGAAGAAGGAACCATAGGGATCGCTCTCGAGATGAATTTAGGAAAGCTAAACCTCCTACATTTTATGGTGAGATAAAGATTGGACAAGAGGCTGAAGCTTGGCTTCTTGGGATAAAGAAGTACTTTCAAGTGCAGGATTATTCAGGAAACATGAAGGCAAGAGTTGCCATATTCAATCTGAATGGAAGAGCAACCATTTGGTGGGAACACTTCAAGCAAGTAAAGAAGATCAGTGAAAGGAGACCAAAGTGGAAACAGTTCAAGAAGTATTTCAGGCAGAAATACCTCTCCGACAGGTATTATGATGACAAGATCAAGGAGTTCCATGAGCTAAGATTGGGACAGCAGACCATGGATGAATATTCCAATAAGTTCTTGGAATTGTTGAGGTATGTCTGGTACATCAGAGATGAAAAAGTGAAGGTCCAGCGGTTTCTGAGTGGATTTCCTTAAGCCTACAAAGATAGAATTGAGTTTTATGAACCAAGAACTCTTGAAGAAGCGATAAGGAAGGCTAAGTATTGCTATGAGCAAAGCAAAGGTAAACCTGATTACCGCAAGGCATGGAAGGATAATAAGAATGAGAAGTTTGATCAAAGAAGGAAAGGTTTCAAACCTTCTATATCAGCAGAGGCAGCCATCCCAAGCTGTGAGTAATCCAGTTGGAGTGACAGGTGGAAAGCCTAAAGAGCCACACCAGAATAAAGGTCCACTCAAATGTTGGAAATGTGAAGGACCCCACTTGCGTAGATATTGTCCACTTGAGAATGAAAATACAAGGCCAACTTATAACATTTAGGAAGCAGAAACAGTGGGTCAAGTAGCAAGGGCAGTCCCTAGAATTTATGCAGCACTGGAGGACCGCTAGGTAGATCACCAGTCAATTGTGGTTGAAGTTGTAGGTAAGATTGTTGAACAATTTCTTTCTATTTTGATTGACCCTGGTTCTACTCACAGTTACATTACTCCTAGAGTAGTGGAGATTTGTGATTTTAATAAGGTAAAGCATGGGAAATCTTGGTTAGTTCAGCTAGCCACTGGGACTAAGAGAAAGGTCAGTGAAGTGGTGGAGAAGTGTCCATTAGTCATGAATGGATTGATCACTTGTGTAGATCAGAATGTCCTACCGCTTGGTTCCTATTATGTTCTCATTGGAATGGATTGGTTAGAGGCTCACAGAGTAAAGCTTGACTGTTATAACAAGACTTTTGAATGCACGGATGAAGAAGGAAACCCAGTAGTTGTGAAAGGTATTCCGAAGGTAATTTCAGTAAGACAGGTTTCAACAATGCAGTTGAAGAAGTTCTGTAGGAAAGGTTGCCAGTTATATGCAGCTCATATTCTGGAACCAACAAGAGATGAAACTCCTAGGTTGGAGGACTATCAGGTGCTACAGGAATACAAATATGTGTTTCCTGATGAGATTCCAGGGCTTCCTCCAAAGAGGGACATTGATTTCACCATTGAACTTGTGCCAGGAGCAGCACTAGTGTCCAAAACACCCTAAAGAATGAGTACATCGGAGATTCTAGAGTTGAAGATGCAACTATAAGAGTTGTTGGAAAAGAAGTATATCCGACCGAGTGTGTCTCCTTGGGGAGCACCGATTCTATTTGTAAAGAAGAAATATGGCACACTCTAGTTATGTATTGATTACAGATAGTTGAACAAGGTTACTATGAAGAATAAATATCCTTTGCCTAGGATTGATGACCTCTTTGATCAAATGAGAGGAGCAAAGGTATTTTCCAAGATTGACTTGAGGTCTGGTTACCATCAGGTGAGAATCAAGGACGAAGACATTCATAAGACAACCTTCAGGACAAGGTATGGGAATTATGAATTTGTAGTGGTACCATTTGGTCTCACCAATGCACTAGCTACATTTATGTGCCTTATGAACAATGTCTTAAGTAAGTATTTGGACAAGTTTGTTCTTGTTTTTCTTAATGACATTCTTGTTTATTCTAAGAATGAGGAAGAACATGAAGAGCATTTGAGATTGACATTGCAATTGCTTAGGGAGCATCAACTGTATGCAAAATTGAGCAAGTGTGACTTCTACAGAGATAGAATTCAGTACTTGGGTCACATTATCTCAGAAGAGGGTATATCAATAGATCTTGAAAAGATTGAAGTCATTGTGAATTGGCCTACTCCATGAAATGTGACAGATGTAAGATATTTTATGGGACTTGCAGGATATTACATGAGGTTCATTGAAGGGTTTTCCAAGGTTGCACATACAATCACTTCTTTGCAAAAGAAGGGGTAAAGTTTGAATGTAATTCGAAGTGTGAAGAAAGCTTCCAGCGGTTGAAGAATCTTCTCACCAGTGCACTAGTATTGAAAGTTGCAGATCTAGGGAAAGATTTTGTGGTATGTACCGATGCATGCGGACAAGGACTTGGAGGAGTCCTTATGCAGGGAAACCACGTGATATGTTATGAGTCAAGAAAGTTGAAGGAGCATGAGAAGAATGATGCCACTCATGATATAGAGCTTGCAGCCATAGTACATGCTCTCAAGATGTGGAGACATTACTTGATGGGTAGAAGATTTTAGCTCAGGACTGACCATTGTGGTTTGAAGTATTTGTTTGATCAGCCTACTTTGAATGCTAGGCAAGCGAGATGGCTGGAATTTTTATGTGAGTTTTCTTTCGAAATCAAGCACATAAAGGGAAAAGAGAATAAGGTAGTTGATGCACTCAACAGGAAGGTGCAGGAAATGCATGTGGCATCTCTTAGTATTTGCCAATCAGATTTGAGGTAGCAGATTGATAATAATGTTGCTGTAGATGAATTGTATGATCAGGCGAAAGACAAATTGCAACAGCAAAGTCTTGAGAAGAGGTATGAAGGATATAAATTGGAAGAAGATGGACTTCTTACTTATAAAGGCAGAATTTATATTCCAAATGTAGTAGATTTGAGGAGAGTTGTTATGGATGAAATCCATCAAGCTCCGTATTCTGGTCACCCAGGATATCATAAGACAATTGCTACACCTAGAAAGCAGTACTTTTGGCCAAGAATGAAAAAGGACATAGCTGAATACATTTCAAGGTGCATGAAATGTCAATAGGTAAAGGTTGAGCATCAACATCCAGCATGCTTGTTGCAGCCTTTGCCAATTCCAGAATGGAAATGGGAAGTTATTTCCATGGATTTTATTACAGGATAGTCGATGACTTGGAGACAAATGATTTCATCATGGTTGTAGTAGACAAGTTGACAAAATCAACACATTTTATACCGGTGAAGTCTACGCATAAGACTGATGACATTGGAAAGATATTCATGAAGGAGATTTTCAAATTGCATGGATTGCCAAAGGCAATAGTTTCTGACAGAGATGTCAAGTTCACTTCCAATTTTTGGAGGGGGTTGTTTGCAGATTTGGGTACAAAGTTAAACTTCAGCACTGCCTACCATCCTCAGACAGATGGGCAGATAGAAAGGGTTAATCAGGTGCTTGAAGATATGCTTCTCATGTATGTGATGGAAAAACCAACCAAGTGGGAAGATTAATTACACTTGGTAGAGTTTGCTTACAACAATGGACAACAGGCATCCTTGGGGATGAGTCCGTATGAAGCTTTGTATGGAAGAAGGTGTATGACACCAGTGACTTGGGACAATCCAGTAAACAGGGTTGTGCTTGGACCAGAATTTCTCAAGGAAATGGAGCAAAAGGTTGTAAGGATTAGACAGAATTTGAAAGCAGCACAGGACAGACAGAAAAGCTATGCAGATGAGCATATGATGAACAGAGAGTTTAGTGTTGGGGATCATGTTTACCTCAGAGTGAAAGCAAAGAAAAGTTCCTTGAAGCTTGGAATTAGTGCCAAGTTGTCACCTAGATATTGTAGGTTGTTTGAAGTGCTTGAAAGAATAGGGCTAGTTGCATATAGACTTGCATTGCCTTCTAGCACTAGAGCTCATAATGTTTTTCATGTTTCTTTGCTTAAGAAATATGTACATGATCCTAACCATGTGATA
>LPNX010688449.1:93640-189419 GCA_001517045.1 Pseudotsuga menziesii
TTTGACACATCAAAGCTGCTCATATTCTCTGCCCAGCACATCAACTCTGCTGTACCACTGCTCACTGCTGCTCAACTCTGCTCATCAATCAACTCTGTTGTTGCTGCAATTCTCTGCTCATCTCATCTTCTGCTGGTCAGCTCATAAATATTTGATCATCATTCTTCACTGCTGCTCTCATCAGTTGTTCTGTCAGGCACATTGTTCTGAATACATCATGATGTCCATCAAATTGCTGTCAGCATCATCATCATATCAAACTGCTCATCATCTGCCACTAGTCATGTCACAACCCACTTCAGAGGCTGTAACCGTCAAGTCAACTCAATTGTGTCTGTCACCATTCTTTCAGCTGTGAAATCATCTCATCAACTGTCAAATCAATATTGCTGCCAATGTCAAAGCAAACTAGGTTATTGACAAAGACTATCAATGTCATCAATTTATCCACACCACAGTCACAAAATTGTTGAGCTGCTCATTATCCTATCACTAACACCATTCTACTGGTCATCTAACTCTGCTCATCTAAGTTTGTTTTGTCAGATTAACTCAGTCATTAACCACTTCACTACAATATATATATTTCTCTGAAGAATTCACTGTGGAAAACGAATCCTTCTCTTGACTGTGTATTTCTTCTTTCAAGATTGGATAACTTCAAATTCAGACCTCCACTATAGCTGCCTCATAGCTTCATCAGGTACACGAAGATATTTAATAGTGTTCCCATGGATACAACATTCAGGCATTTGCCAGAACGGTCACCATTCAACAGATGGAGAAATCATCTTCCATGCTGTCCAGAATAGATATGGAACATTTGACTGACGTGTTGAAGGGGGTTGGCTGCACTGTCACGCTGAGTTTCGCGTGTTTCAAATATTGACAGTCGATTTTAGCAATCCACGATTTTAAATGATTTCTGATCTGATGGATAGCCGACTTGTTGATGCTGCCGTGGTTTATTTCCTGTCATGTCTCTTCATCAGTGACTTTTAACTGAAGCTCATGCCATGATATTCATCTTGAAGACTGAGGGTTCAACAAGCAATCTCAAAGGATGGTGATCGTTGTTGTTATTTCAGATGACGAGGATGCTGTCACAGAAATTCTTGGAGCGCTCAAGTGTTTGGATAACACCGATAAGTAGGAGCTTAGTAGCTATTTAATCTCGTATCATCTCATTGGGCAGCGAATTGAAGTACCACGATTTCCTCATACTCATTTTAGTGAACTATCCATTGCAACAATGGGATTGTCAAATGCAATTACAGATCCAACCACCCCTTCAGGCAGAGGCCATGGAGACCATCCTTTCACTGCTTCTCTGGGCAGTAACAATGGAAATGTAGAGAACACAGAAACTAATCTGACAAACACCAGAGAACCAAGACACTACACTTCATTTTAAACATTGCACTAATGCGTTCTGTCTTCATCACGCATCATCATAAGGTAGCTATACTTACTCTCTTTCTCCCTGCTTACGATTGCAGCACGCTGTTCAATACTCCTTCTAGAGGCGAGAAACAGAGCCGTTTGAGTAATTTACAAATCGCAGCCTTCAAACTTCAAAGCAGAGATCCATCAGATCTGAATAACAACATTCCAACCCAACCAGCGATCAATCAAAGATTCATTCTGCGATCCATCCAGCGATTCAAACATCGATCAATCTCTAATCATAGCCTGCGATCTCTTCATTCCATTTGCGAATATAATAGAGAAATGAGACTCCAGCCAAAATTGTAGATCTATCAGCGATTTCTAGTGCGCTCTTACAACAATGTTTTTGATCCCACGATCTCCAGCGTGATCTACATCAGCAATCTCCTCAGCGATCAACGATTTGCAATCTCCTTCGGCGACCAATGAACTACAAATCCCAGCGATCTACAAGGCCTGTACGGGTGGTCTACAAAGCCAGCAATCTACCAAATCCATTGATCTGCGATTTACTGGCAACTCCCTCTACGATTTGAGCCACATCAGCGATCACCAATGCTGTTGCCGGTATTGTGAATCCCGCCTCTTCTCGCATCCACCAGATTTATTTTTCACACGAAACCATATCGTTTGCTGCTGCAATCCGGGCCTGCTGCCGTCCTCTTCTTTATTCAGAGCTAAAATCCACTTTTTCACATATCTGAATATCCACAGTTACTTGGCCTAAGTCACGCTGTCTAAATAAAATATTATCGCAGAGAAACTCCACCGAATTCACGAACCATGACTGCCTCAGTCAATCAAGCTTCATGATGTCTCTGCGATCCGCTCAGTAAGAAGAATCGGAGAAATCCTTGAGCCCTGCCAGGCACCTTCAGCAAATCAAATGACACAAACCGAAGACCTCATAACTTCGAACGAGAGCCTAAAACACTTGGTAGCTCTTTGAAACCCTATCACCTTCACATTACAATTCATTGGATACACCACAGAAAATTTCCACGCTGCTTAAAAAAATATCCACGCATACTCCACGATTTTCTCACACATTCTTTTTTTTCTTGGCTGAGCGAAGGTGTATATATATATACACATCTTAGGGTGTACAAAGAGAGTAACTTCAAAAGGTAAAACAAGGGTGAGTATTTTAATCCCCTTTTTTTTTAATTTAAAATTGTTATTTGAATTTTTACTTTTATTTCTTATTTTTATTATTTTTAATTTTGATTTCCCATTTTTATTATTTTTAATTTTGACTTTGAATTTTAATCATGTTATTCAAAGACCACCCTAAGTCAAACAATCACATACCGTTATTACCAAGTGAGGTTTCAAGGTTTCAGGACTTTAGTAAGTCATCAATGACCATATCTTCATGCATGAGCTTTTTCATCAATAAAGGGGCTTCATGGTCTTCTAGCATCATCACCAAGGCTTACATTATTATGGGCAGGGTCTTCAGCATCTTCAACAAGGTCGTGGCATCAAGACCATGTTGGCATCAATGACAATTTCATCAACAAATAGTTGCCATATTCAATCTGAATGGAAGGGCATCCATTTGGTGGGAACAATTCAAGCAAGTAAAGAGGATCAGTGAAAGAAGACTGAAGTGGAAATAGTTCAAGAAGTATTTCAAGCAGAAATACCTCTCTGACAGGTATTATGATGACAAGATCAAAGAATTCCATGAGCTAAGATTGGGACAGCAGACCATGGAAGAGTATGCAAATAAGTTCTTGGAACTATTGAGGTATGTCAGGTACATCAAAGATGAAAAAGTGAAGGTCCAGCGGTTTCTGAGTGGATTGCCCCAGTCTTATAAAGACAGGATTGAGTTTTACGAACCTAGAAATCTTGAAGAAGCAATAAGGAAGGCTAAGTATTGCTATGAGCAAAGCAAAAGTAAACCTGATTACCATAAGGCATGGAAGGACAAGAAGAATGAGAAGTTTAACCAAATAAAGAAAGGCTTCAAACCTTCTAACTTCAGGAATCAGTAGAAGTGGCCATCCCAAGCTACGAGTAAACCAGTTGGAGTGACAGGAGAAAAGCCTAAGGATCCACAATAGAATAGAGGACCACTTCAATGTTGGAGATGTGGAGGACCCCACATGCACAGAAATTGTCCACTCGAGAATGAGAGTGCAAGGCCAACTTACAACATTCAAGAAGCAGAAACAATGGGTCAAGTAGCAAGGGCAGTCCCTAGGATTTATGCAGCACTAGAGAACCGCCAAGTAGATCACCAATCAACTGTGGTTGAAGTTGCAGGTAAGATTGTTGAGCAATCTGTTTCTATTTTGATTGACCCTGGCTCTACTCAAAGTTACATTACTCCTAGAGTAGTGGAGAGTTGTGCTTTCAAGAAAGTAAAGCATAGGAAATCTTGGTTAGTTCAACTAGCCACTGGAACTAAGAGAAAAGTTAGTGAAGTGGTAGAGAAATGCCCATTGGTTATGAATGGATTGATCACTTGTGTAGATTTGAATGTTCTACCACTTGGTTCCTATGATGTTCTCATTGGAATGGATTGGTTGGAAGCTCACAGAGTGAAGCTTGACTGTTATAATAAGACTTTTGAATGCATGAATGAAGAAGGAAACCCAGTGGTTGTGAAAGGTATTCCAAAGGTGATTTCAGTACGACAGGTTTCAGCAATGCAGTTAAAGAAGTTCTGTAGGAAGGGTTTCCAGTTGTATGCAGCTCAGATTTTAGAGGCAACAGAGGATGAAACTCCTAGGTTGGAGGACTATCAGGTGTTACAAGAATTCGAGGATGTGTTTCCTGATGAGATTCCAGGGCTTCCTCCAAAGAGGGACATTGATTTCACAATTGAACTTGTGCCGGGAGTAGCACCAGTGTCCAGGACACCCTCTAGGATGAGTACATCGGAGATGCTAGAGTTGAAGATGCAACTACAAGAGTTGTTGGAAAAGAAGTATATCAGGCCGAGTGTGTCTCCTTAGGGAGCACCGGTTCTGTTTGTAAAGAAGAAAGATGGTACACTTAGGTTGTGTATTGATTACAGACAGTTGAACAAGGTTACTGTGAAGAATAAATATCCTTTGCCTAGGATTGATGACCTATTTGATAAAATGAGGGGAGCAAGGGTATTTTCCAAGATTGAATTGAGGTCTGGTTACCATCAGGTGAGAATCAAGGATGAAGACATTCATAAAACAACCTTCAGAACAAGGTATGGACATTATGAGTTTGTAGTGGTACCATTTCGCCTCACAAATGCACCAGCTACATTTATGTGCCTTATGAATAGTGTCTTCAGCAGGTATTTGGACAAGTTTGTCCTTGTTTTCCTTGATGATATTCTTGTTTATTCAAAGAATGAGGAAGAACATGAGTAGCATTTGAGATTGAAATTGCAATTTCTCAGGGAGCATCAGTTGTATGCGAAGCTAAGCAAGTGTGGCTTCTATAGAGATAGAATTCAATATTTGGGTCACATTATCTCTGAAGAGGGTATATCTGCGGACCCTAAAAAGATTGAAGCCATTATGAATTGGCCTACTCCAAGAAATATGACAGATGTAAGATCTTTTATGGGACTTGCAGGATACTACAGGAGATTCATTGAAGGATTCTCCAAAGTTGCACATGCCATCAATTCTTTGCAAAGGAAGGGGATAAAGTTCAAATGGACATCGAGGTGTGAAGAAAGCTTCCAGCAGTTGAAGAATCTTCTCACCAGTGCACCAGTATTGAAAGTTGCAGATCTAGAGAAAGATTTTTTGGTGTGCACCGATGCATGCGGACAAGGGCTTGGAGGAGTCCTTATGCAGGACAACCACGTCATATGTTATGAGTCGAGAAAGCTGAAGGAGCATGAGAAGAACTATGCTACTCATGATCTCAAGCTTGCAGCCATAGTACATGCTCTCAAGATGTGGAGGCATTACTTGATGGGTAGAAGATTTGAATTGAGGACGGACCATTGTGGTCTGAAGTATCTATTTGATCAGCCTACTCTGAATGCTAGGCAAGCGAGATGGCTGGAGTTTTTATGTGAGTTTGATTTTGAAATCAAGCACATAAAGGGAAAAGAGAATAAGGTAGCTGATGCACTCAGCAGGAAGGTGCAGGAAATACATGTGGCATCTCTTAGTATTTGCCAATCAGATTTGAGACATTAGATTATTAGTCATACTACTGACGATGAATTGTATGAGCGGGTAAAAGAAAAATTGCAGTAGGAAAGTCTTGAGAAGAGATATGAGGAATATAAGTTGGAGGAAGATGGAATTCTTACTTATAAAGGTAGGATTTATATTCCAAATGTAGTGGATTTGAGGAGAGTTGTTATGGATGAGATCCATCAAGCTCTGTATTCTGGCCACCCAAGATACCAGAAGAGAATTGCTACCGCCAGGAAACAATACTTTTGACCAGGAATGAAAAAGGACATGGCTAAATACATTTCGAGGTGCATGAAGTGTCAGCAAGTAAAGGTTGAGCACCAACACCCGGCAGGTTTGTTGCAGCCTTTGCTAGTTCCAGAATGGATATGGGAAGTTATTTCCATGGATTTTATTACATGATTGCTGATGACTTGGAGACAACATGATTCCATCATGGTTGTGGTAGACAAGTTGACTAAGGCAGCACATTTTATACCGGTTAAGTCTACACATAATACCGATGACATTGCAAAGATCTTCATGAAGGAGATTTTCAAATTGCATGGATTGCCTAAGGCAATAGTCTCTAACCGAGATGTCAAGTTTACTTCCAATTTTTGGAAGGGGTTGTTTGCATATTTGGGTACAAAGCTAAACTTCAGCACTGCCTACCATCCTTAAACAGAGAGAGTTAATCAGGTGCTGGAATATATGCTTCACATGTATGTGATGGACAAACCAACCAAGTGGGAATATTACTTACACTTGGTAGAGTTTTCTTATAACAATGGACAGTAGACATCCCTGGGGATGAGTCCGTATGAAGCTTTGTATGGAATAAGGTGTAGGACACCAGTGACTTGGGATAATCCAATGAACAGGGTTGTGCTTGGTCCAAATTTGCTCAAGGAAATGGAGCAAGAGGTTGTAAAGATCAAGCAGAATCTGAAAGCAGCACATGACAGACAGAAAAGCTATGCAAATAAGCATAGGGTGAACAAAGAGTTCAATGTTGGAGATCATGTTTACCTCAGAGTGAGGGAAAAGAAGAGTTCCTTGAAGCTCGGAAGTTGTGCCAAGCTGTCACCAAGATATTGTGGGCCGTTTGAAGTGCTTGAAAGAATAGGGTCAGTTGCATATAGACTTGCATTGCTTGCTAGCACTAGAGCTCATAATGTTTTTCATGTTTCTTTGCTTAAAATATATGTACTTGATCCTAACCATGTGATAAATCGGGATGTGATTCAGGTGGAACTCAAGGGAGAGTTTCGAACCGAGCCAATGCACATCCTCAGCAGGAAGGTCACAATGCTTCAAAAACCAGGCCATAGGATAGGTAAAGGTGCAATGGGAGCACTACTGACCTGAAGAGGCTACGTGGGAGCTGGAGGATGCCATGCGATTGGCACATCCATTTTTTTTTCAATTATGTGGAACACTGAGGCGATACCAGTATAGTATTTTGTTCAAATTTTGTAAAGCATTGAGGACATTGCTATTGAAGGGGGAGGGGAATGTAACACCCTGGTTTTGACCCCTTTTGCATTAAATGTACATGATGTATATATTGTAATGAATCATGGTGTGGAGCTAAAAGAAAAATCCCCACCATCGATTTGGTTGTGTTATGTTTCGACGAACAGAATCGTTGCCGATGGTATATCGTGGTATACGGAACACATTAAGTTTTGTCATCATGTAAACATGCATTTTAATTAAATGAACCCAGCCAGCTATGTTCACTGCAACCATATTGAAAAGGGCATGATTTTCCTAAGGATAAGGAGGGGGAATTATCAAACCTTGAGCCTATGGGGAAAATCCATGTGTCAGCTATTAAACCCCTTTACTTGTCAACCACCCTTTTTGAATTACTCACCTTCCCTTGTCTTATCCAACAACCACCTTAAATGTTTTGCTATTAGTTGGGGAAGTTATTTGTTGAGGAGTGGAGTGTGGTAGGACTGTCAGTCCTTTCCCACATGCACACTCCACCAGTAGGTTGACCCTCACGCTGGCAGGAAAACCACTACGCCCATCATTCCACTCTCACCACGACTGCAGGGGCACTCTCCCACTCGACGATTGTTCCTAGTTCACCCTTATGCGCAGCGACATTCTGTTCACCACATACCGTTTTGGCATTGTGGCTTGCTCATCCTCATGGAGGAGGGGGATAATTCTCCTCACGCACCGATTGGGATTCCCATTGTTCTTCCCACGCAGCAAGGAGGAGAGCCGTTTTTGGCTGTCATTCACGTTTTTCTACTGAGTGGTATCTGGTGTGTTTTCCATCCAGATTTTGTGTCCCGTGTGCAAATTCCCCTCACACACAGGTTGGGAGTCTGTTGGTATTTCCCATTTTCGGACTGTGTGTATTCCCCTTTGCTTCATTGTTGAGAACAGGCTATTGTTTCCCCACGTTTTGTTGGTTGTGGTTGCTTTTACGTTTTGGGTTGCTGTAGGATGTTATGGAGTCATTTTGGCCACGATAGGGCCAAGAAAAACTAAAGAATTGTTTTCCCTGTCTAAGCTGTGACTCGCTTGTTTGTCTGCGTGTATGCAGTGGTTGGTCTTCGGACTGTGTTGGAGTAGGGATGAGGGCTTGGTTTGCTTGATAAAACTGGTGTGTTTGGGAACCACACAGATAGAGCTAGAGGGATGGATTTCTTCTCCACAAACCCTAAATAGCATTGGAGGGGAGGTCAGGGCCCGAGGGACTATGTAGCAGAGAAGGGACTGATTTCCTTGTATTGGGTGTGTGTGGGTGTTCTAGAAGTCAGGCTAGTTCTGGTGTAGATGCCCTTAGCTCTTCAATGGGCTCACCAGCTTAGCAATTGGCCTTTCCTAGCTCCTTGATGGCATGATAAACCTGACCATGTTGGCTTGGATGTCTTGTTGATGGCCTGATAAACCCAACTATTGGCTTGGTTGATCTGTTGTTGGCATGATAAACCCAATGGTGTTGGATTAGATGATTTGTGTATCCTTGGCTATGTGTAAGCCTGCTTGTTCCTTATTCCTTGGGGGAATCATGCCCAGCTCGGGGGTGGCAGCATTTCTGATAGATTAAGGAGTAAGCTGGCCTATGGTTGGGTGGAATGTTGCAGCGACATAGCTGGTTGCGGGATGAATTATTTATAAGATAAGTACTCTTGACCATTTTGTCTTTGCATTTATATTTACTGTGTAATGAACATGATGAACATGCCGAATGCTTGTATGAATGTATGTTTGCTTCTGTTGTATGATAAATAACTATGTATATGTGCATGTTCTAGTTCAAAGCATTTTACTTCAGCATTTTATGTATGTTCATGTTCATGGGGTGGTTAACCCGGATGTTTAATGACACCGTAGCGTCCTCTTCATCGGTCGGAGGGTCGGGAATGTTACATATTCATCATGCATGTGGGAATGAGTGCAAGAGTCCCATACACACTTCAAGGGATACATAATATGTCAAGTGGCACATACCAAGTATGTGTGCTTCATGAACCTATCTAGTCATGACCTCTTCAACAAATGACCACATAATGGGTCATTTATACCACTGTTTGCTACAAGGTGCAAACCATCAGTGAATGGGCTCCAAAGTCCAGGCTACCATAGCAGGGGCATGTCTAATCAATCAACCATCAATCCTATCATCCAATTGGGAATTGTATGTGGCTAAAGGGTGATCAAACCCATGCCAAAACTGTGCAAGTGTCCATGATCAACTCATACCTCCTCATTAAGATTTTCCACTGTAGGGGACCTTGGTGGCATCAATGACAACCTGAGGGGCCACTGCAAGTCCTATGTTGTAATCAATGACAAATTGATCAACAATCTCCCCCTTTGTCATTAATGATAACAACTAATTCCCCTCCTATGATCATGCTCCCACTTTCATCTTCATCTCTCCCCCTTTGTCATCAATGGTAAAGGGTGATCACAAATATGTATATGAAATCACTGCTAGTTTTTCATTACTCCCCCTTTCAATATGAATAGCTATATCATGATCCAAGGACCTGTCTTTCTTTAATGAAAGAGCCATCAATTGCTCTTTCTCATCCTTGAGTTTCTCCTCCAAAATCCATGAACTCAAGGTGTTCCAAGGTCTTTGAGAGACCTCATATTTGGATTGCCACATGGAATCCATCTTCTTTGCACTGATCTACTTCATCAAGATTCAACGGTTCATTCTTTTTCATCTATACCTAGGAGTGTCCTTGATTCTGAACATTTTTCTCTTGAGCTGTATTTCTTCTTGCATTCTTCTTCTATGGTTCATAATATTTTCTTGCATGTGTATGAGGAATTCTTCATAGATTGTCTTCTTGAATTCACTCAATCTTGAGCTTTGTTCTCGAAGCCACTACAACTATAACATCTCATAGTACGACAATATGCAACAATGTGACCAACATGGTTGCATGTCCAACATCTAACTGTGTTGTTGTTGCTTCTAAAACTTCTTCTTTAATAGAATCTACAATCCATAGCTTTGTGACCAAAATCATTACATGAATAACAATAACCATTAAAGCAATCTTCATACCTGGGTGCTTGACTCCATCTTGGAGTTGTCTCTCTTTTGAATTTGATTTGACGAGTGGGACCAATTTCTTGACGTCTTTTTGATATTTTAAAGTCTTCTTTGTGTTGTGCAGGTTCTTGACAAGGAGCTTTGGTTTCATTCTTGGACGTTGAAGGGATTGCTTCAGGAGTCTTAGGAGACCATGTGCAAACCACAAATTTTCCTCTTTCTTTGTTGTATCCAAGGCTAGATTTGTCAAATGGAGATCTTTTACAATCCAAACTCTCATCCAATATGACTGAACTGTTGTTGATATTGACATATGCATCATCTTTCTTATGGAAAGTATTATGTTTTTCATCCAACTGGTGTCTCAAGACTTCCTCCATCCTCTTCGATTCTTCCAGTTGAGTCTTCAGATCAACATTAGCCTTCCTTGTTTCTTCAACTTGTTATGAATATTCACCAGACTCTTCTTGTTCTTCTACTCGACTGATCAATTCAGTCTTTAGTTTTTCAACTTCAACTTTCTTGTCTTCCAACTGATCCTGCAATACTTCATCATTGTGCTTAAGTTTTACAAGCAATTCTTTCAGTATCATGGTTTTTTGTTGATATTTATTCAAAGAATCCAAGATTCTCCTTTTAAACCTCATGAAGTCACTCTGATTTAGATTAACTGTGTTCATGAACCAATTGGTTTTGAGATCAATATTAAAAAAGGTGTGAGCTATTTCCTTTGTATCATTTGACAAATATTCATCATTGTCTGCAATAAAAATTTCAATTTCATCACATATACGACTATTACAATCAAAAGAATCCATACCTTCACTGGAGTCCAATCCTTTCTTTTCTTCATGCTTGACATCTTTAGGAGGCTTGACTTCCATTTCTTGATTCGTCTTTCCAATGTATTGTCTTCCCTTTTGGTATTCACTTTCCAACTTGAACCATAGGTCTTTAGCTAAAGTGTATTCCCCTACATTTTCTTTAACTGAGCTAGAAAGTCCATCCATGAGGAACTTCAAGGTGATGGTGTTTTCCTTAGCTTCTTTCTATGCAACTGACTTGGCCTTCTTATTGGATGGAATGGGTGGATTGACCATAATCTCCCAAACACCAAACTTCTTCAAGTAGGCTTTCATCTTGCTCCTCAGACTGAAATAATCTATCACATCAAATACTTGAACATCATTGCTTGAGGAATCTGATTTTTCTTCCATTGTGTGTCCATGGATCTCCTTCAAGCTTGCAAGGCTCGTGGTCAAGGCCGACTCTGATACCAATTGTTGGACACAATGGACACACTGAGAGGGGGGGGGGGGTGAATCGGTGTCATGAAAAATAAAACCCTTTTAAACTTCTATCAATTTAGCAGAGTTCATCAATGCATTATAGTACTGAGTACATTATCATTTCATACTAACCAACAATGAATCACAAGCATATCATCAACTAGATTAGTGAATTATAACAAATAGCACAAGAGAACACAACATTTGTTTGGTAAACTTGTTTTATGTATTGTACACAGAAAACTTCAATCTTCGCGATTACATCAAAACCAATTGATAAGAAGAGCACCAACTCCAAATCCAATACCCAGCTTGGTCTTCTCAGGTCCAACTGAGAAAAGGTTGAGGAATCCAATCCCCAAGGTTTCCAAACTCTGCTTGCAGTAAGAACCAACTCAATCAATCAACTTGTCACTGTTATCAACCTATCATTGACATCAACTTGTCATCAAATTGTCACTTTTCATCACCCTGCTGAACTTGTCATTAATTGTTGTATTGTCTTGTCAAATCATATTATTGCTTTGTCATGTCAATTGCAAAATCAAGCTGTCATAAGCTATCGTCAACTGCTACCATTTATGTGCTGTTAAATCACACTCTCATTGTCATGTACTAGCTACTCAATCAAGGTCATCAAACTGTCACCGTCATCAAAGATTGCTGAATTTTCTCATGCATTAGTACTGATGTCTCTATTAAGTCAACTGTAGTACTTGTCAAGTCAAATCAAATCAAGCACATTGCTGTTAATCTGCTCAACACATCCAAGTTATCTTAATACAATGCTGCTCATCATCAAAAGGTCAATCATCAAAGGTAAGGATGGATATGTATTGGTATTCCACTGCTGCAATCATCAAAGCTCTACTCATCAAAGGTCATCCCATCAAAGTTTTTCTCATAACATCATGCCAACCATCAAGAGTCTGATCATCAAAATTTTGAATCTCTTCAATGTGTGAATTCATTAGTATTCAAGAATTTTGAAATTACAGTTGAACCTATGACTGTCTTAGACACACAAGAATTGATCTTTGTGGTATCAACACTCTTTATTGCAACAATGTGGAATTACTATCAAAATTTAGATTCTTGTAGCTTAAGAATTGCTTCGATCCTATTATTAACACCACTTCCAGTTTGTGCATAATTCTTGTAGGTAGTGTATACAACCCAATCAGGTGTTCACACTTTCCAACAATGAAGGGTAATTGCATTTCCCAACACTGATGCTCACCTCCCAATACTAGAGACATACGTCTCAGATTAGAGTAACTCAATTCACTGTGAAGAGACTCGGTTTCTAACAACAAGAAAAATAAGCATAGAATTGAAAATACAACCCTCCTTCACCTCAACATTGATATATATCAGTTTTATCCTTTTAAAAGTTTCTTCTGTAGGCATAGATATCTGTATATAGTCTGTGGATGGATTCAGGATAAGAATAACATGAAGCACTTATTCATTGCCGCAACTGCGACTATCATGTCTTCAACTTCTTACTCTGTTGTCGCTTCCATCAAGGCATATACAACTTCAGCTGCAAAAATTAGATTTGAAACCTCTTTACACTGCGGCCATGCTTCATGCTCCATATGCCCGAGATCAAAGAGAAGAACTCCAACTCGCTTTTGTGGTTGTGTATACTATTGTTGCAGATCAATATTTTCACAAAATGATCATACTTTTTCATCCTCCATTGCGATTGCCTCAGTCATTATACCTGAAAATCAGAGCAACTCTTTCAACTTGGATGATCATATATGAGGACGTTAGCCTCATATTTATATTGTGTTTTTTTTTTTAATTTTATTAAATGGAGTCGACATAACTAATATAGTATTAATTTTTCTTTAAATCTGAATAGGGCTGACCTATCTTATAAAAAAATATTAACTTCACTTTTCTTTGGTCGGTTCACCCAAAAGATGGGGTTAACATTGCCACACAACTTCAAAAATTATTATCTATTCAACTGTGAGGAGTTAGTGGGCACTCCACATACCACCAAAAAGAACTTGACAAGGACTATCATCCTATGAGGGTCTTTCTTGCATTGACAAGGCCCTTCACTCATATTTTATTCAATTTGTACAGGACATCATGAAATGACTTGAATTATTCTTGATGGCTTCTTCACGTACTTTTATGGAACCAAGAGCTACAACACCAACCAAGGGACTTACTTTAAGGGTTGTTCCATACTTGGAAAGGTCTCGGTCCATTCAATGACACATTACATCATGGGTGCCATTATTAATAACTTGTCAAATGGTTCCATCATACATCATGCATCACATGCAAGAGAACCATCATCACCACAAGAAGGGGCATCATCGACATGTATTGGCTTCAAGAACTATTACGAGCAAGCAATCCGCTTCAAAGTTTCAAACTATCATATCTATGAGGCATTGAACCACCATGCAAGTTTTGTGTTCTTGCTACCACATCAACCACCATGGGATTTCATCTCTTCAAGCAATTCTTTACATGTGGTATTCAAAAAATAAATGACCGCTAAAGTCTCCATCAAGCTTGTGGGCATGAGCGCAATAGTCCCATACACACTTCCGGGGCTTCATAATATTTCAAGTGGCACATAACAAGTATGTGGGCTTTTTGACCCTATCTAGTCATGACCTCTTCAACAAATGGCCACATAATGGGTCATTTGTACCACCGTGTGATACAAGGCATACACCATCAGTGAATGGGATCCAAAGCCCATGCTACCATAGCAGGGGCATGTCCAATCAATTAACCATCAATCATGAATCATATCATCTAGATGGGAATTGTATGTGGGTAAAGTGTGATCAAACCCATGCCAAACCTGTGCAAGTGTCCATGATAAAATCATACCTGTTCATTAAGCTTGTCCACTGTAGGGGACCTTGGTGGCATCAATGAGAACCCGAGGGGCCATTGCAAGTCCTATGTTGGCATCAATGACAACTTAATAAACATACATGCCACTTCCACGAGGGTCCGCATTCGGGGATATAACTTAAACTCAATTTTTTTTTTTGCAATATTTTTTGTTTGTTTATATTTTTTATTTAAGGAAAGCAAAAACATGTTTTTGGTGGTGTCATGTACTAACATTAAGTTCATTTTTCACATACATAGGTCCACAAAAACCAAAGGGTTATACATGGCATCGACACAAAGGCCAAGGAGACGACATGATTGGCAATGATGCTGAGTGGACGCTACATAATGTGCATGGAAACTTTTCCCATTTGACCCAAAAGATCCCTATGGTATAGGTCGAGGACCTTCTTGAGGCTATGCAGAGACATGTGGTCAAGGTACCTCTCCATGGGTTAGGTTATTCAATCATATGGACAACACTATTTTTTTTTACCATGATACTCATCCAAGACCACATGCATCAATGCCATGAATTTATTTTGTATCGACCGTGTATATTTTGAGGGCTAGAAACCAAGTTTTGTACTATGACACCATATTTTTTGGAAATTTTATTTGAAAATAAAAACTTATGGCTACCAGTTTGAAAAATGTGTGTGTATGAATGTATAAATGTGAATGTGAATGCTTCTTTCTTTAGTTATGTGACACATGCCAATTTAAAATGTAGTTTTCATATGAATCAACAACTTGATTATAGCATCTAGGTATATGAACATATGTAATGAAATCAAAATGGTGTTCTAACAATCTTACCCTTAAGAACCTTCTCAGCAATGTAGGATCTCTAATGCGATACCGAACATTAAATTGTGAAACAATCAGCTGTGAATCCAGGAGAACCTCTAAAGATCGAATACCATTTAAAATGACATCATGTAAAAGCTCGATAACAACACTATACTCGGCCACATTGTTTGATGATCGCTGAAGACATACCCCTCCTGAAAACCCAAGTTGAAGAATCTAAGTTATATGTATGGCAGTTGGAACCATCTGCAAATCCTATGTATGTCAAAGACTCCGTTTACATTTTCCAACCAATAAGAAGCATGTCAACAAACCGGTGACACTAAAATAAAAACCAAAAACTATGCAAACTATACAGTAATATACAAGGTACCAGCCCAAGTTGGAGAATTATGCATATTACTTCTTAATATAGAGCCCTTTTTTGGGCTCCTTCAAAACATTCTCTTTGTAATCCTCCAATTCGTAAGCTCCTTTCTCTAGGACACAACTCATGATGTAAGGTCCATGCTACATAGGATTGAAATTTCCAGACCCTAATGGTTTGTTGGATTGATCATACAAGAGGACCAAGTCACTCTCATTATAGCGATGAATATGAACATACTTATCATATTGGGGCTTGACACAATGTTTATTGACTTCTATAGCCACGACAACATCTCGACGTTGCTTATCAAGCTGCTCAAGGTGGAATAGACACTGTTCTAACTCGGAGGTCTCAGGTAGAAACTCTACGACTAGCTTCAATGAAGGAATCTCACATTCAACTCGTAGAACCAACTCCACCCCATGAACTAACTGGTACAGTGAAAAACCAGTGGAAGTATTAACTACAAACCAGTAAGCCCACAAAGCAGGGTATAACATGATATGCCAATTAGTCTTGCTTTGCGTGATAGTTTTTTGTAAAATGGTCTTAAGAGATTTGTTAACTGCCTCAACCTAACCATTCAATTGGGGGTAATAAGACGAAGAATGATCTTGATTAAAACCCAAATTTAAAGCTAATTCTGCCATCATCTTATTCTGGAAGTGACTTCCATGATCAATGAAAATCTCCTTTGATATTCCAAACCGAATAATAATCTGGTTGAACACGAAATGGGCGGCCATATCATCATTGGATTTGATTGTCAACATGGCCTCTGCCCACTTAGTAAAGTAATCTATGACCACAATAACATGGTGATGCCCCCAGCTGAAGCTGGGTTGCAATCCATGAAATTCACCCCCCACTTCGTGAAGGGACCGACGATGATGATGAGATGTAATGGGGTGAGGTGCAAGTGCATATCTTGAGAAAAAACCTGGTAAGGTTGACATCTCTTGACCTCATTAACACAATCTTTAAATATCGATGAACAATAGTAACCCGCTCTCAAAATCTTCCGAGCTGTAGAAATCCCAAAAAAGTGACCACGAAACACCCCAATGCGGCAATCATTAAGTACAACCTCAGCCTCCTCGTGATTCAAACAATGATGCATGATAGAATCCACCCAACGACGATACAGTGTCACCGATAATGAGGTAGTTTTTAGTGTGGTGATGTACGTGTCGTCGTTCATCCCTAGAAAGATGCAGAGGGAAATTCAGAGTGTTGAGATATACGATAATATCATCATACCAAGGGTCTGTAGATGAGATGAGGAAAATGTGCTCATCCATGAAGGAGTCTTCATGAACTGTGTCCTCATCAAGGCTAGGAAGATCCGACATCAAATCTGCGAATACCAAAGACTTCTTGAATTTTGCAGAGACAAAATGAAGGTCAAATTCTTGTAAAATAACAATCCATTTATTATATTCCCCCCTATCATCCGTCTTATCAGGACGAACTGAAATGGATTGATATGCCCTACAACCGTAGTATGTCGAAGTAAAATATAATGTCGCAATTGTTGGACTACGTGAACAATCGCTGAGGCCAATTTCTCCACATGAGTATATCGAAGTTGCACATCAATAATATTCCAACTAAGATAATAGTAACGTGCTCATGGAACTCATCATCCTCTTGAACCAGGTCCATGCCAACTGTCTCTCAAGACACGACCACACAAAGCAAGGAATTTCTACTATAGTCCAGAGGACGAAGCTGAGGAGCCGATTCCAAGGCCTTCTTAAGAGCGTCGAAGGATTCCTGGGCTCGTTCATCCCATAAGAACAAAGTATCCTTCTTCAATAAGTGCATAAAACTCTTGGTCAAGTTTGCATAGTTCACAATGGAGCACTGTAAGAAATTAGCCATCACTGGAGACTTTGAAGCTGTCAAATTGTACATGGGGGAGGAAACCGAAGTATTTCCTCAACCTTCAACATATCGACCATAATCCCCTATTTTGGAACGATGAATCCCAATAGATGACCAAACACAAAATATGCACTTGCTCTAACATAATCCATTTAACATGTAATAAGAAAATATACCAATGGAAATAAATATAACATTTGCACATGAAATTTGACAAGAAAAGAGTATTTCTATTAATTAAAAAAGGTAAAAAGTGATAACCTCTGTCGAAAACTTGTCGGAACTGAGAAACCAAGTTCCTCCACTTGGGCCTCCACCACTTCAATCCTCCATGAAAAGACAAGCTCACAAAGACAATGGAGAGCTTGGGAGATGAACCTAAATAGTTCAATCAACAAGGATAAAGGGATGCAGAATCAAGCATATGGCAATGGGGAAAAATTTTGCTATATTTTCCTTACTCTCAAAGTTTCTTCTCCTCAGAATGCTACACAATGGCTCAATATATATCCCTCAAATGGGAAATGGAGGGTCAAATCAGAGCATTTTCCAACATATGTAAGGTCAATAATTGTAACCACCGTGATTTGGCATAGAAAATACAAAATATTTTTAATTTTGAGCACAAAACCCCATGTACCCAGGCTATAATGGTGCAACATGCGTATATGCGGGATGCGTAACTGTTCACCAACGTGTATCTTCAAAAATGACTTTTTAAGGGTTTCATTGAAGCATTGAGAATACACTGAGCAAGAGGTATATAGTGAGTATGCATAGGGGCAAGGGAATGCCATCAAGGCATGATGCATAAGGTGTGGAAAAACATACTATAACAGACATTATCACTTGAATATATTTGCTCCACTAAAAGCATAATTTAAAAAATGTTTTTGTCTTGTATATGCGTTTTCTCTTCAAGAAAGAAGCGTGTAATGCACTTTTGCCTAAGGAAAGAAGCATACATTTCTCTTTCCCTTCATGAAATATACATACACATTCTAAAAGAGCAAAACAATATTAATTGTGTGCTCCTCAGTGGGAAGTACATATTCTGTACATGTCCTAACTTCCACCCCCAACTGTCTTAACCATATTTCCTTGGTATAAATATGAGTTATTGGATGGGAAGAGGGATAATAGAATAATTGAGACTCTTATGTTGGGTGTCTTTAGATATTTCATATTGGTTTTTTATCATCATCCTCTTCTATAGGAATCAATATTCCTATGTGTGTTCATCTTGTTGAGAGGCATGGCTTAATGTTTCATCATTTCCCAACCTTGAATAATACAAGGTCTTGAAGTGGAGTTCGAACTAATGAATGATCCATGTAGGAGTAATCTAGAGTTATAAAGGGACCTCAATATTTCCCCCTAAAACAAAGGGCCCTGAACTATGCCAATATTGATGAAATCATCACCAATAAGATTGACGAAAGCTTCTATTTATGGACTATCATAGTTAAAGAGGGGTCAAATGGCAATAAAATGTGAACCAAGGGCATGATTGAAGTTTTTTTATACACATGCATTCTTTTTCAATAGGTCCAAATCAATTGATAGTTGCTTTCTACTTGCTCTCAATATCTGATTAGTCTCTCTAGCTTTATGATCTAGGATCCTAGTGAAGAAGGTGCTTGTAGAGAAACTATCATGTATAATTGTATTTGTTGTTCATAATTAATCCATATGAATATCTCTCTTCTTCCCCCAATTCTCCCCTCCCCTCCTCCAAACAAATCTAAATGTTAATTCCTTCATGCTTGAATTTTTATTTATCGGTGGAATTTGTTTCTTGATAGGCTAATTGGGATAAGTATATAATTTAATTTTCTTTTTATAATGATATCTATTGTTATAACCATAAATATTTGAGTAAGGTGTTTGTTTTCTTGTGTACATATTAGCAAAATATTGGATTAATGAAAAGTGCATCTAGATCTGAATACAAATAAGTTTAAAAGGACAATCGATTGGATACATGTATCTTCAACTTCTCATATCTTTAGGCAGTTATTTCCAATATAAATTATTGATCTTGGAAATTAGATTGTTGTCTCATGTCTATTTGTCACTGGTATTCCCTAAACTATTGGGGATTATTCCCAAAAATCAAACTTGTGATTCCAATGGGGAGAACATTTTGAGTTTTTTTTTCTCCATTAGGGTTTCATTTCTCTATTTCTTTCCTTAAGATATAGTTTGGTTAATTTATTGCATTTACAGTAAAATTAAGATTTAGAGTTTCAAGCTTTTTTTTTTGCAATTTTTTCACACTTTCCAGGGTTTATATGCATTTGCATTTCATAAAAAGTGTATATATGTTCGGGTACATAGGGTACTCACAAAAGACCGAACACCTTCAGCAACCGCTTCACACAAATAGATCACAGATCAACACACCGATGTTTGTCACATGGTTAAAACCCTCAAGAGGGAAACAATCCACGACCCTAGCCAAATAGCTACTTGGAGCAATTTATTATGCAAAAGAAAGAAAATTACATATGAGCTTCTCATAATCGATCAACTAGCCAAGGACCCTCCATGCTCTTTAAATAGAGATCATGGACCAATCGGGTGTTAAGCCACAGATCAATGGTAGGTATGATCTAAGAGAATTTGAACCGTTGGATCACTCTATTTCTAGAACATATTGTGACTGTCGGATTAGAATATTTACAAATGCAACTATTGCATACTAAAGAAACACACTTTTACCTAACGAATATATTACACAAGTTGATCTTAACTAAATCCTAAGTGTCTAAATATCCTAACATTCCCCCCTAAGAACAACTTGAGATATGATTGAAGGATTTACAAAAGTGACACTATTGGGAGAAGGAAGGAGGCATTAGAGCCTATCCCCCCTTAAGGACACATTCCTGAACTCCTAACATAGATTGAAGTTTAGAAAACTTCGCTTCTGTAAGAGACTTGGTGAAGATGTCTGCAACTTGATCATCTGTAGGGAAATAGAGCATTTCAAGCACACCATCATGAACAAGATTTCTGATGAAGTGCATGTGTAGCTCAATGTGTTTGCTGTGTTGATGTAGAACTGGATCTTTGGCAAGCTTGATGGCACTTTGATTGTCGCACCAAAGTGGAGTATGCTGCTGCTGCTCGAATCCAAACTCTGAAAGGACCTGTCGAAGCCATAAAGATTCCTGACTGACATTAGCTGCGGCTCGATATTCTACTTCTGCTGAAGAAAGAGCAAGAGCTTGTTGTTTCTTACAAGCCCAAGTAACAGGTCCAGATCCCAGACTGAAAACATAACATGCAGTAGACTTTCGATCATCAGGATCGCCGTCCCAATCTGAATAAGTGAAACCGACCAACAAAGGTTTCCCCCCTGTACTGTAATGAATCCCAAACTGAATTGTACCTCGAATATATCGAAGTATTCTTTTTGTTGCTTTCTAGTGACTTTCATGAGGTGTTTGCATATAACAAGAAACACGACCAACAATAAAGGAAAGGTCAGGAAGGGAATGAGTCAAGTATAAAAGACTACCAACAAGCTGACCATACAAGGTGGCATCTACTTCAGGGGAACTACAGGTGGCAGAAAGTTTGACTCCAGACTGGAAGGGAGAAGGGGCTAGTTTACAATCTTCCATGTGAAAGCGACGAAGAAGGTCACAAGCATACTTAGACTAGGAAAGAAAGATTCCTTCTTTGGTTTGCAAGACTTGGAGACCAAGAAAATAATGCAAATGTCCTAAGTCTTACATTTCAAAATTTTTCTTAAGACTGGATTTCACATGGGTTAAAAGTTTAGGGTCACTACCAGTAAGGATAAGATCATCAACATAAAGAACAAGTATGATGAGATGGTTTCCTACTTTCTTGGTATAGACATTGGGGTCAGAATGTCATCTAGAAAAACTAGTGTCAAGGAGAAAGCTATCCTTTCAAAGTTTCGGCAACACCGGTTCCAGATCTTGATCAAACCTGCAGGCCTCTCATCCCTCCAAGGTATCAAAGCGTTTATGAAGAGCCGCTTTTGGTTTTGATCAAGATCTGGAACCGGTGTTGTCGAAAATTTGAAAGGGTTTCTGGTGCTAGAGTTTCTATGCACTTGTAGGCCTTGGAAGCTGTTCGATTGCGTTCGGAGTGCCGGTTCCATGGGGATAAAGTTTTTGTTTCATCGAAAATTGTTTTCGTTTGATCTAGAAACACCCATTTCGACGAATCTGAAGATATAATGTTACAATGACGAATTTGTTTAATTTTTTTTTTTAAATCTCTCATATTTTATAAGTTTTATTATTAGATCTTTATTGTTTTAGTCCTGGACTATTGCCTTCCCTGGATGCGTATGCTCTTTGCCGTGCATCTTGCGCGATCGCGGCGAATCAAAAATAGAAAGGGAAAGTTTTTTTGTCTTCTCGGTTACATATGTTCTTTGCCGTGCACCTTGTGCGATCACGACAAATAAAAAACAACAAGAAAACTTGAAAACATAGACTTTTCGGGTAAGCTAACCAAGATCTAATGTAACACCTCGGTTTTGACCCCGTTTGCATTAAATGTATATGATGTATATATTGTAATTAATCGTGGTGTGGAACTAAAGGCAAACTTCCCGACCATTGATTTGGTTGTTTTATGTTCGGTGATTGAAATTGTTGTCGATGGTATATCGTGCTATCTGGCACATATTAATTTTGGCATCATGTAATTATGTTTTTTAATTAAAATAAACCCTAACCAGCTATGTCAATGCAACCATAATGAAAATGGCATGATTTTCCTAAGGATAAAGAGGGGGAATTATTAAACTTTGAGCCTATGAGGAAAAGCTATGTGTCAGTTGTTAAACCCCTTTTGACTTACTCACCTTTCCTTGTCTCATCAATCAACTACCACATTAAAACTTTTTGTTGTTAGTTGGGGCACTTATTGCTAGGCAGTGGTGTGTGGTAGGACTTCCAGTCCTTTCCCACACACACACTCCACCAACAGACTCTTTCACTTCACGTGGGAAGGGAAAAAAGGACGCCAATTCTTCTTCCATTCTGGTCCATCCTCACGAAGGGGGAGTCGTTCTCTCTTCTCCTCACGTACAAGTTGGGATTCTTCATTGTTTTCCTCACGCAGCGAGCTAGAAGAGCGGCCTTAGGGGCACGATTTCTGATGTGTATGCATTTTCCTTACTGACTTGTGGTTCTATGTATATGTTTTCCCCTTGTCCAGGCTGAGAGTCGGATCTCCTTTCCAACCTGGGCTGTGTATTTCCCGTTGCCTCAATGTTGAGATCGATGCCGTTGTTTTTCCCACTATTTTGTGGTTTGATGTGGGTTCATTTGTGTTTTGGGTTGCTATAGATTCTTATGAATCGTTTGGCCATGATAGGGTCAAGAACGACTCAAGAATCAAATTCCCCAGTGAGAGCTGTGAATCGTTTGTTTTGTTGCGTGTATGTAGTGGTTGGTCTTCAAACTGTGTTGGAGTGGGAATGAAGGCTTGATTTGCTTAATAAAACTAGTGTGTTTGGGAGCCACATAGACAGAGCTAGAGGGATGGCTTTCTTCTCCACAACCCCTGAATAGCACTGGAAGGGAAGTCAAGGTCTGAGGGACTGTGTAACAGAGAAGAGACTGATTTCCTTGTGTTGGGTGTGTGTGGGTGTCCTAGAAGTCAAGCTAGTTTTGGTGTAGGTGTCCTTACCTCTTCAATGAGCTTACCAGCTTAGCATTCAGCTTTTCTCAGCTCCTTGATGGCCTGATAAACCAAACTATGTTGGCTTGGCTGATTTGTGTATCCTTGGCTATGTGTAAGCCTGCTTGTTCCTTATTCCTTGGGGAATCATGCCCAGCTCAGGGGTGGCAGTGCTGCTGAGAGACTAAGGAGCATACTGGCCTATGGTTGGGTGGAATGTTGCAGCGACGTAGCTGGTTGAGGGATGAATTATTCACAAGATAAGTATTCTTGTCTATTTCATCTCTGCAATTATATTTACTGTTTAATAGATTACGATAAACATGTCAAATGCTTGAATGTAGGGACTGCTTCCGCTGTATGTTAAACAATTATGCATCTCTGCATGTTTTTACTTCCAAGCATTTTATTTTAGTTTTATGTATGCACATGTTCATGGGGCTAGTTTCCCGGATAGATAATGGTTTGGTAGCGTCATCTTCGCCAGTTGGAGGGTCGGGGACGTCACATCTAACCCCACCCATAGTGTGGAATTTTTTGTTTTGTTTTTGTTTTTCATTTTTTTCATGATTTGCAGAGAAAAAGGCAAACACGGAGAACGAGAGAGAAGAGTAAAAAAACAAAAAAAAATCCCCCTTCCTCTTTCCATTCTTTTACGTACCTTTTAAACTTAGCTCACTTGGTTCAACGTTGCTTTATTCCTTGATAAGTCTTGAGTTCAAGTCTTATCAAGTTACTTTTTAGTGCATGCAATTTCTATTTTCAAGTTAGTTATTGTAAAAATGCATCTCACTTAAATAAAATAAAATACAATAGAAGTGAATCACTTAAGTCTTTAATTTATTGCCGCACTATTTAAAAAGTAATATTATTGTAAAAGTGAACATCACTTATTTTACAAAAAGTGATTCACTTAAAAAACAACTTTTTTGTAAGTGATTGTCAAAGGTTCATATTGGGAAGAAGGGGGTTCTTTTTTTTAGTTGGTCAAGTTAATATCTGCCACGTCACTATTGGGGATATCTTCAACATTTTCTTTGATCAAGCATAACTTCATCATCCAGAATCAGTTTTTAGTGTCGTTTTTCTTGAAACCACATATTTTTTCGAGCTCTTTGCATCCAGACAATTAGTTTCTGTTCTTTCAGCCATTATTTTACAGTATGGCCACCCCTTATGATATTATACTTACAAGTTCTAACTATTTCTCATGGAAATCTCATCTGAAGGATGTTCTACAAAGTAGGGGACTTTTCAGAATTACCTCAGGGAAAGAAACAAAACCCACTGATGATGATAGGAAAATTAAATGAGCAAATAGATGTGATGAAACTCGTGGACTGATTGGGATGTCAATCTCTACTGATTTGTGATTCCACATATTTGGAATTGATGAACCTGATAAAGCTTTGGAAAAGTTGGAATCTGTGTTTGGTAAACACAATAAAATTCGAGGTCATCAACTTGAGAATGCGTTGATTTCTTTGAATCCAAGTGACTTTTCATGTATTCAATACTATTTATCTAAGTATAAAACTATTAGACTCTTATGTCAAGAATACAAGATTAAGAAAGAAGACAAACAATATGTTTATCATATTCTTTCCAAACTTGGACCTGCATATTTTGTTTTTGTATCTACATTCTACTCCATGAAAGAATCCTTGATTGCAACTAGCTATCAAGAGCCTAGTCTTGAATCATTTTGTGATTCCTTAATTAGAGAGCAAGATAAGCTCATTCATCTTGGAATAATTAACAATGCAGATACATCTGGAAAAGCCTTATTGTCCCAACTGAAAGAAAAGTCCAAGCCTCCCAAGAAACATAATTTTCGCAATAATAAGGCAAAAAACAAGGGTCCCAAACCCTCTCAGTCAGCTCCTTCTTTAAAACATGACAAAGGATCCAAGCCAAAAGGAAAGAAGATTGAGCGTCATTGCGATTTCTGTGGGAAAGATAAAGTGTTTCAAGAAGATGGCAACCTTCGAAGCAGCAATGAAGAAGCACCACATCAGCCTAGATTCGTCTTCAGAATATACCTCTCATGGTCATGCACTTTGTGCTTCTGGTTACTCTTACACTGCATCTTCTTCTTCTACTTCAAATGAATGGCTCATTGATTTTGGAGCATCTTATCATATGGCTAAGGATCAAGCCATCTTTTCTACTATGCATGAATGTAACACCAAGCAAATATTTGTTGGTGATGATAGATCTCTAAGTGTTGTAGGATCTGGAATAGTTCGAGTAGAAAATGGTCATTTCAGTGATGTACTATGTGTTCCAAAAATTTCTTGCAATTTGTTATCAGTCTATCAAATTACTCATTCGGGTGAAGATAAAACTGTGACGTTTACACCTCACCAAGTTGTAATCAAAGATTTTAAAAATCCTCACAATCTCCTTACTACTGGAACTGTTGATGATATTACCAGGTTGTACAAATTTAACAACTTTGGGTCATCACCTTTTCCTTCAGTTTTTGTTGCGCATAGTGATAAATTGAGCAAAATTTGGCATGAGCGATTTGGTTACTTAAATTATCACTCATTGCAACAACTATGTAAAGACAATATGGTGACTGGTCTTCCGATGGTATCTTGCAAGGATGGTGTTTGTTCCGGTTGTGTACTCGAAAAACATCATCGAGACAGTTTTGACAAACGTGCCTCTTGGCACGCCTCGGTTCCCTTGGAGCTTGTGCATAGTGACTTGTGTGGCCCTCTTCCATCTGCTTCCTTTTCTGATTTCAAATATTTCTTAACTTTCATTGATGACTACTCCAGACGCACTTGGGTTTACTTCCTAAAACTTAAGAGCGAAGTATTTAACATGTTCTTGGCCTACAAGGCCTTTGTTGAAAAACAATCTGGTCATCAAATTATTAAGTTAAGATCTGACAATGGACAAGAATATGTTAACAAAAAGTTCACTACTTTCTGCACTGAACAAGGAATCCAACAACAACACACTGTTGCATATACACCACAACAAAATGGTGTAGCTGAACGGAAGAACTGCACTTTAAAAGAAATGACTAATTATATGATCCAATCTAAGGGACTAAGTCTTCAATATTGGGCTGAGGCCATAAATTGTGCAAATTACATAGTTAATCGCACACCAACTAAAGTTTTACAAGGTATAACACCGGAAGAAGCATGGAGTAAAATTAAACCAGATGTAAGTCACTTCCGTGTGTTTGGTTGTGAAGCATGGGCTCACATTCTGGATGAAAAACGGAAAGCATTGCAGCCTAAAAGTGAAAAGTGCATATTTGTTGGATATTCAGAAGTTTTAAAAGGATATAGACTTATTCAGCCACATTCTCATGATATAATCATTAGAAGAGATGTTAAATTTGATAAAAATATCTTGTCCTGCGAGCCTAACTTGGTGGGTGTGCCATCTTTGGCCTGCGAGCTTGATTCGACTATTATGTCTTCTTCTTCTTCTTCCAACTTCCTTGATAGGTTTCCAACTCCAGTTTTTGATGATGACAGTGAGGATGAAAATCCACCTCCGCCTACTTGTGTTCCTCCAATTTCACCATCACCAATGCTTCCTTGATGGGTCCGTTCAACATGTGAAGAAACTGGTGATCTTGCCGGTGATCATAGAGATCAACGTCGAACACATTCTCAGTTTCAACGAACCTCTTCTCTTTTGGCTCAAGTTTTCGAGAATCATGATCCAGAAACTTTTGCAGAAGCTTTAGGAAATCCAGATTGGGATGCAGCTATGGATGAAGAATATCGTTTCTTAATGGCAAACGATACTTGGGATCTTGTTCCTCTTCCAAAAGGAAGAAAACTTGTCAGATGTAAATGGGTCTACAGAACTAAGTATGCAGCAGATGGAAGTGTTGAAAGACTTAAGGAAAGGTTAGTTGCTAAAGGTTTTTCCCAAGTTGAAGGGATTGAATACAATGAAACCTTTGCTCTTGTCACAAAAATGAACTCCATCCGCCTTGTTCTTTCCCTTGCAGCCTTACATAACTGGGAATTCCATCAAATGGATGTCAAGTCCGCCTTTTTACATGGTGATTTACATGAAGAAATTTATATGGAACAACCTCCTGGATATGTTCAGGATAACTCTATCCTTGTCTGTCTCCTTAAGAAATCCTTATATGGCCTTAAGCAAGCTCCTAAAGCTTGGTATGCCAAAATGGATAGCTTTCTCCTTGACACTGGTTTTTCTAAATGCCATTCTGACCCCAATGTCTATACCAATAAAGTAGGAAACCATCTCATCATACTTGTTCTTTATGTTGATGATCTTATCCTTACTGGTAGTGACCCTAAAATTTTAACCCATGTGAAATCTAGTCTTAAGCAAAATTTTGAAATGTCAGACTTAGGACATTTGCATTATTTTTTTGGTCTCCAAGTCTTGCAAACCAAAGAAGGAATATTTCTTTCCCAGTCTAAGTATGCTTGCGACCTTCTTCGTCGCTTTCACATGGAAGATTGTAAACTAGCCCCTTCTCCCTTCCAGTCTCGAGTCAAACTTTCTGCCACTTGTAGTTCCCCTGAAGTAGATGCCACCTTGTATCGTCAACTTGTTGGTAGTCTTTTATACTTAAATCATTCCCATCCTGACCTTTCCTTTGCCGTTAGTCGTGTTTCCCGTTATATGCAAACACCTCATGAAAGTCACTGGAAAGCAGCAAAAAGAATACTTAGATATATTCGAGGTACAATTCAGTTTGGGATTCATTCCAGTACAGGGGGGAAACCTTTGTTGGTCGGTTTCGTTGATTCAGATTGGGCCAGGGATCCCGATGATCGAAATTCTACTACAGGTTATGTTTTTAGCTTGGGATCTAGACCTGTCACTTGGGCTTGCAAGAAACAACAAGCTATTGCTCTTTCTTCAGCAGAAGCAGAATATCGAGCCGCAGTTAATGCCAGTCATGAAGCTTTATGGCATTGACAAATCCTTTCAGAGTTTGGATTTGAGCAGCAACAGCCTAATCCACTTTGGTGCGACAATAAAAGTGCCATCAAGCTTGCCAAAGATCCAGTTCTACATCAACGCAACACACACATTGAGCTACACATGTACTTCATCAGAAATCTTGTTCATGATGGTGTCCTTGAAATGCTCTATTTCCCTACAAATGATGAAGTTGTGGACATCTTCACCAAGTCTCTTATAGATGCGAAGTTTTCTAAACTTCAATCTATGTTAGGAGTTCAAGAATGTGTCCTTAAGGGGGGATAGGCTCTAATGCCTCCTTCCTTCTCCTAATAGTGTCACTTTTGTAAATCCTTCAATCCTATCCCAAGTTGTTCTTAAGGGGGGATGTTAGGATATTTAGACACTTAGGAGTTAGTTAATATCAACTTGTGTAATATATCCATTAGGTAAAAGTGTGTTTCTTTAGTATGCATTAGTATGCATTTGTAAATATTCTAATCCGACGGTCACGATATGTTCTAGACATAGAGTGATCCGACAGTTCAACTTCTCTTAGATCATACCTACCATTGATCCGTGGCTTAACACCCAATTGGTCCATGATCTCTATTTAAAGAGCATGGAGGGTCCTTGGCTAGTTGATCGATTATGAAAAGATCATATGTAACTTTCTTTCTTTTTAATAATAAATTGCTCCAAATAGTTATTTGGCTAGGGCTGTGGACAGTTTCCCTCTCGAGTGTTTTAACCACGTGACAAACATCGGTGTGTTGATCTATGATCTATTTGTGTGAAGCGGTTGCTGAAGGTGTTCGGTATTTTGGGAGTACCCTGTGTTGGCATACTGAAAGCAGCTCTAATGCCTCCTTCCTTCTCCTAATTGTGTCACTTTTGTAAATCCTTCAATCCTATCCCATTTTTTTCTTAAGGGGGGACGTTAGGATATTTAGACACTTAGGAATTAGTTAAGATAAACTTGTGTAATATATCCGTTAGGTAAAGTGTGTTTCTTGTATGCAAGAAGGATGGGATGAGAAGATCATCGAGAATTGCAAAATCCAGTTGTAAGCCAATCCTTCTCTCAAGATCAACTCTGTAAGCAACAGTTGTGTCAAGCATTACCGCAGGCCGTAGCAAGCCAAAAAGAAAGCTTATATGCACTGTATTCTTCTCTGAAGGTAAGAGGCTCACAATAGTCTCCACAAGTATTCTTTGTTCATGCTCCATAGTAGTAGCATCATTTATCTTTGACCTTGTGGTTGTAACCCATACACTTTGCTTCTTGCTCAATCCTTTCAGAGAATGCTGAGCATAATGCATAAGTGATGCTTCAATTCTCTCATGCCGCACACCTCTAGATTTAATCATTGTTATAACTCACTGATACAAGCCAATAGGAAGAATAGACAGATCTTCAACCCACCAATTACCAGAATTCTTTAGCTGGCCATTACTATGAAACCGACCTGAACTGTTGTAGTCTAACTGTGAAAAACTTGATGCAATTTGTTCCCTACAAGCCTTTGATGCGATTGCATCAATACATCTGCTGACAATTTTTAATTCACAATTTTGTAACACTTATAAGTATTT
Source organism: Pseudotsuga menziesii (assembly GCA_001517045.1). Classification (NCBI taxonomy): domain Eukaryota; kingdom Viridiplantae; phylum Streptophyta; class Pinopsida; order Pinales; family Pinaceae; genus Pseudotsuga; species Pseudotsuga menziesii. Next base: position 123,200 of record LPNX010688449.1, read on the forward strand.
TTCAAGACTTTGGCTCACATTTTCTTCCATATATACTTCGGTTCGTGATATGAGGTTTTTCGTCTGCATATTCTTCAGTCATCTCAAGGTATTCGGTTGCACAACAGAGTGGAGCCACATTTGATGTGGTGATCTCAAAATTGATGCCACAACAAAACTTTGCAGTGAGTTCAAATGTCTCCGCACCACCAGGTAAGCTGCAGAGGCAGATTGTGTACCCAAACTCCAAGATGTTGGTTCAAATTTAACATCTCTTCTAATAATTATATCATGAGAATGTGACTGAAGAAGTCTATAACCTTTTACATCTTCTGAATATCCAACAAATATGCACTTTTCACTTTTAGGCTGCAATGCTTTCCATTTTTCATCCGGAATGTGAGCCCATGCTTCACAACCAAACACACGGAAGTGACTTACATTTGGTTTAATTTTACTCCATGCTTCTTCCAGTGTTATACCTCGTAAAACATTAGTTGGTGTGCGATTAACTATGTAATTTGCACAATTTATGGCCTCGGCCCAATATTGAAGACTTAGTCCCTTAGATTGGATCATACAACTAGTCATTTATTGTAAAGTGTGGTTCTTTCGTTCAGCTACACCATTTTGTTTTGGTGTATATGGAACAGTGTGTTGTTGTTGAATTCCTTGTTCTGTGTAGAAAGTAGTGAACTTTTTGTTAACATATTCTCCTCCATTGTCAGATCTTAACTTAATAATTTGATGCCCAGATTGTTTTTTAACAAGGGCCTTGTAGGCCAAGAACATGTTAAATACTTCGCTCTTAAGTTTTAGGAAGTAAACCCAAGTGCGTCTGGAGTAATCATCGATGAAAGTTAAGAAATATTTGAAACCAGAAAATGAAGTAGATGGAAGAGAGCCACACAAGTCACTATGCACAAGCTCCAAGGGAACCGAGGCGTGACAAGAGGCATGCTTGTTAAAATTGTCTCGATGATGTTTTCCGAGTACACAACCGGAACAAACACCATCCTTGCAAGATATCATCGGAAGACCAGTCACCATATTGTATTTACATAGTTGTTGCAATGAGCGATAATTTAAGTGACCAAATCGCTCATGCCAAAGTTTGCTCAAGTTATCACTATGAGAAACAAAAACTGAAGGAAAAGGTGATGACCCAAAGTTTTTAAATTTGTACAACTTGGTAATATCATCAACAATTCCAGTAGCAAGGACATTTGAGGATTTTTAAAATCCTTGATTACAACTTGGTGAGGTGTAAACGTCACAGTTTTACATTCACCCAAATGAGTAATTTGATAGACTGATAACAAATTGCAGGAAATTTTTGGAACACATAGTACATCACTGAAATGACCTTTTTCTACTCGAACTGTTCCAGATCCTACAACACTTAGATATCTATCATCACCAGCAAATATTTGTTTGGTGTTACATTCATGCATAGTAGAAAAGATGGCTTGATCCTTAGCCATATGATAAGATGCTCTAGAATCAATGAACCATTCATTTGAAGTAGAAGAAGAAGATGCAGTGTAAGAGTAACTAGAAGCACAAAGTGCATGACCATGAGAGGTAGATTCTGAAGACGAATCTAGGCTAATGTGGTGCTTCTTCATTCATGTTTCGAAGGCTTCCATCTTCTTGAAACACTTAGATTCATCATGATTATATTTCCCACAAAAATTGCAATGACGCTCAGTCTTCTTTCATTTTGGCTTGGATCCTTTGTCATTTTTTAAACAAGGAGCTGACTAAGAGGGTTTGGGACCCTTGTTGTTTGGCTTATTATTACGAGAATTTTGTTTCTTGGGAGGCTCGGACTTTTCTTTCTATTAAGACAATAAGGCTTTCCCAGATGTATCTGCATTGCTAATTATTCCAAGATGAATGAGCTTGTCTTGCTCTCTAATTATAGAATCACAAAAGGATTCAAGACTAGGGTCTTGATAGCTAGCTGCAGTCAATGATTCTTTCATGGAGTATAATGTAGATACAAAAACAAAATATGCAGGTCCAAGTTTGGAAAGAATATGATAAACATATTGTTTGTCTTCTTTCTTAATCTTGTATTCTTCACATAAGAGTCTAATAGTTTTATACTTAGATAAATAGTATTGAATACATGAAAAGTCACTTGGATTCAAAGAAATCAACGCATTCTCAAGTTGATGACCTCGAATTTTATTGTGTTTACCAAACACAGATTCCAACTTTTCCAAAGCTTTATCAGGTTCATCAATTCCAAATATATGGAATCACAAATCAGTAGAGATTGACATCCCAATCAGTCCACGAGTTTCATCACATCTATTTGCTCATTTAATTTTCCTATCATCATCAGTGGGTTTTGTTTCTTTCCCTGAGGTAATTCTGAAAAGTCCCCTACTTTGTAGAACATCCTTCAGATGAGATTTCCATGAGAAATAGTTAGAACTTGTAAGTATAATATCATAAGGGGTGGTCATACTGTAAAATAATGGCTGAAAGAACAGAAACTAATTGTCTGGATGCAAAGAGCTCGAAAAAATATGTGGTTTCAAGAAAAACGACACTAAAAACTGATTCTGGATGATGAAGTTATGCTTGATCAAAGAAAATGTTGAAGATATCCCCAATAGTGACGTGGCAGATATTAACTTGACCAACTAAAAAAAAGAACCCCCTTCTTCCCAATATGAACCTTTGACAATCACTTACAAGAAAGTTGTTTTTTAAGTGAATCACTTTTTGTAAAATAAGTCATGTTCACTTTTACAATAATGTTACTTTTTAAATAGTGCGGCAATAAATTAAAGATTTAAGTGACTCACTTTTTATTTTATTTTATTTAAGTGAGATGCACTTTTACAATAACTAACTTGAAAATAGAAATTGCATGCACTAAAAAGTAACTTGATAAGACTTGAACTTAAGACTTATCAAGGAATAAAACAACTTTGAACCAAGTGAGCTAAGTTTAAAAAGTATGTAGAAGAATGGAAAGAGGAAGGTTTTTTTTTTTACTCTTCTCTCTCGTTCTCTGTGCTTGCCTTTTTCTCTGCAAATCATAAAAAAAACAAAAAACAAAAACAAAAAAAACTTTTCCACCCTATGGGTGGGGTTAGATCTTGGTTAGCTTACCCGGAAAGTCTACGTTTTCAGGCTTTCTCGTTGTTTCTGATTTTCCGTGATCGCACAAGGTGCACGACAAAGAGCATACATAGTTGAGAAGAAAAACAAAACTTTCCCTTTCTGTTTCTGATTTTCCGCGATCGCGCAGGGTGCACGGCAAAGAGCATATGCAGCCAGGGAAGGCAATAGTCCGAGACTAAAATAATAAAGATCTAATAATAAAACTGATAAAATATGAGAGATTTAAAAAAAAATTAAACAAATCCGTCAATGTAACATTATACCTTCAGATTCGCCGAAATGGGTGTTTCTGGATCAAACGAAAACGATTTGCGATGAAACGAAAATTGTTTCCCAATGGAACCAGTGCTCCAGACGCAATAGAACAGCTCCATTAGCCCACAAATGCATAGAAACTCCAAAACCATAAACCCATTCAAATTTTCGGCAACACCGGTTCCAGATCTTGATCAAAACCGAAAGCGGCTCTTCATAAACGCTCTAATACCATGTTCGGGTACACAGGGTACTCCCAAAAGACCGAACACTTTCAGCAACTGCTTCACACAAATAGATCACATATCAATACACCGATGTTTTTCACATGGTTAAAACCCTCGAGAGGAAAACAGTCCACAACCCCAGCCAAATAACTACTTGGAGCAATTTTTTATGCAAAAGAAAAAAAGTTCCATATGAGCTTCTCATAATCGATCAACTAGCCAAGGACCCTCCATGCTCTTTAAATAGAGATCATGGACCAATCGAGTGTTAAGCCACGGATCAATGGTAGGTATGATTTAAGAAAAGTTGAACCATCGGATCACTCTATGTCTAGAACATCTCGTGACTGTCGAATTAGAATATTTACAAATGCATACTAATGCATACTAAAGAAACACACTTTTACCTAACGGATATATTACACAAGTTGATTTTAACTAACTCCTAAGTGTCTAAATACCCTAATAATATACATGCATTGCTTTAGGGAATAACACATGGAAGATTCCTTTCTTTTAGGAAAAGAGCATATACATCCTATAGGAGAACAAATTGCAGTTTGTTGGAACTTTTAACTTTTCAAGTTGGTTCTGTTGCAAGTTGAAGAGCTTGTCTTTTTTCGTTACATGGAAGTAACATCATCTTAGTTCTTAGAATTTTCATTTTAGTTTTAAAATAAAAGAAAAGAAATTTTTTTCGTTCATGTTTTAGGTGCATATTAGTTGCAATGTCATGATTTGGTTTGGCTAATAGGATTGTATTGCATCAATTTGGAAAGAGTAAAAGCTACATTCTTAATTTGTTTAACTTGTTCTTTGAAGTTGTTTGTTTCAAGTTTTAAAAGAATGCATGGTTTCATAAAATATAAGCAACAAATACTGTATTGGATTTATCATTGTCTTTATGATTTCAACATTCTTAAGATATCGAAATATCACAAGTTTCACTCGCATCTTCCTTGAGATGGAATATGATTTGTTAGTTAAGGTTTTCTTGTATATCTTACAGTAGCTTCTCGTTTTTTGTTTATATGAATGCATGTGTTTTAATCGCATGAACACTAAGTTATTTATTGATGTGATTGTATCACAACCTTAGTCCTGACACAACACCATGCCAAAGAAATGAAAGAAGAAAGCCAAAGCTACTGAGGAGGACTCAAACTTGGAATTCATGCCTAGGATAGAGGTAATTTATGAAGATACAAAAGCAGTCACCGAAGCTGAACCAAAGTTCAAATGGGGACATATATATCCTATGATCACAGATCAGAAGGTCCTGGATGCGGGATTAGAAGATATACCCCTGTATTAAAACATATTGAGATCCAGAACCACGAAGGTATCCACGCGACTTGAAATTTTTCCTTGTGCCGAGGTGATCGGTTGGATTTTACCTAAGGCAGACACAAGTATGATGATCATGTATAACATCAAAGGAAAAGGTTTTGCCTCCTTCACCCCTGCGTATATAGCCAAATATTGCAATCTACCAGCCTCAGAAATCAGCATGACGGATGACTGGATAAATGGTTTGAGTTTAGACTATATTGAATGTGCAAAGTTGATGATGATAGCGGGAAATCCATTTCAACAGAAAGCCTCTAAAGAATATGAAACTGCCAGCTTGCACACTGCTTACAGACTTGTAGCCCTGATGCTTAACAAAATTTTCAGCAGGGCCAATGGGAAGTTCTATAAGGTAGGATGGATCTCACTAATGTATCACGTGACCATGCAAGGCACTATCTTCAACTGGGAAGACATTGTAGCCAACAACTTGTATTCTTGCATAGGTGATGCACTAAGAGGACTGGTCCAAAGAAAATCAGAATTCTACATGGGGTCATATTTAATTGATTGTATCTTATGCCCGTACCCATTCTCAAAGCTGAACTGTAGCTAGAATGAAGCCAAGACACCCATTTACACTGCGTATTAGATCTTCTGGCCTCATAAGTATCACAACTTTTACAAGCTGATATGTGAGGAACTTCTGATGCCACTTTACCAGTCGATCTTTCTTGAAGAGTGCAAGTATATGTCTGAAGGTGCACTAGAAGTTATAAGTCAATATGGAGATTATTTTTTCTCTGAAGAAGGCATTTATCTGAGGATGTTCGGAGGGACTAGAGCCCTACCACTACTCCCTAAGTATGCCATTGATTACGCCGTTCATAAGGAAGTAGTAAGACAACTTTTTCTGGATGGATTCAAGAATTTTCTATTTGACATGAAGAAGGCGGTCTACCCACCAATTCCTTTCTATGTTGGAAGCTATAAGTTTTTAAAAGTAAAAAGCGCGCCAGATTTTGGAAAGGACCTAGAAAATTTCCACTTCGGTGAGAAGATTTTTCATAGGAACGATTACCAGGGAAAAGTTGTTGCACATTGTGCACTTGTAAAGGTAAATTTTGAATACTCTGACAACTGGGACAAGGGTGAAGAGATTTTCAAAAATGCATGCAATATGACTACTTTAAATAAGCAGTTCAGACAAAAAACCACAATAGGAGGAGGAAAGGGAAGCAACAGCACTATAGAAACAAGAAAAATAGAAAGACGAAGCTTCCTAGAAGAAGGAAGAAGTGGCCTGAAGGTTAGTTGAAGAAGCAGAGAAATTATTAGCAGAAGAGACCCAAAGACAAAAGGAAGAAGAGCAAAAGAAAAAGGAAGAAGACGAAAGGATGAAAAAGGAATCAGCTGATAGAGCAAGAGAGGAGGCATAGAAGGCAGCTGAGGAACTGAAGAAGAAAGAACACGGGGAATTTAGAACAGGATATTGCCTAAGAAAATCCAAAAGATCCTCCTTCTACCTCAGGAGATGCAATAACATGAGGTCACCTCCCTTTGGAAGAATTAGGGTTAGTGCCCTTCACTCCGTCCAAGCAACATGCAGTTGCATGCCTAGATAAGGTAGTTTTTGATCCTAAGCGAAAAACCATTATTCAATGGTCCGAAAAGAAGTTAAAGGTGGGTACCCAGGATGAGGTGACCACAGTTACCGAAAGAGCTGTCATGAAAGGCACTGAGAAGATACACAACTGATGGCCTCGATCGATGTCGCAGCTTTCAAGAAAATGCCTATAATGTTTACAGGTTGAAAGAAACTGCAGATCAATACAAAGAGAATATGGTAAGATTGAAGGACACTCTGATGAAAGAAAGAGGAGAAGGGCGAGAAATGAAGAGAAAACATGAGGTCACTTTTTCAGAGTTCGAAAAGCTCCAAAAGGCCTACTAGGGTTTAGAATCAGAAAATGAGGCCTTGGTACTTTCAAATACCATCACTGATGGAGAAAAGAAAGACATTGAAAATAAGATTTCAGAGCTAGAGACACAAAAGGATGCAATTGATAAACAAGCAGAAGAGTTAAATGCTCGAGTAGCAGTGTTGGAGGCACAAAACAACTCATTGGAAATTTAGCTCAAGGAAGCCAATGAACGACGGGTCGATACTACCCCTCTCCAAGAGCACGCCCTCTTGATCAGGAGGAAAACATATTAGGTCCAACTAAAGCTTGCATAAGAGGTCTGTAAGATTAAACAGGCAGAAACCAGATTGCAAGAGATTTCAACAATATCAACTGATTTCAGGACAAGGACACAAGAAGTTGTAGAAAATATTCGTGGTCAACATACTTGGATAGAAACTAATGCAGCATTTCCGAAGCATCTGCCACAGAAGACTACTGAGAACTTGAATATAGAGTTTGAAATCATGGATTTCGGCAGCAAGGCTACTGCAAGATTGACCGCTGGGGTCGGGAAAAATTTTGAGAGGTGTATGGATTTTAACAAGAGGATGCTCACAACACATAATAGATGTCAAACCTCTGTAGCAAAAAGAATCTAGGAGTTTCCTAACTGTGAGGGATATTTGAAATAACTCCAAGACAGATTGCAGGAGGACAAGCTTAGCATACAATAAGTTAAAGGAATCACTGAGAAAACGGTAAAGAGTTTGGTTGCACAATCCGCGGTTAGCAATTGCCTTCTGGAAGAACAGCTCAGGGTAACTCCACCCAAAGCAGCAGAAATTAAGTCACAACTAGCCATACATAAAGTGACAGTCAGATTGTTGGAGCCTACGGATTTCAAGGCCATCGCTGTAGAAGCTGTTGCATGGAAAGAATTCATTGGGGGATCAGCTGGTCCCTCCTAAGTTTTGTCTTGTTTACATGTGGCACTTTTTGTATATTATTTTATTTTATTTCTATTTTCCTAGTGCGAGTCACTAGAAGACGAATTCTGTAAGTCAAAGAATCAAGGAAGCCTAAAAGTCTGGGGTAACTCAATAGTCATTTGTAAAATGTACAAATAGGGAGAGAATAGAGATTAGGGGGGACTTTTTCTAGCGCATAGAGGTTGAAGTTATTTGTATGAGAACTACTTCTTTTATAAATAAAGAGAACCAAATTTTGTTGGAGGAAGGATTGCACAAGTTTCCAAATGGGTTGTGTGGATCGCTGAATGAGAAACTATTTTTGTTTTAGCCTGCTATACAATTTGTGAGATCTTTCTAACTTGTCGAATTACTTCTGCATTTTATGAATGATTTTGCTTTCTGTTAGAAATTTTGTGCAAACGAATGAGTAATGAATGTGTTGAAAAACAAAGCTATCTTTATTTATATTGTATGCTGTAATTATGTATGTAGAATGTACAAACTACCTGTAGGATTCCACTAGCAACATTACAACACATTACTCAATTAATTATACATTTTGATCCCTTGGGGATAGGTAGAATATATTAGATTAGATTAGAATATGATACATTTGCTTAACATAGAAGTGATTGGGGGGCAAGAGTAATAAGACGAGAGGTAAGAACCTATGCATCACGAGTTGGGGCTTTTGCTCACCGATCACTTGCATTTAGTTTAGGCACTTGCATTTCATTCTAAAAATTAAAATTACATAAACGGTGAACTGGGCCGCAATCGGTAAAACAAACTTAAAACTTTCTTTTAATTCGACGGTAGCCGGGCTGCTAACTGGATGGATTTCCCATTCCAAATAGTAAACGATCTAATTATGAATGATTATTGGGGAGAATCCATACTGTCGATACCTAATATTTTTCCAGGAATCAACAGTTTTGGCGCTAGAAGGAGGGCCTCTAGTTTATGGCTGGAAGAGGAAATCCGTTTACTAGAAACTATTCCACTGGAGATAGCTCTGAAACTAAGTTTCCTGAAGATTTCATTTCTAAAGAAAGAGTAGACCCTGAAGTAGAAGCTCTAGAACACCTCTACCATGTTCCTTTTGAAGTAATTAACCACTTAAGGAGACATACACGGTCTTATGTAAACAAGATTAGAGGATTGAAGACAATCCCTAAATTATATAGAAGGCGGGCTCCCAGAAGAGTACCTACTTACATTGAAGATTCGATCTTGGTGGGAAATTTGGAATAGTTGGTAAATTTGTCCATATAAGAGATTGTTCAACCACTTGATCAGTTGGGACCAGATTCCTCGGTTTTCCAGTCTCCATTTCAGTCACCTGTTCACTCTCCACCAGAGACTCCTCATAGAATCATGGCTGAAAATGAACCCCCAAATGCTAATCAACCCAATCCACCACCAGCCTGGAGAGCCAAAAAACCACTCAACCTGGCTCCTGCTTTGCATGCTTTGCCTCAGAATCCTGAAAAGGCATTACCTAAGTTCGACCCCGGAAAAGGCATTTCAATAGATAACCACCTGCAAAGTTTCTATTTGGATTTGGAACTTTTGGCCGTTGAACACGAAGATGTGGTATGTAGATTGTTCCCACACACCTTTGAAGCAAAATCCTCTACTTGGTATTTTGGTTTACAAGCAAATTCAATAACAGATTGGAATACTTTTGTAAGGGTGTTTAAGAGCAAGTTTGGTAGTCAACGAACCACAACCACTCTCATGAAAGAATTGTTATCTCTGAGAATGGAAAAGAAAGAAAATGTGCAAGAATTTAACCAGAGGTTTGCTGCCTATCTGAATAATTTCAGTGCTACAATAAAACTCACTGAAGAAACTTTAATAGAATACTACACTTCAACACTCTGTCCCAGCATAACAATGTTTGTCAAAAGGGCAGCAGAGCCTTCTTTGGTAGAAACTTATGAAGAATCCAATAAAGTAGAAGCTGATCAACTTGAAAGCATAAACAAACACACCGCAAAACCAGATTTAAATACTTTCAGTGGTAAAAAATCTCTGTTGTTAACCATATTTAAAGAAAAGCACTCAATTGAATTAGAGAATGTAGTTAAGATGGTACAAAAGCTATCAAATAAGATTGTAGATCTGGAAAATGATAAAGATGCTAGTTCGTCCAAGAAATAGTTCAAACCTTATTTCACGAAAAGAGAAGAAAGTGGAACATCTCAACCACTTGTGTATACTTCTTCTGTTTTGAATTTTAATGAAGTAGGAATGGATCATTTCTGCACTTTTCATCAAGAACCTCATTTTGAAAAAAGTTGCCCACAATGGATTAACTCAATGACTCTGGTTATGAATCAAATATTAGACGCTCAAATAACAGAGCCTGAGGTGAAAGAAGAAAAAACAACTGAACCAGAAGAAACATATGAAACCACGATGGTCTTATGGGACTGTGCACCTGCACTGGGATTAGATGAAGATGAACCTACCAAAGAAATTCAACTTTCAGCAGTTAATGTTATAACCAGAAGCAAAGGACTAGTAATGGATGAAAGCTTATTACTGCCTAAGATTAGGAAGATACAAGAAAGTATGAAGAAGGTTAGCAGTAATACCCAAACACCACCTAAGTCTGATTTGGTCACCACAAAAGGTAAAGTTACAGCAGTTAGTATGCCTGTGAAGGTTGTAGAGAGTAAAACAAAAAGCAATAAGAAGGGTCCAGTAGAATATAATATGGGGTATGGCATAGTAGAAGACATCAAGAAAACAAAAGTGGATATTTCTTTGTTTGAATTGTGTAATTTACCTCAACAAAGAAAAAAACTTCTAGAAGCTTTTGATCCACAACCTAGTAGATCCCGGGATGAAATTCAATCTGATAAAGAAATTAATGAAGCTAGCATTGCAGGGAAGTCTAAATCTCAAACTTTGTCATTTTTACTGTGTTTTGAGATTTTCAATCATAATGTGCATAATTGTTTGGTGGATTCCAGAGCTTCATCTAATGTCATGCCATTTTCAGTCTGCAAAAGGATTAATGGTCAACCTACACCATCCTCATGTAAGATCATTCAATTGGATAGATCTGCAGTTAAGGTAATAGGAGACATGAAAAATGTGTTGATTCTATTATCTACAGATGAAATGGTCTGCCAGTTTATAAACATCATGGTGGTAGATATACCAGAGGAATATGGTTTGATATTGAGAAGGGACCGGTCTGCAAAACTAAATGGGTACTTTGCAATTGATTGGTCGCACTTGTGGCTACCACATAAGAACACTCAAAATCAAATTAAGGTGATGAGGGAAACACACATGAAACACAATGTAACTCAACTGGAAGAAAAAAATGAACCTATAAACTTCTCATCTTTGGTCTTAGGTAACTACTTTATAGAACTTGAACCTAAAATTAGCAAGCTGAAGAAGTCGGTAGTGAGTCAGACACACAGTCCGAGCTCATTCATTTTCCATGGACTGATAATATTGATTGTAACATAGTTAAATTAGTTTCTAGCTTAGAAAGCAACACTAATCTAGTAGATTTAGAAGATAGATTTTGGTTGTTGTATTTTGACGGTTCCAAAACACAAGAGGGATCAGGAGCAGGTTGTGTCCTGGTTGATCCTGAAAAGAACAAACAATTTCTCTCTTGTCGACTATAGTTTGAATGCACAAATAACACAACTGAGTATGAAGCTCTATTCTAGGGCTTGAGGAAAGCCATAGATTTTAAAGTTAGAAATTTAAAAGTATTTGGTGATTCTAAGATAATTGTCATACAAATTAGAAACACAATTCATTGTTTGTCACCACACTTAAAATGCTACTAAACTGAAGTCTAGGATCTTATAAAGAATTTCAATGCTTTCAATATCAATTCAATTCCTAGATTGAAAAATGCATCAACTGATTTTTTAACTGTTTCTGCTGCAAGGTACCCACTAATAACAAATGCTCTATTGAATTGATTTTCAGGCCATCCATACCAGAGAATGTTACAAATTTGAGAGTGTTTGATGATGATCAACAAATCATAGATTTTCTAACGAATGATGAAACTTTCAAGGACTCGATGATTGATGATGAAGAGCATCAAGCTAATCTTCAAAGTGGAAATTTTATGCCTAAAGGAGTAAAAACATTGGAAGGGTTGTTTGATCTAAACAATAAATTCAGAAGACCTGCCAATGTCAAAACAAATAGTTCATATATGCAGTATGAACTAATTAATCTTGGGACATAAGTTGAACCCAAATATGTAAACTTGGGAAGATGTTGTTCACCAGGAGAAAGAAACATATTTATCAGTTTGTTTCAACAATATAAAGACATTTTTGTTTGGACATATGAAGATTTGAAGACCTATGACACCCATATTATACAACTTGTTATTCCTATTAAAGCAGGAGTTAAACCATTCCAGCAACCACTTGGAAAGATGCATCCAAAACTGGATCCGCTGATGCAAAATGAAGTTAAGAAGTTACTTGATGCAAAGATCATTTTCAGAGTCAGGAATTCAGAGTGGGTAGAAAATTTGGTGCCAGTAAGGAAGAAATCTGGTGAGATAAGACTATGTGTAGATTTCCGAAATTTGAACCAAGCTTCAGATAAAGATAATTACCTAGTTCCACCAATGGAACAGATCCTACAAATGTTCTCAATTTCTGAGCTATTCTCCCTACTGGATGGGTTTTCAGGCTATAACCAAGTATTAGTAGCTGAGCAAGACAGGCTGAAAACCACATTTCAAACAGTGGGGAACATTTGCTTATAGGAGAATTCCCTTCGGTCTCATCAATGCTGGAGCCACTTTTCAAATAGCAATGGATATCGCTTTTCAGGGGTTGATTGGCCACAATATGGTAGTTTATCTAGATGATGTAACCATTTTCTCTAAGAAGAGAGAAGATCATGTTTTTTATTTAAAACAATTTTTTTATCACTGTAGAAAATACGTCATATCTTTAAATCCTAAGAAAAAAAATTTCGCGGTATTAGAGGGAAAACTGTTAGGCCATATTATTTCTAAGATGAGAATCTCCATAGATCCGGAAAGAATAGAAGCAATATCTCAAATTCCCTTACCCCAAAACAAAAACGCTATGTAATCATTCATGGGTACTATAAATTTTGTTCGAAGGTTTGTTCCTAACATTGCACATATAGTAAAACCTTTGCAACAAATGGTAAAATAGAGTGTGCAATTTAAATCTATCGATGCAAAGAAGGTTTCCTTTAACAACATCAAAGCAACAATAACTCACTCACCTTCTCTTAAAATTCTTGATTTTGAAAAGGATTTCATTATGTACACTTTTGCCTCAGATAACTCACTCGCAGCAGTGCTTACACAAAAGGGAGAGCCAGGAGACGAGTACCCAATATCATTTATGATCACTGGGTTACAAGGGACAGAGTTGAACTATCATGCTGTAGATAAGAAAGCATATGCAGTATTTAAAGAAATGAAACAATTCATACTTTACATTCTAAAAAACTGAACCAAGGTAATTGTCTCACATCCAACTGTCAGAACTCTTTTTGTACAAAAGGAATTGGGTGAACAAAGAGAGAATTGGGTGACAGCGTTACAGGAATACGATTTGGAATTCAAACCAGCTACCATTATCAAAGGACAAGGGCTGTGTAAATTAATGGCTGAAGGCCAGACTAATGAAGATGATGATTGGGAAAACGACGCAGAAGTGCATATGATTGATATGTGTACTCCTATCTTTACAGCTCCTGAATCTTGGTACAGAGACCTAGCACATTACCTTCAACAAGGATATTTTCCAGAGCACTGGAATTCTAAACAACGAAGGGCACTCCATCTATAGTCAGCCTCTTACCAAATTATTGATGGAGTTCTTTTCAGGAAGAACTATGATGGGGTATTTTTGAGATGCATCGAATAAGGAGATGCCTCTAAAGTTGTCAAAGAATTGCATGATGGGCCTGTCGGAGGACATTTTTTAGGAGATACCACTGCCCACAAGATTCTACAAGATGGGTATTATTGGCCAACATTGTTTAAATATGCTCATGCCTATGTAAGAAAGTGTGACGTATGCCAGAGAAGCGATGGAATACTAGCGAAAGCGGCTAGACCATTGCAACCTGTGATTATTTTAGAACCATTGGAATGGTGTATTGACATCATTGGAGAAATTAATCCAAATTCTTCGTTATAACACAAGTATATCCTCACAACAACTGATTACTTCACGAGATGGGTAGAAGCAATTCCATTACGCAAAGTGAACGAGGACGCGGTCATCGAATTCTTGCAAGAAAATATTATGACTAGGTTTGGGGTTCCAATATCAGTTATCTTTGATAATGTGTCTTATCTTTCATCAATTAAGCTAACTGAATTCGCTAGTGAAAAGGAATCAAGTTGCATTATTCTGCGAATTACTATCCACAAGGTAATGGGTTAGCCGAATCAACCAATAAAAATCTTATTAGAATCTTAAAGAAGATGGTTATCGAAAATCAGAGAAGTTGGCATATAGCTCTTCTTAATGTGCTATGGGAAGATAGGGTCACCCCTAAGAATTCCTTAGGCGTGTCCCCTTATACTCTAGTTTATGGGAAAGAGGCTATTCTACCCCAAAATATTTTACTCCCATCTTCTCAGTTAGCCCAAGTCTCCAGAGGATCTGGTAGTAAGATTTTACAAGCTCGAATTAATACATTGCTGAAACTTGAAGAGTCTAGGCTCAAATCCAAAGAAATATTTAAACACCAACATGAAATTGTTAAAAGATGGTTTGACAAGCATAAGTTTGGGAAGAGAATTTTTGAGATTGGAGACTTGGTTCTTAAGTGGGATCACCCGCATGATGAAAAGGGAAAGCATACTAAGTTTCAACACATGTGGGCTGAAAAGTTAGGCCTCTCGACTTATAAGTTACAGGATTTACAGGGGTGGGAAGAGAATCTTCTTGTTAATGGTCAGGTTCTCAAACCTTATTTCACTTAATACCTTAGGAATTATTTTGTACATAAATAAACATTTTCTTATTCCTGCCTTTTAATTCTTGTTTTTTATTTGCTTTAGTTCATTTGATTTTGGTTTCAAAATAAGCATCTCTTTTTGATGATTTGCTTTAGTTTAGTTGTTTTATTCCAGAATAAACCAGCTCAATCTTTTGGTGCTTGGGGGGCATTGGAATCTGAACAAACGACCAATTTTTTTAGTCCAGGAGCTGCTCATTGAAAGTTATCTCTGCAAATTTTGATCAAAATAAGATTCTTTAATTTGATAGACTGTTGAAAGGAAGTTATTTTCATAACACATTGAAGTCCTATTTTAGCCCTGTAAAATAACTAAGGTAGATGAGGTCTAGAATACTATTTTGGGGCTCCACCCACTTTCACACTAATATCTGTCCTAGGAGGCTTGCTGCAAAAGACCCACGGAAAGGAAGCAGAACGGACAGATGTATGGTATTCAAAATGATCCCATGCCACAAAATGAAAACCAAAAGGCTTAATATAAAGAGTTAAGTTCCTGAACAGAACATATGTATCAAGAATATATGTTGAAGAATTATATCAGTAAAATCAAATGATTGCTCAAAACGTTTTTCTCCGTCAGTGAGCTAAAGCTAATCATCACTCACACAAAATGACATTATGGATAGAAGAACCTAAATCAAATCTCAAAAGAAAAAGAAGCAATCAAGGAAGACTCGAAGGACAAAATTCCTAGGCATCAAAAGAATGCAAAAGGCATGGGAGTGAAGAACAAACGAATGCATCTGTTTAGATCTATTACGATCTTGTGGTGTCATAGCCGGAAGCAACCAAATATATAGGTAAAAATGAATCTCACATTTTGGCCCCAAAAGAGTTATCGAGACTTTTAAACCTGGTTACCATACCCCAAGGGACTACAATCAATGCGATGCTCTGAATCTCACATTCCTGGAAAAGCCTAGACTCTTAAATAATCTTGGAAAAGATTGGGATAAGTTTCTCTAATCAAATGCCATAAAGTAGTTTGTGTTTTGAAAGATAGTTATTTCATAGATCTGTGTTCACCAGCCAGTTGTCAATTGTTGCTGCTGCAACCCCTACCCCAAAATTTTTATGATTTTAGGGCCCCTCCTTAGATTATTTTTTTATCCTTTTTATCTTTTTTAGACTGATATCCTTCTTGGATGACCCTTTCCATGAATTAGTTTTTAAACAAGTTAGAAAAACCTTTTGCACCAAGTTAAAAAACTCACATTTTTCCTGGTCTATCGGAAGAATTGTTGGATTGATTAAATTGAGCACATAGATCTATGGATCAACAAACAACTCACAAAAGAGATCACACAATTTACTCAGTAATTGAAGAATGAAACGATGCAAAAATGACTTGCAAATGTGAATGCTTTCATTAATCAAAAGTTATTAGATAATAATTACAACAAAGTACAATGGCTAAATAGCCACATGCAATTCGAATCCATGTGAGGAAATTCGAATTGATTAGACTCTACTTGAGTGAATGGTTCATTGACGTTGTCTAAATCATTATCGGAGTTCATTGGAGTTCTAAATCACAACTCAAGTGTCTAATTCATTGTTAATTAGTCTAACTGATTGAGGTAGGTGAGTAAATGCACCTCACTTGCATGCAACCATGCAATCCTAGCGCTAACTGAGTAGAATTGAATGTAAGGGATGAGAACTGAATGTAATTGACTCCTAACTGAGCTTGACTAGTCACCAACTCAACTCAACTGACCTTGGTTGGTATCAGCACTCACAGTGGCTCCTAATTTGTAGGGATTGATATAGGAGGCTCCTAAACTGATTCATGCAAGTGCAATCAGTGGCAGTAGGCCTCAATTAGTGTTTCCCACACTGTACATGTGTCCAAATTAGGCTAAGTGGACCCAATGGTTCTAGTGACTAAAATAGACTGAAAGGACTCCCGATTTAGACATGAATCCTGATTTAGAGATATGACCAAATTGGACAAGGGAGGATTAATAATCCTAACAGGATTTTTGCCAACATAGCGGAGAAAATCAGACTTCCCACCCAATATATCCCGACCGATTTTGCGTTGTCTTTTTCCCCGAGACTACGGCTTTGTCGAAAGTTATTTGAGTTTTTCAGCCGATGGTTGTAGTTGGACTCAGGTTTTGGAGCCGACATGTTCGACTGGATTCATCTTTTGAAGCCGACGGTGCTTTTCACTGAGCCCTACTGACGGTTGCGGCTAAAATATCCATTCATAGCCGACATGATCGGCTTGGACCTAGCTTTCACTACTTATTAGAAGTTTCTTCATGAGTCTTCTGATGACCTTTTCATTGGGCATTCCCAGCAAAGTTTTCCGATAGTGTTGGTTGAATATGAATATCTTTCAGAAGAGAGTGGCAATGTTTATGGCTAGTAGCCGATCTTTCGTTGCCAAAACCTTTGAATGAACCGTGTCGACGTTGTTTTGCAGTTGGTTTATGATGAAGCGAACCGATAGATGCAACAGATTTGGGATGTTATAACCGATACTATCGAGAGAATTCCCTGACTCTTGTCGATCCCGAATCAAAGGATTTCCCGATGAGATTTTAGGCACTAAAACGTCGTTTGTATTTACGCGCCCCAACGACTGCATTTAATGCGTGTTTAGTGATTTTTTTATATATAGCTTGTGAAGCTTTGTTTACAGACTATTACTCCATTTGAGTGCATCCAGTTTTTGATTGCTTGTTGGAGCCCGCGGTTCATTTCATCAAGCTCCACGCCCTTTCACCGTTTGCCAGGTAGGATTCTAACCTCGTCTGGTTTGTCTTTGATGAACTGTTTGGGTAAACGGGATTTGGTAAAACAAAGTTGTGGGATTTCTTTATTTACGGGGCTAGGTTTTTTTTACCTTTTTCATGGTTTTAGAGACTTTTCCCCAACCTTATAGGGCTTCATTTGTTTTGAGCTAGTTGACCCTTTTAGTATCTCCCCAAGCCGATTTGCATTAGAATCCCCGACCTTCCTATTTCTTTTGACCTAGTTTTCAACCCGACCGTGGTTTTTCACCTGCTCAAAGCCATTTTGTCTCTACCGTTCAAACCATGGACATGAATAGCTCAGACCCCTGGTGTTTTAATGATGAGGCTAAGGCGGGTCGAGATTTTCACCAGTCACTTCTCATCTGATTTTTGTTTGTTTGTGGTGATAGGGGATCAGTGAGGCACCGAGCTCAGAGGGCCGTCATTTTCCTTTGATTTTCATCCCAGGGTTTCCGTCAGAAAGTATATTGCCCTTTGTGGCTAGCGCTGTGGTTTCAGAAGGTTTCAAAGTCGACCTAGGATTGTTTGAGTTTCCATAGTTTCCCTTGGACTATTTTCTCGCTGGTAATAATGCTAAAGAAAGGAGGTTTTTGCATAGGTTTTAAAACTAATGATTCTTTTGTATCGTGTTTTAAAACACCAGACGATTTAGAGTTTGAACTCCCAAAGCAGCAGTTAGAACCCGCACTTGAGCTGATAGTTCCCTTTTCAGTTTGACCTTGCCTCAAAGTTTTAATGATGGCTAAAGATGACTCGATAAAGATACAATTAAGGTTCTCCATGAATGCAATCTTATTTTTGAGAGGGAATATGATTTGTTAGCTAAAGTTTTCTTGTATATCTTGTATATCTTACAGTAGCTTCTTGTTTTCTGTTTATATGAATGCATGTGTTTTAATCGCAGGGACACTACATTATTTCTTGGTGTGATTGTATCAAAGCATCAGTCATCACACAACAACATGCCAAAGAAAGGAAAGAAGAAATCCAAGGCTACTTAGGAGGACTCAGACTTGGAAGTCATGCCTAGGATAGAGGTAATTTATGAAGATACCAAAGCGGTCATCAGAGCTGAACCAGAGTTCAAATGAGGACAAATATATCCCATGACCATAGATTAGAAGGTCCCGGATGCAAGCTTAGAAGATATACCCCTGTATGAAAACATATTGATATCTGGGATCACGAAGGTATCCACGCGACCTAAAATTTTCCCTTGTGCCGAGGTAATCGACTAGATTTTACCTAAGGCAAACACAAGTACAATGATCATGTATAACATCGAAGGAAAAGGTTTTTCCTCCTTCACCCTTCCGTACATAGCCAAATCTTGCAATATACCAACCTCAGAAATCATCATGACGGATGACTAGATAAATGGTTTGAGTTTAGACTATATTGAATGTGCAAAGATGATGATGATAGCGGAAAATCCATTTCGACAGAAAGCCTCTAGCGAATATGAAACTGCCAGCTTGCGCACTCCTTACAGACTTGTAGCCCTGATGCTTAACAAAATTTTCGGCAGGGCCAATGGGAAGTTCTATAAGATAGGCTGGATCCCACTAATGTATCACGTGACCATGCAAGGTACTATATTCAACTGGGAAGACATTGTAGCAAACAACGTGTTTTCTTGCATAGGTGTTGCACTAAGAGGACTGCTCCAAAGAAAATAAGAATTAAGGGGTCATATTTAATTGATTGTATCTTATGCCTGTACCCATTCTCAAAGCTAAACTGTAGCTAGAACGAAGCTAAGACACCCATTTACACTGCGTATCAGATCTTATGGGCTCATAAGTATCACAACTTTTACAAGCTTATCTGTGAGGAACTTCTGATGCCACTTTACCAGTTGATCTTTCTTGAAGAGTGCAAGTGTATGTCTGAGGGTGCACTAGAAGTTATAAGTGAATATGGAGATTATTTTTTCTCTGAAGAATGCACCTATCTGAGGATGTACAGAGGGACTAGATCCCCGTCACTACTTCCTAAGTATGCCACTGATTACATCGTTCATAAGGAAGCAGTAAGACAACTTTTTTGAATGGATTCGGGAATTTTCTGTTTGACATGAAGACAATGGTCTACCCACCAATGCCTTTCTATGTATGCTTTAAATAAGCAGGTCAAACAGAAAACCACAACAGCAGGAGGAAAGGGAAGCAACAACACTACAAAACAAGAAAAATAGAAAGAAGCTTCCTAGAAGAAGGAAGAAGAGGCCCAAAGGTTAGTTGAAGAAGCAGAGAAATTATTAGCAAAAGAGGCCCAAAGACAAAAGGAAGAAGAGCAAAAGAAAAAGGAAGAAGATGAAAGGATGAAAAAGAAATCAACTGACAGAGCAAGAGAGGGGGCATAGAAGGAAGCTGAGGAACTAAAGAGGAAAGAGCAGGAAGACCAAGATAGGGGGAATTTAGAATAGGATATTGCCTAGGAAAATCCAGAAGATCATCTTTATACCTCAGGAGACGCAATAACAGGAGGTCACCTCCCTTTGGAAGAATTAGGGCTAGTTCCCTTCACTCGGTCCAAGCAACATGCAGTTGCATGCCTCGATAAGGTAGTTTTCGATCCTAAGCGAAAAACCATTGTTCGGAGGCCCAAAAAGAAGTTAAAGGTGGGTACCCAGCCTGAGGTAACCACAGTTACCGAAAGAGATGTCATGAAAGGCACTGATGATGATCCACAACTGATGGCCTCGATCGGTGTCGCAACTGCTTAAGAAAATTCCTATAATGTTGACAGGTATATTCTTCCGTTCACTTAATGTTAGACTCAATTATGTAGGCTCGACTAACCACAATTGGGCTACTAATGACCCGAATTACAACGGAGGGGACTTCCTCGTGACTTTTGGTAATTCTCCCGATAGGAACATCGGGGTACAAAGTAATACAAGTAATTATCTCGATAGGAACATCAGGGACCACACAAATATATTTAGAATATTCTTTGAAGTTACAATAATTTAACACTTCCCCTTAACGAGAAGGGTATTCTACAACAACATCAACAACAACAACAGTAGGAGAAGGAGGGCATCATCAACATCATCATCAGGGTGACACATCTATAAATCATTGGAAGCTTTTCATCATCTTCAATGTATAGTCTTCATCTTCAAACTTCAGCAGCAACAACACTTTGATGACTCGATCGCCAACATCATTTCGATCAACAACATCATCATCTAAATTCTCCGATCAGCAGCATCATCATCATCATACTCTGATCTTTCGATCAACATCATCATCATCATCATCATCACATTCTAATCTTTCGATCAGTAACATCGTCATCATCACATTCGGATCTTTCGATCAGTAACATCATCATCATCACACTTTGATCTTTTGATCAGTAACATCGTCATCATCACACTCTGATCTTTCAATTAGGAACATCATCATCAGCAGCAACAACCTGCAATCCACAATACGAAGACAAAAATGTTCGGATCACTTTTGGACTTAAAGTTCAGGGATGATGCAATCCCACCACATTCTCGACAACCGAAGTCACCGGATTCAATTACGGGATAATCACTCCCTATCACTTTAGGACTAAGTCCAAGGATGATGCAATCCTACCACGTTCTCGAGTATCAAAGTCACTGGATCCATTCTGAACAAAAGTTCAAGGATGATACAATCCTACCACGTTCTCGAGTACCGAATCATCGGATCCATTCTGAACAAAAGTTCATGGATGATACAATCCTACCACGTTCTCGAGTACCGAAGTCACCAGATCCATTCTGAACAAAAGTTCACGGATGATACAGTCCTACCACATTCTCAAGGACCGAAGTTAACGAATCCATTCTGAACCAAGGTTCAAGGATGATACAATCCTACCACATTCTCAAGGACCAAAGTCACTGGATCCATTCTAAACCAAGATTCAAGGATGATACAGTCCCACCACATTCTCGAGGACAAAAGTCACCGAATCACTTTAGGACAAGTGTCCAAGGATGATACAATCCCACCACTTTCTCGAGGACTGAAGTCATCGGATCCGTTCTGGACAGATGTCTCGAGATGATACAATCCCTCTTCATTCTCGAGGATCGAAGTCACTGTATCACTTTAGGACAAGTGTCCAGGGATGATACAATCCCACTGCAACATCACTGCTCCCCCTTTCGAGGAAGGTCTTTCTGAACAACACCAATCTTGTCTCGAAAGTATTCGAACTTTACCTGTAACAGAGGCTTCATCAACACATCAGCAACTTGTTCATCAGTACTCACATATTGGAGCTTTATGGCTCCCTTCTGAATCATATCTCAAATATAGAAATACCGGATTTCTATGTGCTTCGATCTATCATGGAACAATGGGTTCTCTGTCATATTTATACAACTTTGGTTATCACATAGAATCAGTAGTATCCAACTCCAGGTTGAATAAACCTTACATCAACGTCCGAAGCCATATGGATTCACAACTAGCAGAGCAAGCTGCTATATATTCTACTTCAGCCGTGCTAAGAGCAACACAGGACTGTTTCCTGCTAAACCATGAAATCATAGCAGATCCTAGACTATAACATCCACCTGATGTGCTTTTCCTGTCTGATACACTTCCATCCCAATCTGCATCCGTATAGCCATACAATCTGTACTCATGGCTTCCATCATATTATAGACCAAAGTCTATAGTCCCTTTCAGATATCTCATCACATGTATTGCAACTATCAGGTGAACACGTCTAGGTTGAACTAGATATTGACTCAAGGTGTTCACAGCAAAACAAATGTTTGGTCTGGTATTTGTTAGATACATCAATGACCCAATAATCTGTCTGTATTGAATCACATCCACTAACTCTGATGAGTCATCAGCTAACAACTTCAGGTTGGAATCTATGGGTGTGGCCATGGATTTGCATTCCAACATATTGAATCTTTAAAATATCTCTACTGCATACTTTCCTTGGTTGAGAAAGATTCCTTCTGAACTTTGCCATACTTCCAGACCTAGGAAATAATGCATTAACCCAAGGTCTTTCATCTCAAATTCTTCAGCGAGTTTCTTCTTGCTTTCCACAATTTGTTTCTCATTCCCTGTCAGAAATAAATCATCCACATACAGTAATAGTATGACAGGTTTGTCTTCTATAACCTTGAAGTAAAGGTTAGGATGTGCTTTACTCTTGGCAAAGCCCATGCTCGTCAGGAAACTATCTATCCTTCCATACCATGCTCCGAGAGCTTGCTTCAGGCCATACAGGGCCTTCTTCAACTTGCATACGTGAGTCTTTTTGTCTTCAACTTCAAATCCTTGTGGTTGTTCTATGTATACTTCTTCTTCAATCACACCATTCAGGAAGGTTGTCTTCACATCCATCTGGTGTAAGTCCCACTTCATCATGGATGCAAGTGCCATGATAGTTATAATCGAAGTATATTGTGCTACTGGAGCAAAAGTCTCTTCATAATCAATTCCCTCTTTCTGAGAGAAACCTCTGGCCACAAATCTTGCTTTATACTTCTCGATACTTCCGTAATCTGCATGTTTTATCTTGTAGATCCATTTGGAGGATACTACACTCTTTCCCTCTGGTTTGGGAACTATATCCCATACATCATTCTTCATTATTGACCAGTATTCTTCAGTCATTGCTTCTACCCATTCTTTCTTCTGTACCGCTTCTTCGTAGTTTGTAGGTTCTTGATCCACCAGATCACACATGAAAGCCACACAGCTGGAAAATGGCTTGGGCTTCTTTCTTATCCTTGTGGAGCCTTCAGGAGCTCCATTTCTTTCTACTTCGTGTATAATTTCTCTTGCCCAAGCAGGATTTCTCTTTCGTGACATCTCCATCATAGGAGGTTCTTGTGGTTCTGTCATATCATGCTCTTCAGGTACTTAATCTTCAGGGAGGGATGTATTCTCGACATTTCTGGGAGGTACATCTTCCTCATATACTTCTTCATGTTGACATTTTCTAGATCTCTTGAGAGCTGCTTCTTCATCAAATGTTACATCTCTACTGATTTCCATGTGATGGAATCCAGGAATGTAAATTATGAATTCTTTGGACACTTCACAGTATCCAACAAATATTCCCTTCTTTTCGGAAGGGTCCAACTTGGTTCTTTTCTCTTTTGGTATATGAACATATACTGGACAACCAAACATCTTGAGGTGACTTACCTCAGGCTTCTTTCCCGTGAACATCTCTTCTGGAGTCTTGAATCCAAGAGCATCGTAAGATATTCTATTCTGTACGTAGACAACAGTTCTTGCTGCTTCTGCCCATAGATGCATTGGAAGATCTTGATCATATATCATTGTCTTCACTACCTCCATGATGGTTATGTTCTTCCTTTTCGCAACACCATTCTGTTGAGGATTGTAGGGAGTGGTTAGTTCCCTCTTGATTCCAACATCTTTATAGAAGGCTTCAAACTCTTTTGAAGTATACTCTCCGCCATTGTTTGATCAGAGTGCCTTGATTCTCTTGTCTGAAAGATTCTCTATCAAGGCTTTGAATTCCTTGAATTTCTCAAACCCTTCGCTCTTTGCTTTCAAGAAGTAGATCCATGTCTTTCTTGAATAGTCATCAATAAAGGTAATATAATTTTAGAATCCATTTAAAGATGTGGACATTGGACCACACACATCTGAATGAATCAATTCTAACGTACCTTTTGTTTTTGTTTCGCTCTTTGGAAATGGATTCTTGGTGTTCTTTCCTTTCACATATCCTTTGTAAATGCCTTCATGTTCGATCTTCATGTTTGGTAACCCCGTCACTACTTTGTTCACATGAGGTAGTGCTTTGTAATTGATGTGATCAAGCCTTCTATACCATAGTTCACTAGGATCAGTGGACTCATGAACAAGGGTTGTTTCTGAATGTCCCTTGAGTTTATACAGGCCTCCTTCTTCTTCACCAATGATAACTGCATCTTCAATATTCTTCTCTTTAGGCCACATGAGTACTTGGCCATCTATGAATGCAAATCTGAATCCTTTCTTATCTAAAGTTGATATAGAAAGTAAATTCTTCTTTAGACCTGGTACATATAGTACTTATTTCATCTTCAAGGGATTTCTTGAATCAAGCTTATAGCTTGCCTCCCCAATTCCTTTGATCAGATATTAATAGTCATCTCCTAGAGATACTTTCTGAGGAGAGTTATTTTCTTCAAGTCTTGACAGAGTCTTCTTTTGTACCGTCATGTGCTTTGAAGCACCACTATCAATAAGCCAAGTAACTTCTCTAGGTGTTATAGATCCAGAGAGTGCTAAGAATAATAAATACTCTTCTGCATCTTCTTCTCTTGCTTGCTTGCTTGGAGGTCCTTCCTCTTCTTCTTCTTCGTCCTCATCTTCAGCTAGATGAGCATGATGTCGTTTGTTGTTGTTGATCCTCTTCTTATATTCTTGTTTCTTCATAGGACAATTTCTGGCAATGTGTCCTATCTTATCACAATGAAAACATTGAAAGCCGGAGCTTTCCCTCTCAGGGAGAATTTCTCGTCTTCTGGAACTTCCTAGGAGGTTGATACTCCCTCTTGTTTCCCTTCTTGAAGTTGGGTTGACTTCTTCTTCTCTTGGTATGAGTGGTTAGGGCTTGATCATCCTCCTTTAGTAGGGATTCTCTATTTGCCACTCTAGTATCCTCTTGAATGCAATCTTCCCATACAACATCAAACTTCGTGCTTTCCTTCCTGGCACACATCATCTGGATGAATGACTCCCAGGGTCTAGTGAGACCATTGAGAATAGTCATAACCATCTCATCTTCATCAAGTTTGTCTCCAATGGCTTCTAGTTGTTCTTTTATCTGAGAGACCCTTGTGAAGTAGTCCTGGATGGATTCTCCATGACTCATCTTGGTGCTCTTCAGTTGAGCTCTTAGATTCATCTTTCTGTTGATGTTTCTACCCTCATACATTCCGGATATGGCATCATTAATTTATTTCGAAGTCTTCTTGGATGAAACTTGAGGGATAAAGTGATCCTTGATGGAGTCAGCAATAATCATTTGTGCCCTAATCATATCCTTCTTGTGCTTCTCCTTGGCTTCAGCTTTTGCAACTTCCTCTTTGATATCCTTATCAAGATCATTCTCTTGGAGAATGAGGCCAATCATGTATTTCCATGCTCGGAAATTCTCTATGCCTTCTAGCTTGTCCTCAAGCTTAGTGCTTGGGGCCATCTTTGTCAGAAAATCACAAAAATTGAAATTCTGCGAAATGAGAAACTGAACTTACTAGGAGATGCGCTTGACTATGGCGAGTTGACTGGTGTGCTTAGTTTTTGGAGATCTCAAGTCTTCACCTTCCAAATTAGACTTGCGAGATTTAGCTCTGCAGCTTCCAGTTGTTTTCTAGTTCTGCAATTTTCTGGTGCAGCTATCAAACTAGGGTTTGAATTTCCCGGAGACTCACTCACCCAAAAACCTCGATTCTAGGCTCAATAGATGTGCTCTAGGAGGGTGCAACTTTCTATGCAAGCAGTTTTTTGAAAATAAAAAATTTTCCCAAAACCCTAATTTCTTCCATGGAGAGAGAGGGCTTTTTCACCTTGTGAACGCTGTCCTATTCAGGTTAGTTCTGATACCATGTTAAAATTCCATATGCTAAGCTAGATTATCATCATTTAATTTCAATTTCATAATAAAATCATATAGACATGATCACTGAAAGAAACAGTATCACAAGAACAACACAGATTTATCCTGGGAAAACCCTAAAGGAAAAAACCCAACAAAAGCTTCCTCAATATAGATGCCCCAAAAAGATAAAAGGTAAAACCCAAAAACACTGAGCCTCCTCCTTCTCCAGCTACAGAGCTTTCTCTCTCTCTTATGCGCTACACAAGTGAGTGTGTGTGTCTCAAATGAGGAGTGCCATACCTCTATTTATATTCTTCCGTTCACTTAATATTAGACTCATTTATGTAGGCTCGAGTAATCCTAATTCAGTTATGTAGGCTCGAGTAACCACAACTGGGATACTAATGACCCGAATTACAGCAGAGGGGACTTCCTTGTGACTTTTGGTAATTCTCCCGATAGGAACATCGGGGTACAAAGTCATACAAGTAATTCTCCCGATAGGAACATCGGGGACCACAAAATATATTTAGAATATTCTTCGAAGTTACAATAATTCAACAGATGGGAGGATAAGCCTCATCATCCGGTAGAGCGGAACAAGTTCCTAAACCATTGTGATGAAGCATTCAAGTACTTATGTACTTATATTTCCAGAGATCTCCTCTTTCATCTAGAAGGATTGAAGACTCCCAGAGAACCCTGGGAGAAGCTTGATAGATTGTTTAACAAACAAGATGAGCTTCGGGGACACATTCTGGAGAATGAGTTGGTATCTTTACATCCCAGCAGTTTCGAGACTATTGAGCAATTCTTCTCCAAATTCAAGTCTTTATTGCTCCAATGCAGACAGTGTGGGATAGAGCGAAAGGATGAGTAGAATGTCCTTTCCATACTCAGCAAACTAGGCCCTGAGTATTTTGTATATGTCTCTATGTTTCATTTCAAGCCGGAAAGCTTTCTTGATTGGAAGCTTCCTTCTTTAGATTCATTTTTTGAGTCCTTAATCAAGGAGCAAAACAAATTGATTCGAATGGGAGTCATCCAGACTTCCAAAGATCAAGCTTTCTTCGTTACTGACTCTTCCAAAGCGCAAGCAAAGAGAAAATCAAAGAAGAAGGAGCCAAAGGTAGCTGATTCGAAGCCTAAACAAAATCAGCAAGCTTCCGAAAGGACCTTCGTCTCTAAGAAGAAATTTGGGAAAACATTATGTCCCTATTGTGAAAAAGGGTATCACCTTGAAGATCATTGTATGAGGAAGGAACTTGATGAAATGATTGCTCTTCTCAAGCAGCATAACATTCAAAGTGAAAAACAATCTGATAATGGACATGAAAGATGCCATGCTTTGAAAGCAGGACCACCTCGGTCTACAGCTTATTTGATTGATTCTGGACCCTCCAACCACATGGTTGCCTCCAAGGATCTCTTCTCCTCTCTCAGTGTAAAAGAAGGGCCCACTATTCACATGGGAGATGATTCCCAAATCCCAGCAGCAGAAAAGGGCACCATCAGAGCGAAGCATGGTGTGTTCAGAGATGTCCTACATGTTCCCTCACTTGCAGCTAATCTGTTATCTGTTTATCAGATGACCCATTCTGGCTCACCAAAGCAAGTATTGTTTGGACCTGACTCAATAGAGATCACCAATATCTCAACTGGGGAGATTGTAGCAAAAGGAATTGTTGATCATGCCTCCAAGGCATACTATTTCTCTCACTTCATGCCATTCTCAGTTCCAACATCATCACAACTTCCATTCGAAGTTGACTCAAGGTATAAATATTCCTTCACTTCCAATTGTAGTTTTAGTTTCAAATCCTGACATTTCTGATTCATATTCAGAAGAGGAGTCATCCTAGTATGATCCAGACATTGAGCTTACAACTCAAAGGGATCTAGATCCAGATCTAGCATCTACCTCATTCCAACAGCCTAAATGGGCTAAGTAGCTCATAGAAGCAACTGGAGATGGTGCTGGGGATCCAGATGACAAAAGAATAACGAGGTCCCAGTATCAGAAGGAGAGTGCAACACTGTCTCACACAGATCCTCTTCTTGCTGAGAGGTGTTTTATGATGCTTGGTTCAAATCCTCAATCCTTCAGGGAGGCTTGCCATGATCCTAGATGGTAGGCAGCCATGGATGAGGAGTTTGATTCGCTACATGAAAACCAGACCTGGGAACTTGTCCCCTTACCTCCAAAGAGGAAGCCGGTACAATGCAAATGGATCTACAAAACCAAAATAGCTGTTGATGGGACCACAACCAAGTACAAGGCTCGGTTGGTGGAAAAAGGGTATTCTCAGGTCCAAGGCTTGGACTACAATGAGAAATTCACTCCAGTAGCTAGAATGGACTCCATCAGGTTGGTATTGGCCATTGCTGCTTCCAAGAGATGGGAAGTACATCACATGGATGTGAAGAGTGCCTTCCTCGATGGTGATTTGGAGGAGGAGATCTATATGAAACAACCTGAGGGGTTTATTGATGATCCTTCCTTAGTTTGCAGACTGAGGAAATCATTGTATGGACTCAAACAAGCCCCAAGGGCATGGTACTCCAAGATGGATGCCTTTCTCATCTCTCAGAAGTTTGAAAGTTGCAAATATGATTGCAATGTCTAAATGAAGAAGGAGGGGTTCTTGCTTCTAGTTGTATTGTATGTGGATGACTCGCTCATTACTAGCAGCTCTGCTGCTGGATTGAGCAGCATCAAGTCTGCTCTTCATAAAGAATTCACTATGACTGACTTAGGACTGTTAATACAGTTCATTGGTCTCGAAGCAAGTCAAAAGACTTCGGGAATCATGATCTCACAGTCCAGGTATTCATCAGACATGCTTAAGAGGTTCCACATGGAGGATTGCAAGGCAGCCCCTTGCCCTTTGTTATCAGGCATCAGGCTTGAAGAAGGTGGTTCCACACCTTTGGTGGACAACACTCTCTACATACAACTCATTGGAATCCTTCTGTATCTTATTCATTCGAGACCAGACATATCCTATGATGTGAGTGCTGCTGCCAGATATATGCAGGAGCCACATGAGCTGCACTGGAAGGCGTCAAAGAGGATCTTGCACTATATGCATGGCAATATTGATTATGGGATCCACTATGCTGCTGGAGCACAACTGGATCTCATAGGATTTACAAACTCAGACTGGGCAAGAGATGGAAATGATAGGAAATCCACCTCGGGTTTTGTATTCATGATTGGATCTGAGCCAATTTGTTTGTCCAGCAAGAAGCAAGCAGCCCTTGCACTTTCTTTAGCAGAAGTAGAGTATCAAGGAGTTGTGAATGCAGCTATTCAGGCAGTTTGGCTGCATAGCATCTTGACAGAGTTCAGGATTCAGACTTCACCTACAGTAGATATTTATTGTGACAACCAGAGTACAATCAAGATCTCAAGTGATCCTATTCAGAAGAAGATGACAAAGCACATAGAAGTTCACATGCACTACATTCGGGAACTGGTGCATGAGAGAGCCATTAGACTGCACTACTGTCCAATAGAGGATCGGATTGCAGATATTTTTACCAAGTCTTTTACTGAAAAGAGATTTTCCTTTCTCACATCTCTTTTAGGCATTAAGGCTTGATTCTCGGTTCCTATCTTGAGGGGGGTTTTCCCAAGAGGTTTTCCTACCTCATTTGTATTATGTCTCTTAGATTGTATATTGGGTGACCAATGGTCTTAATACCAGGGCCCACAACTGTCCAAGCTAGAATTCAAGGGGGGTGTTAGAATTATTAATCCTCCCTTGTTCATACTTTCTATTAGATTAATTAGCCTAACTTATGAATCTCAATTAATTAATTGGGTCCACTTGGCCCAATTAGGACACATGTACCAGTCATTGAAGTGTGGAGAACACTACTAGAGGCTAACTGCCACTTACTGCATGTGCATGCATCAGTTAGGGCGCCTCCTATACCAATCCCTACATTTTAGGAGCCACTCGGAGTCCCGACACCAACCTGCTTTAGTTAATGGGTGTTAGTACTAGTTAGTCTTAGCTAGCCCCCAGTTACATTTAGTTACTTCATAGCCAGTTAGGCTAGCGCTACTAATGCATGGATAATGCATGGTTGCATGGGGAAGAGCGCTTTTCCTACCTACCACACTCAGTTGCACTGAGTTAACTAACTCTCAGTGGTTGTTGGAGTTATTGGTCATCATGGAGTTGTCTATTTGGACTTCGATATTGATTGGGAGACCTTGAGTTAGAGATTCAGTTAGATACAGTCATATCCACTTGGAGGATTCGAATTCATTTCCCATGCATTTGAATTCTACCTATGTAAACTATTGTAACACTGGATATTATTATGATGAATATACTGTAAATTCCTGAGCAATACTTGTATGTTTCCTGTGTGGTTTGTTTTGTTTAGTTTGCATTTTCATTCTCCGTTCAATTGCTGCAAACATTATCAGAACTCTCTGCTTGAAGATATAAATGGCATTCAAATTTTAATATGTTGTACAATGAGTGGTAGGACTATAGATGAAAGATCTCGCGATCAAACAATTTTTTTTATAACAAGGCAATTCATTCACGGAAAGGAGTTGAATGGTTTTATTCATAAGGAAAAAGATGAACTGAAAATGAAGCAAAATATATGCGACTAAGAAAAGTAGACATGCAGGAAGTCATGATGTGCAAGGCAATGAAACAGTAGACTCCGACATGGATGACTAATAGGCTTAAAAGGAGAAGGGTAAATCATGACTCAATTGGTTTTTTGAAAGGTTCTTGTGGTAGCAGATGTCATGACAGATGTAATACAAAGCTTAACTCCTTCAAGCTTTTGATGAAACATGTTTTTTCTTGAAAAGTTTTGTGATTGATGGAAAATCACTTTTGCATGAAATTTGATCGTCTTCAAACCTGTAAAAGGTTAGCACAAATCCTACAACAAAATTGTGAGAGCATAAAACGCAGGAAAAATACGTGCTTAACAAATCAAATTCAAAATAAAATGAAATGCATTTTTACCTGCCAGTCGTCGCCTGTCTTTAGACAATTGTTTTCATTAAGATCCGTGGCCTTAAAAACCATTTGAGCATAAAAATATAAAAAACATGATTCTAATGTTTCAGGAAGTGCAACTTTTTTTTACAATTTGTTTATTTTTATGATTTTTATCTTTATTTTTAATTATTTTGTTTTGTTTTTTGTTTTTTAGAGTGAACTAAGAGTCTATTCAAATACAATACATGTAAAAATAAATGAAATACACAGTAATTTAAGTCTAAATGACAACATTTAAATTCCTAGAATTTTGATGAAAATGAAGTCCAGGGTCCATTGTTATTATTATTATTATTGATATCAATCATTGACCTATGATTTTTGGGCCCACGATGTTGTCAATCTTCTTCATTCAATTAAAATAAGTAAATTAGTTCCACTCAAGCAGAAATCGATCATAGTTTCAAAAATCATCCAATACACATTTCCCCAACGTCTCAACTTACAACAAATTCACTCTTTGTCGTTGGATCTAAAATCAATTCCAATATGGCCAAGTTACTCGTCTCCATATCTTCATTATGATTACAAAGAATTCAGTTGAGCGTTAACACCACTCAGGAATCTGTTACGCTCTTCGGCAACCAATCATGTTGTATTCATAAGCGACTTCTCTAGTACTCTCAATTTCACAGCCAACGTTGACATAGATTTAATAACATGCTGGAATCGTGATAAAACACATGGATTTCATAAATCTTTCATACTCTGAAATAACCATTTTCTAGAATACAAACAACATATGGAATAAACTGAAAAACAATATTAACACAACGAGAGTGTCCATCACTCACTCAATCATACACAAGAACTCCACACATTGAAATCCATACTCTAGTTGATTCTATTAGTTTGCTAAATTACATAGTCACATATGGCGCCACCCCAAATATGTACCTAAAAGTTTAGTGATAAGGATTTTTTTTATTATCAGATGATTACAGGTGGTCTCAAATATGCATTATTAATAACCCAGAAGAAGCTATGGACAACCTTTCATCTATATATAGGCATGTATGGATCGAAAACATGTGATTATATAGCCTGCTACATATGGGCCGGGTTTAAGTAAGGACCTTCATTAAACTAAAGGTACATCCCCAGACGTTTTGAACAAACACTACTCTTATCCATTTTCATATGGAACCTCGTATCCCTGGTCGACATAGGGTTGGGAGAGTCTAAGAATGGTGTACATCAATTAACACATTTTCGTTTTGATAGCGGTGGCATGATAGGAAACTCAAACAATGGTAACCATATTAGCTCAATTGGCAGAAGCGTAAGAGCACAGGAAAAGAGATTGAGCATTGTGATTGTCGTCCAATGGTGAGCGTGGCTGGAGAGTTCTTGGGCCATGGTAGAGGGGTGACCATCAGTTGAAATTGCAGCTTGAGCGTCATCGACAGTTCTCTCCATCTCTCCCAATCTGGAGGCTTGACAGAAAATATATCAATACTTTTTCAAAGCATTGAAGGAAAGCCAAATTATCAGATATGGCAACCTTCTCCAGATTCGAAGACAAATCATCAACCAAATTTAAGGTATTTTCCTTGGCTTCTATATCTACACCATTTGAAGTACCATTAGGATAAGTGGTCGTATCCACCAACTCCTCATCATCCCCTACCACAACCTCATCATCGTTGCTGCTACTACCCCCACTATTAGTTGATGTTATCGTGTAGTTTAACTGACTATCCTTTACCCTTGGCGATGGCGAATAATATATGGGGGCATTAACTGGGCCTATCTTCTTGAAAATAAAACCTATTTGTACTTGTGAACATTATTTCTCTCTGCATCCCACCATCCTGATAATGAAGGCTACGTGTGATAGGGAATGATGAGTGTGCCTATAAGGTTTAGGTGTAACGCCTTTTCTTTGACTACAGTAACAAGCCAACTGAAGGCTTAGGAACACCACAATGTTGTCCGAGTAGTTTCCTTGACGAACCAAACAATTTCTTTCCCATAAGGGTTATCTAAAATAAATGATTTTAATGTGTGCATCTCATGACCGGCAGGGATGATTTTAAGGAACCATACTTATTTATAAGTGTATAAATTTTGGCTAATCTTACCAATTCTTAAAATGCAAACTATAAAATGTTTGGGGATATTTTTCAAAAAATATTTTAATTTCCAAGTATTTTATATCGTTTATATAATAATTTGGCGATTTTTAGGGCGAAAAAATTTTACTCTATCAAAATTGGGTGAAACAGGGCTTCAAAAAATGCAAAATGGCAAAATTTTTTGGAGAAAAACATGAAAAAATAGCCCATTGGGCTAAATTTCGCCTCTAAAATAATTCC
Organism: Pseudotsuga menziesii; assembly: GCA_001517045.1. Lineage (NCBI taxonomy): Eukaryota > Viridiplantae > Streptophyta > Pinopsida > Pinales > Pinaceae > Pseudotsuga > Pseudotsuga menziesii. The sequence continues at coordinate 156,710 of LPNX010688449.1, forward strand.
TGATGACCAGTTCACTTACCCATTAGCTTGCTTGCTCACCCAATAGATAGATTGGACCAACCTTGCCTTGGATAAATAGGAAAGGTTCACGAGGTCATTCGACTTAGCCAGTGAGCGAGTTAAGATACTTCAATCATTTTCCAACTTCACTCCTCGATCCATCCACGGTCGTTTTCGATCACCATGTTGGAGAGATGGTACCCTGATGTTTTCAATTAGTGAGAACAAAGCAAACATCTTCATGATTGTCTCCCTTGATCCTGGGATTGATTTCCAATGCTGCATTCATGCTCATAGTAGGGCCAACGGACATGGTGCAAAATGGTGTAGTGTGGTAAAGCTTGACCTCCATGATCAGAACAACAAGTAGCAAAAATATATTATTGAACTTGAAACGTTAGGAGCATATCCCAGATAGAACCAAAATTATTTAGGCAAAGAGAGGATTAGGATTATGCTTCTGTTGGATTGGGATCCCAAAGATCTCGTAGGATCAACAGTTGAAACTGCCACAAGGAATTCGTCTAGTAGGCATCACGCGTTCTACGTGCATCAAGAATGGAACACTTACTGTCTAAGTTGTGAAGAAATATATCTTTCAATCAACCGAATCTATTTGTACATGCCAACAAGTCTAGTCTATTGGATATAGATATGGTCAAGTGATCTAGAAACAACCCAGATGTGATTGAATTTTGCAGAGTAGAAAGCGTCGAAGACGAATGATAACAAACGGGGTGTGATCCCTTAACCTCTTGCCGACAATCCGAGACTCAGATGGACTTAAGAACAGATCATCTCTCCACAGAATCTCATTCGGACGACTTCTTAACAAAGTAGTTCTGATAATTTGTGATAGAAATCACATTTGGTCTCTCATTCACGGGCAGTAAGTGGCACTCAATGGAAAGAGTACAACGGCATGAGCAGACAAGTGTCTCGGCATAGTATTTTTGGAGGGATGAGATCCAGGAGCCAATTACCAGAACCTTTCACCAAGGGCCAGAAGCCTTGAACCTATAAACCTTTCGCCGCCTCGTTCAACACGTCCACCAAAATGAATGAATTAATCTGCCAGGAACTAGCCTCCCGATGCCTTTTGCCTTTCACCCGCAACCTTCTTACGAGAGAGGATTTATTGATTCACTTGATAACAAGTTTCAATCCCAAGGGTCAATGACGAGACTCAATACAGGTTTTTATTCACTCAATGCCAAAAAAATACCCGAACACTTTTTATTGGTTTAAGAGTAACAAGGCACCCATTAAGAACTAAGAAATAAACTAATAGAGGAGCCTGTCATTATGAATTGAAATTAATAGATTAATTCCCCAAACCTAAAAGGTCGAGGACCTATCTTATTATTTAAGGGTTAGCGGAAAATCCAAGATGATTAGTGGGATCGGGAGGTTGCCAGTAGGATACATATATATTTCAAATATCACCCATTCTTGGTTGTGCTATCTATAGCACTTAGCTGGGAGAGAAAAAACCATTGATTAAGTCCGTTAGGCCTGGGGATGCACTTTAATAATAGTAGGGACGACCTTGGACTTATTAGCTCGGCGTAAGAGATGAAACCACAGTATTGTGGAAACTTAGAGTATGCGGCTTGACAATCAAAGGTTGAGTGTTTATTTAACATATATGGAAACATGGAGAGGGTTGATATGAAATCAGGAATGCGATGCCGAGGATGCAATCCAGGGGCTTGATAACACATAATTTGGCAGGCAAAGATGTCGCCTGCTGCGCGTGGAGTGGAAAAAGCATCCAAAAAAATGTATACATCGTCCTGAAGGTGGTAGATGATCTACCTCGTATATAAAACCAACAAAGACATTGTTTGTGATAAACTTTGACCCAACCAATACTAGGGTTAAGGACCTTGAAAGACATTTTGAGTCATATGGTGAAGTGCTGAATGTAAGGATTAGAAGGGACTTTGCATTTGTTCAATATGAATCACAGGAAGAAGCAACAAAGGCCACTCCACTGATAAGAGAAAATGTTGGTGATAGAGGAGGTGGACGATCCAGCCTTGTTAGAAGAGGCAATTATGCGATGAGGTTGTTTTGATTGCAGTTTTAGCGTGGAAGGATGAATGCACATAAAAGAATTTGATTATTATTTTTTTTAAGTTATTTCATGTTTTTTTTTTGTTTTTTTTGTTTTCATTATTCCTACATAGATTAGAACAGAGCAGTCCTGATTCATGCTAAAGTTTTAGTGTTTGTTTTTTTTTTTTTTTTTTTAGTAATTTTTTATTCCTTCCTAAAAAAAAGTAGAAAATTAATGGAGGCTAGATTAAAATCAATAGCAAATGGAAGCATTTTTCATTGTTATCGTTCTTGAAAATGTTTCTAAGCATCCTTCTTTCTGATTTTAGATCATGCATACTTATTAGAAAATGAAAATGAAAAAGAAGACTTGAAAGCTAAACATGTTTTATTCCTTTAACCTACCTACTCTAATTGGAAATTAAAATTTTTATGTGTAATGAAATTTCCAGTGTAACCATACAAACAACAAAAGTAAAAATATGTTCACATTCAATTTTGCAAAATGAAATATAAATCATACAAAAATGTGCGAATTTTGCTGTGGAAAATGTGATTTAACAAAATAAAAACCTAAATAGTGATCTAAACTGATACTTGCTTGGAACCATCGTTCGATAAGGCTTTCATAGGCTTGATTTCCATTTCGATTCAGATCATTCGATATCTCTTATATCCTCCTCGATCTCATGTTCGAATAGTTGTTCCCCATTAGATCTACATGACTCTTCGAATGCTAGTTCTTTGTTTGCTTATGGAGGAGTGATTAAGTCCTTGACTACTGTCAATATCTCATTTTCATGAGAAGAGGAGATCATGACTTTTGCTAGGATTTGAGTGAGTTGTTCCAAACTTATATTCATCATTGAATCATTCTATTGGTAATCAAATTAAATGCTACAAAAAATAGTACAAAACAGTTCGTACGAAATCATAGATAAACATGTACAAAATCAAAGGAAAACTAGTACAAAATCAAAGCTAATGCATAATGAAAGCAATCCAAACTTAAACTACAAAAATGTAAATGCAAAATAATAAACTAGTTAAATGCACACTTGCATAAAAAAACAAACTAGCATAAAAGAATTACTCTTGCAGAAAATGAAAGAACTCTTTGCGAAAATTAAACTCTTGCGGGGAAAGTAAATCACACTTTGTGAAAAAAATTAAACATGCTTGCAAATACGAAACTTATTTGCATGAAAAGGAACAAGGTTTTGAGGTGACCCACCAAAGTGGATGCGTCGAGATGTTACACCACGAAAATTCCATAGTGAAGTCATCATTTTGTCTTATAGTTTCCCCTACCCCTTGTTGTGTAATATAAAAGAAACCTATCTACCTACCTAAACTCCAATCCTCTTTTAGCACCTCCCCAGCAACGACGCCAAAATGGTTGTGAAAAAAATTAAATAATTAATAAACTATCCAACGATTTAAATTGTCAATCCGAGGAAAGCGTAAACTTGTGAGGTACAGAAAAAATATATGCAGGATTAGAGTAACACTAACCTAATATAATATTTGAAAAGAAAACACATGCAACTGAAATGAAATTTAAATCTAGGAAAGAGTGAAATTGCATGAAAGGAAATTAATCTAATGCTTAGTAATGAAACACACAACTGAAATTGAATCTAGTTTACAAAGGCAGTAAATTGCATGAAAATAAATATAATCTAGGAAAGCTTGAAGTTGTGTAAATTAAACCTGGTTAAGAAAGCGTGAAATTAAAAAAGGGAAAAATCATCTCCACCAAACACATGTGAGCTCACATAAAATCTATCTTAATCAACTCATAAAAAATGTTGAAACAATATGGAGAAAATCAAGTAATATGCATTACATCACCATCTACATTACATAAGAATCAAATTCAAGAAAAAACAATTGAAATTATGGCTAACTCTCAAAAGACTTTACATAATTCTTCTCTCAAAAAGAAACTACTTCCATGTCTTGCTTCCTATTCCTTACTCAAAAGACTAACATAAGACTACTCCTACTAACTACCACACCAAATGAGAAGAGAGAGAACTCTTATTTATACATAAGTTGCTTTGAAAAGAGGATAAGCAACTAATAAATGTAGATCCACTTTTCTCTCAACCTATTTTCCATAATAACAAAATAATATCCCTTCAAATCCTCACAAATATTGGATAAGATATTCTATCCATATTTCAACGATCTTCTCCTTGGAATAAACTTGAATAATTATCTCCTTCAACTCTTGAAATGGTGGAGGAAATATTTGAGAAGCTTTTGAATAATCCATTTGTTGAAAATCCTCAAATATTCCTACACATTACAAAGCTCATCCAACTTTGAGATATAAATGAAAACATGTTAATTTTCTAATATTTAATCATAAATTATCTTATAATACTTAAAATAAATGAATTGGAAAATAACAAGGTAAACCCATTTTATTTATGAAAATGATATAGTAAATGGTTAATGGAGTAATGGAATATGGATGAATGAGAGGAATAGTGAAAGGAGAATAAGATGAAAATGCGACATTTGGGTGACCCAACACAATCAAGGACCACCTTATTCCTCATGTGGCAAGAAAAGCCAATGCTTTCGAGATGTGGACTTCTCTTACAAATCTGTACCAAAGTAGCAATGAAAATAGGAAGATGGTACTGAGAGAAAAGTTGAGAGATATCATGATGACCGAAAACAAAAAAGTGGCCTCATACCTCACTAGAATTACTCAAGTTCAGGATGAACTTGCAGCAATGGGAGAAGTTGTATCATATGCAGAGATGGTCAAAACTGCCCTGAATGGCTTTTCAGGTGTATGGAATTGTCTCCAGAGAGAATAAGCCCGGTTGGGAAAGATTGTGGGATACCTTCATTCAAGAAGAGATTCAAGATGAGGCTCTTAAGAAACAACAATAAAAAAAAAGTGAGGTTGAGGAAAACGTAGCTCTTACGGATAAGAGCGAAAATAAGAAGAAGAAAAAAGATTCGAGTCAGATCAGATGTTTCTAGTGTGGTGAGTTGAGAGGCTTTGCTATATCCCGAGAAGAAGAAATGGGAGACGGAGAAAGATTCAGCATTGTCTGCAACCATAGAAGACTTTGCAGCCAAGTTCAAACATGGATTTTCTCTAGTCTCTATTGACTCCAGTGTGGGGAGCTCATCTTTTGAGCATGTCTGGGTTGTTGACAACGACTCAACCAGACATATGACTAGATTATATGATTCCTTTCAGATTATCACAAAATTGGGACCAAGACATTATGTTCAGACGAATATAAACAGTCCATAGGTAGTTATTCAAGGAGTGGGAACAGTCAGGTTCCACCTCGACCTTGGTGAGGTTTTGGAGATACATGGAGTTCGTTTTGTTCCTGGGATGAGAGTTAGTAAACTCTCAATGTCATCTTTTGAGGATGATGGTTAGGTCTGGTCACATTTTCCTGTATTAGAGAGATGAGCCAGTTGGTACCACCATTTTGTTTTGTACTTTATTAAGTGGGTCACACTTAAAATGATGTATTTAATAATTAATGAGTTTAATTATTAAAAGGTGAATTTAATGTAGACCCTTGTTTTTGTTTTTTGATCTCAACCCTTGATTAGGTAGTTAGTTGAATATTTACAAAATTTGAAGTATAAAACAAAGTGAAAGGGACAAATGAAGAACACTCGATATCAAAGAGGAAAAAAAGGGAAGTGAAGGAGAAAGGAGAGTTTCCCAAGAAGAAAGAGCACGATTCCTAAGAGAAGACTCGTAGCACGATTCCCAATGCAGCTTGTAGTAGACCGTACAACAGTTTGACAAACGTACAGTCATATGTGTGGGATCTAATCCCAAGGCAACAGACTGTGCATTAATTACAGACTGCACAAAATTAATTACAGACATGTGGGCATGTTTTTCGAGGCAAAAAAGTACAACATACCATATTGGCACGTGTGGACAGTCATACAACAAACTGTACAACTACTTGTTGGAACGAATTTTGAGGTAGTGTGCTGTTGTTTCAGTTTTGTGGAATTTTTTCAATGAGGGTTAGAAGATAAATTCAGTGTAAATGAATTGTCTAAGAAACTCTTAATGAAAATTTTTCTTCTTAGGGTTTTCCCCAAGTTGGGGTTTTTTCCGGTCTAGATTGACCAAAACATCTGTGTTCAATGTGCTTATTCATGTTTTCAGTATTTGATTGACTTTCAACATGGTTGTTTTAATTTCCAAGTTTGACATATGAATTTTAATTAAAACCCTAGACGTTCACAATGTTTGACATAATGTATGAATGAGATTTTTCATCCTTATGTCATTTTTCTTCAGTTCATCTACTATATTTTCATTTGGAGGATGACACATCTCCACATCCATACTGACTATGGGAAGTAGCTTTATTTATCTTTCGACATCCTAGTAGGAAGCATAGTTTTCATGAATATGGGAAATATGTTGAGTTGAGCCTTTTTCTAAAACCTTCATTTTTAGATGAATCTGCCTTTCACCCTTGGTAGTGGAAACATTCCAGTGGGAAACTAAATGAGTGGAAATATGACATATAATCCAATGATGGGACAATCCTATAGTAATTGGAATTCATTTTCCCAAGTCAAATTGCCGTTTTGGGTAATATTGTGTCTTCTCGATTTGATGAAGCTAACCGATGACTTGGTGTTACATAGTTCTAACCAACCTATGGTACTCACCAAAATACCTTTGGATATTCCTAAGTCCAAGGGAAAAGTTGGATAAAATCCTAATAATCACATCATCACCATCCATCTTTAATGTTCATCAAACTCATCGATGGAAGACAACATCAGGCTGAGACTCTTCCAATACTTTGACTGGGATAGCTAGGAAGTGGTATATCAAACTTTCATGCTCGACATATAGTGACTTTGCAACCTTGGAAATGAATTTTCTGATGCATTTCATGTTGTCAATTTGCTACAAGGTGAGGAGAGAATTGTTAACCATATATTTGATCATATTCTTGAATAGAGGAGACATTGAATGATCAAGGTTCATATCCCTGATGAAATTTAAGTCAATTGGTTTGTGAAATCGTGTTACCTTATATTGAGAAGGATGTGGGGGGTCACTACTAAAGAACATGCCATTATAAAATCCCAATAACCTGACTTGGTTTACTCATAATCTCAAGTTCTTTATGATTTTTTTCATAATGCATCACAAGTAGAAACATATCCGATGAAACCAAAACTTGGGATCTCACACTGATGGTGTGATCAATTCCATAGAAAATGACACAACTAACTATGAGTTGAGCCAAATGGGACATATGTCCTTGAACATGTTTGTGGTTGTAGAAAGCACTGCTAGTACCTTAGGCCCTACATAATATTTTAATTCCCTTTTAGTTCACACTTTCAATTAAATAAAAAAACCAGCAGACACCACAAAGAGGAAAGAAATAATAAGAATTCCAACCAAGGGTTCGAAACAAATAATAATAATAGTAATAACAATAGGTTTCCTTCCAATTTTTGTAAGGATGACCATGTTACTCATTAGTGCCCTAAAATGGAGGAGGCCCAATGTTTGTTGGCACAATGAGATGCGTAGAAGTATCATGTTGTACTTACCAAACCTTTTTCTCCTCAAGGCTAGTAGATGGTTGCTAGTGTACCTAATAACCTTGCATATTCATAAGGAGGCAATTCCTTGATCATGAATATTTTCATGTGTGAGAAGGATGTTAAAATCTAGACTAGAGATCATAATTTCAATGTTCTTGAATCTAGATTAAAGGAGAAAGAAACATATGCATTTCAACTACATGGCCCTCTACAAATAGAGACTTTAATTGTTGATATGATGCCCTACATTTTGAAAGGTGTGCTAAGGAAGTCGACACATAATCCTAATACTTGGGATGCATAATATTATATTATTGTTGAAGATCTGGCCCAAGCTCCATGTGCTCAATGCCAACCTTGGAAGTGCTTCATAGTCGCCTTGCATAAATAAAGGTGTTATTGATAAACATTGATGTGTTCAATTCTTATCATCTTCATCTAATAACATTTGACCTAGACAACTACAAACTGCAGCTTCCTCACTATGCCAAATTTCATATATAAGTCTTGCCTCGTGGAATACGTTTTTTAGAACTATAATGGATGGAACCTCTAGTTGTGTGATGTCCTTGCCATGGTTCAAAGCCATAGGTTCCCATGAGATTGTTCCTTTGCCTACTATGTTGAAAGCATTCAATGAACATTCTTTTATACCTCATGAGATTATCCACTTAGATTATACCTTTGCCTACTATGTTGAAAGCATTTGATGAACATTCCTTTAGACCTCATGTGATTATCCACTTGTTCTCAATTGAATTGGGGGCCGAAATCATCAAGGTAGAAATTGAGTTTGTTGATGCTCTACTAGACTACAACCGTCTCTTAGGACATAGCTAGACACATGTGATGAAAGCTCTAGTGTATTTGGTTTTATGAACCATCAAATTCCATCATTAGGGACATGTTGTTACGATTAACAAGTTATGTTATTGCAACATTGATCCAGTTTCCTCTTCAAGACCTAATGTCCCATTAGTGGACAATTTTATGAGGGTGTGCAAAAATGTGGGTGTTGGGATGTACCATGCCTTGATGGGAGCTTTTAATCTCCCTCCGACCATTTCTTATCATGACTAGTCCTTTTTATGCAATATCATCTATCATCGTTGACTCCATGGTTATGAAGTGTGTTTTTTTAACTCTTATTTTGAATATTGTGGGTAGTGATAAACCCATTTTCCTTTGGCGACATGCAATATATGTTATTCCATTGACTGTAGAAGAGGTTGCATATCAAGCTATTATAATGAACTTTGCAGATTTTGATCAAAACCATTCATCTTTATAGGAATATGATCGCTTTTAATTCGCTCATCTCGGTCTTCAACTCTCCCAGTTCACATGATTTCTTGGACATTGCTTTATTGTCAAATGAGAGGTCATTTTAGAAGCCATCACTATTGCCAAGAAATCTTGGTCTATACCCTATTGCTTAGTCCATTGGACTATAGAAAAGTATTCGTGTTATACCTTGTGGCATCTAAATCAACCATGTGCCATGGTCTTGGTTTAGGAAGATCACTCACATTAGGGGTATGTGAATTATTACTTGAGAAAAAGTTTCATTGGACTTGAGTTGTGATATTCGGATGTCTAGAAGTTGGCCTTGGCAATGTTTCATGTTGTCCGAAGACTTTGACATTACATACTTATTTGATGCACAATTGTGATTGTAGAAATCAATCCATCCTAACATATCTTGACTCAAAGAATAATCGAGGGAAAGTATACCAAGTGGGTTGTGATTTTGCATGAAGTTGTTTTGCAATTTGCATCCATTAAAATGAAAAGTTTTAAGCTTTTGTAGCCTGATCGTCAGAGTTTCCAAAGAGCTGGCTATGTCAAGAGCCCTTACCAAAGAGAAACTCATTCGGAGTGCTCAACAAATGAATTTGATTTATTCTTAGTCTAGCACAGTATATGACCTAATCCCTCATGCCGCACGAGTTGTGATGGACCCAGCTAAACCACCTTCGAGACACCATATTGATGGCATGATCGGTTCTATTAATACGCTTGATCAAATAACGTTTCCTACTTGTGTTTAGGGTTGTAGCAGCCTATAAGGACTAATAACACCCTAGTTTAGGGCAATACATGCAGTATTTTTGTGCTTTTTAAAGTTTTTATGAGATTTTCAGTAATATATATAGCTCAAAAATAGTAAAACAACAGAGATCTTTTTGTATTTTTTGTAAATAAACCTCAATAGAGCAAAGAACAAAACAACAGTACAATAATAAATAAATTTTGGATTTTCAAAAATATTTGATTTTATTTATTTATTTTAATCCAAATTTGACAAGAAATAATCATAAATTGTTTAGATATAGGAAGTGAGATTTGTAGTGTTATTCCAAAAGGAAATAAGAGAATCAAAGTCAACGTCCTCCCAATAATAGACAATTCAATGTTTAATGAATTAGGACAAGGCCTAAAAACGATAGGTTTAATTAGTCATTGACCAAATTAGGACAAAACAATGATGCCAAGACCCAAAACAATAGGGATTCTCAAAGAGAAACACCTCACTAACAAGATTAACATAGCATGCATAAACTCTTACCTTGGATACACAACTAATACAAGACAAGAGGTCCATAATCTTACCACATTAATGGAGGAAATATAAGAGAAACAAGCCCTAAAATCCTTCCTCCTTGAATTAGCCTTGAAAGATTGCAAAAAAACCTTAAAACGTCAAAAATTATCCCTCAAAACCATAGAAATCACAAAGAAGAGAGGTGTGCATCACTAAGGAGACTCACATGCAAAAAAAATTGTTGTAAATGATCCCATGATGTTTTTTACAAATGAGAGGAGGGCGTTTTATTTATATGAGAAAAATCCTAGCTTTCCCTCATCGAGGCCTACTTGTATAACTTGAGTTAAAATTTACTGTTAGGGTTTGTCACCCACAATTTGAGAACTAAACCTCAAAATATAAAAAATGATGACAAATAAGTGATTATGGCTTCAACAAATCAAATGTTGAGCTTGGAAGGAGGGCGTATTGTCCCAACCAAACCCAACAAGGTGTTTTTTGCCTTCAACAACCTCCTTGCTTGGACAAATCTTCAAAAATCGTTTTTAATGGCGAACAATTTGTATTTTTTAACTAGGATGACCAAAAGAAAGGGGTAATGCACCAAATAAGATCCAAGTAGATATAATAGAGGTGTGTTAGAACAGGTATAACAACCCTTACAAGCGCAGTCACCTTTACAAAGCATGAAATCACGAGTGTGCCTAGGGGATCCTAAGCCATGTGTCCTAATGGAGTCAACTCAAAGTGCACCAATACTTACCCAACGCATAAACACCTGACATGATGAGGAGTTACCACCCATCAAGGGGTACACTGCAAGACCACAAGACTAGTACACCTTGAAATGAAGATCAAGAAGACTTGCCATGACCAACCAAGGGGTATGAATCACCGATAGACCAACACTTTTACATAAAGCAACTCCAACTTGGCCTTTTACAATGGAAAAAGGACCCCTCCTCCTTGACACATCTAGTAGGGTGCATTGCAGAGAATCTAGGGTGTAACAAGTTTGAAGTTGAACTTTGAGACATTAAATCTTGTGTTAGAGTCTGTCTTCCTATGCCTTTGTTACATATGAATGCAATTTCAGTTAATCTTGGTTCCCTTTTCTCTGCACCTATGGTTTGTGGCATTTAACATGGTTGGATCATGTGAGGTATCTTTTGTTAGTTTCTCTTTAGATCTAATTAGTTTATCTAGGATCTTTATCTGAAAGAATAAAAAGTACAACAAGATGCATCCGATATAAAAGATACACGAGACACAAATATTTTCATTGGGGAAACCATAAAGGAAAAAACCCCGCAAACTTCCTCAAAATAGTAAGATGATAAAAAACAGTAATAAGAAGTATTCAACAACTATCTATCTCTCCTCCTTTGTCTCTCTCTCTCTCATGCGAACTTGAGAGTGTGAGGTGTGTATAAATGAGGAAGAGCGCCTCCCTATTTATACCCTTTCAAGTCACTGACCAAACATAAGACTGGGGCCCACATGTCTTCCCTAACAGGGCTGACTTCTCCCAGAGAGACTCCAAATACACATTACATGATGTTACACTAGGGACTATTTTCCCGACTTACAACAGAGGTTGTACCTCAAGGTATAGACAAAATTAAGACATCCCGCAAGGGGGTAAACACATCCCCAATGGGGGTACAACAACATACAATGATAATATACATCAGAATATCTTCTGAAGTTACAAATACATCAACACTCCCTCTTAACTAGGAAGGTATTCTCTCTCTTCACAGTCATCAACACATATGGTCAAGTCTTCATCGCAGAGTCATCATCACGAAGTCATAGAATCATCACCATAGTTGCTGCCATTATCTTCTTATTATTGATCATCAATCGGTACTATCTGTCATCGGAAGTTTCTATAAAGCCAGCCCTCTCTCGACTGGGTGTAGGCCTAGTCCTCATCCGGGTATTCATCACGTCTCGAGCAAGCCATCTCGTAGGAATGGTTTAGGACCTTCTTTACATTGCCACGACAATAACCTACGTCTCCTACCTTCATCTCATCGTATCCAAATCATCTCTTTTGTCCTGCACAAAATGAAACAAAGAACAAAGCTTTAGATGCAGACCACCTGCGTTCTTTCACCATAGTAGTAAGCCAAGATAATTTTCACATCATTAAGACAACCTGCAACTTCTACTATGTGAGAATCGCCTAGGAGCACACTCAGTGCATTACGTATCTACACGATCAACCTGTGTTCTATCAGTAGAACCTCCTACGTGCACCTCTCGTGCTTCATGACCTTATCATATCAGCATGGGAACACACACACACACACATATATATAAGGACGGATTACGACCAAACAACCTGCTACATCAGGACCTATTACATTCTCTAGTCAACCTCAAGGACTTATTACATCTAAACAACCAACGTCCAGGATCTTTTACGTTCAAACAACCTTCTGGGTGTATTACATCCAAGTAAATTGCGTACCATGCCAGGTCTCATTTTACACTTGGACAACCCACAGGACTTATTACATTCGAGTAACCTGTGTACCACGCTAGGTCTCATTTTACACTCGAATAACCTGTCACAAGACGGATTACGTCCAAGGATAACCTGCGAGCTTCGCCAGGATTGATTACATCCGAGGACAACCTACAAGACTGATTACGTCCAAGCATCCTACTTCAGTCGGATATTTCCCGCTCGAACAACCTGTCACATTTCCCATGTGAGATATCATGCATCAACTATTTCTAGCATAGAACACATCAGGACTAATTACATCCAAGGATAACCTACGAGCTTCACCAAGACTTATCCAAGGATAACCTACAAGATTGATTACGTCTGAGCAACCTGCGAACTTCGTCGGGATGTTATGCTCAAAAAACCCGTCTCTCTAGCTATGCTAGAACACATCAGTCTCTCTTTCAAGGGGTCTCGATCTGGATCACACCAAGTCTTTCTCTGAAGTACTCGAACTTCACTCTCGCTGGAGGCTTGGTCAACACATCGGCTATCTGCTCCTTTGTTGCCACGTACTGGAGCTTCACTGCTCCTCTCTGCACCATATCCCTGATATAGTGGAACTTGATCTCGATGTGCTTCGACTCATCATGGAACACTAGGTTTTCCGACAGCTTCACACAACTCTGATTGTCGCAGAAGATACAAGTCACATCCAATTGGAGATCAAATAAGTCAGGTAATAGCTTTCACATCCACACTGCCTCGCAACTAGCCGAGCAAGAGGCAACATACTCGGCCTCGGTTGTACTCAGCGCCACACATGATTGCTTCTTGTTGAACCAAGAAATCATGCCACATCCTAAACTGAAGCAGCAACCTGAGGTGCTCTTCTTATCAGTGGCGTTACCTACCCAGTCCGAATCAACATAACCGTGTAGGTTAATCTTCTGATTCGCATCATATTTGAGTTCATAATCCATTGTACCTTTTAGGTACCTCAGAACATGCTTTGCAGCTATCAAGTGAACATGTCTCGGATCCGTCAAGAACTGGCTCGGGGTGTTCACTGCAAAGCATATGTTTGGTCTAGTATTCGTCAGATACATCAATGAGCCAATCATCTGACGATACATCGTGCCATTAACCGACTCAGATGAAGCATCACTCAGAAGCTTCAAGTTAGATGCCATAGGTGTGGCAATCGCCTTGCAATCCAACATTCTGAATCTCTTCAAAATCTCCATTGCATACTTTCCTTGACCAAGGAAAATCCCATATGCACTCTGCCACACCTCCATGCCTAAGAAGTAGTGCATCATACCTAGGTCTTTCATTTCGAACTTTGTAGCAAGTCTCCTCCTTGCATCTGTAATGAGTTCCTCTTCGCCTGTTAGAAACAAGTCATCGACATATAGCAAGAGTATCACAGGCCTTATGTCTTCCACCTTGAAGTTGAGGTTGGAATATGCTTTTCTCTTGGTAAATCCCAAGCTCATCAAGAATCTATCCATCCTGTCGTACGATGTCCTCACTACTTGTTTCAATCCATACAAGGCCTTCTTCAATTTGCACACATGGGTCTTCCTTTCATGTGTCTCAAATCCCAGTGGTTGTTCCACGTACACTTCCTCCTCAACTACACCATTCAAGAAAGTTGTCTTGACATCCATCTTGTGTATTTTCCATTTCATAACTGCTTCCAAAGAAAGTATGGTCCTAATGGAAGTGTACCTCGCCATGAGTACAAATGTCTCTTCGTAGTCTATGCCTTCTTTCTGTGAGAAGCCTCGTGCTATCAACCTTGCCTTGTATTTCTTGATGCTGCCATCTTTAGCATCCTTGATCTTGTAGATCCACTTTGAAGTTACGGCAGACTTCTTCTCCGATCTCGAAACTATCTCCCAGACATCATTCTTTATGATCGCCTGATATTCCTCGATCATAGCACCCTTCCATTCTTTCTTTTTTGCATCCTCTTCATAGGTGGAAGGTTCTCTATCAATGATGTCACACAGCAAGGCCACATTGCTATTGTAGGGCTTTGCCCTCTTTCTCTCTCTATGTATTCCTTCTGGAGCGCCATACCTTTCAACTTCTCGTATGAGCTCCCATTCCCATGTTGGTTTCCTCTTGTGGGAATCCTTCTCAAGGAATGTCTCTACTAGCTCTTGCGCTTCTGTCACGTCATGATCTTCATGGTCTTCTGGAATTGCTTCTCCAATTTCCATTTCTCAGACTCTCGTTTCTTCAGGTTCCTCGACTTCCTGGATAGGAGTCCTCCTGGATCTGAAGTATGTCGAGTCTTCATCAAAGGTTACATCTCTATTGATGTCGATCTTCTTGAATCCTGGGAAGTATATTCGATAGGCCTTTATTGTATCACTATATCCTACGAATACACCCTTCCGCTTAGAAGGATCGAGCTTGGTCCTTTTCTCCTTTGGGATATGTATGTAGACCGAGCAGCCAAATATTCTCATATGGCTGACTTCTGGTTTCTCTCCTGAGAAAGCCTCTTCAAGAGTCTTGTTGTGAAGTACTCGATGAGGAGTACGGTTGTATACATACACAGATGTTCTTGTTTCCTTGAACTTACTGAAAACTTCACTTTTCCCTTTCAAGAAATATATCCAAGTCTAATGTGAGAAATCATCTATAAAGGAAACATAGTACACATACCCGCTTAATGAGCTAGAAGACATGGTTTTACATACATCCGAGTGTACTATCTCCGATACTCTTTAGCCTTGCTCTCACTGCTGGGAAAAGTCTTCTTCGCATTCTTTCATCGTGCACATCCCTTGCAAATGCCTTCATGCTCTGTCTGGATCTCTGGCAATCCTGAGACTACTTTGCTTGCCATCGATAGTGCTCTATAGTGCACATGTGCAAGCCTTCTGTGCCATAGTTCGCTTGGTTCAATTGACTCATGAACCAGTGCTTGTTCAGGTTGTCCCTTCAATTTGTACAAGCCTCCGTCTTCTTCTCCAATCACTGTTAACGCATCCTCTATTGTCTTTCCTCTTAGACACATCAGAACTTGGCCATCGACAAAAGCAGCCCTAATTCCCTTTGCATCTAGTGTAGAGATGGAGAGAAGATTCTTCTTCACTCCTGGAACATATAGCACATCCTGCATCTTTAAGGATTTCCCGAAGTCAAGCTTGTATGAAGCTTCTCCACTCCCTTTTATGGGGTATTGGTAATCATCCCCATGTTTCACCTTGTGAGGTGACTCATGTTCAGAAATATTAACAAATGATTCCAATCACTGCTCTTCATGTGAGAGAATGTTTGTGAGTGCTGCAGTTAGCACATACTCTTCATCTGAATCATCCTTCTATCGTTTGAATCTTTTGTTTGTTGGTTCATCATCTTCAGCAATATGAGCATGGTGTCTCTTTTTCCTGATGGGACAATCTCTTGCAAAATGTCCCTTTTCATCACAAGTGTAGCATTGAACATTTGAAGTATCTCTTTTGGTCTTCTTCAGTTTCTTGTCCTTCTTCTTGTTGTGATGCAAGTTCTCCTTCTTCTACTTTTTCTTGAAGTTATTCCTGGTGTGAACTGTGAGAACTTGATCTTCAGTTGCTCCCATCTTCTCTTCTCTTGTCACGAATCGAGCTTCTTCTTGTGCACATTCTTCTCGGAGTCTGTTGAAAGAGATCAACCTCCTTCTTGCACAAATCCCTTGAATGAATGAGTCCCATGATCTAAGGAGACCATTCAAGGTAGTCATTACAATTTCTCCTTCTTCGACATTCTCTTCAACAGCGTCAAGTTGTTATTTGATTTGAGCAAACCCTTGTGAAGTAAGACTATATAGTCTCGGAGTTTTGTATCTTCACATTCTTCAACCAGTTCCTCAAAGTCATCTTTCGATTGATGTTCTTTCCTTCGAACATCTTTGTCAAAGCATCATATACTTCCTTCGGTGTCTTGAATGCACACACATGGGGGATGATGTGATCCTTAATAGAATCTGCAATGATTCTCTTAGCCTTAGCCATGCTTCTCTTATGAGCAACCTTAGCCTCATCTCCCTCTGGTTCTGGAACTTCTCCAGTGATGAACTGATCCAAGTCATTTTCTTCAAGGATGAGAGAGATTATATACTTCCATGCTCGGAATTTATCAGATCCTCCAAACTTGTCCTCAAGTCGAGTATGGTGAGTCATCTTTTCAAAAGAGAACCTCAAATGGAAATAGCAAAGATTTAGATCTTACCGATTTGAGGTGTTCGACCTGGTTCCAGAGCTGTCTCACCTAGGGTTTCTTAGAGAAACCCTAATTTTCCAAACTTGGAGTTTGGGAATTTTGTCTGGACAGAAAGATGCGCCTCCTTGAGGCGAGTCACTCAGCAAGGTCACTTTCTGAAAACTGAGGTGGGAAGCCTCCAAAACTTGATGCCCTAGTTCCTCCCGACACCAGTGACAGGGTCAAAAATAAAACTTCTTCAAATCTCAAACTGCTTCCACCAAAAGATGCGCCCTACTAAGGCGAGTTAGTCTAGCCTTCTTTTCTTGATGACATGTGGAGAGAACACCTTGAACAAGGAAGCCCTAGTTTCAGTTGTCGTACAGTGCCTTCTTTCAGAGAGGCTCTGATACCATGTTAGTTTTTCTTTAGAGCTGATTAGTTTATCTAGGATCTTTATCTGAAAGAATAACAAGTACAACGAGAAGCATAAGATATAAAAGATAGACGAGACACATCATCGGGGAAACCATAAAGGAGAAAACCCCACAAACTTCCTCAGAATAGTAAGATGATCAAAAGCAGTAATAGGAAATATTCAACAACTATCTATATCCTCCTTTGTCTCTCTCTCTCTCTCTCATGCAAACTTGAGAGTGTGAGGTGTGAATAAATGAGGGAGAGGGCCTCCCTATTTATACCCTTTCAAGTCACTGACCAAACATAAGACTAGGTCCCAAATGTATTCCCTAATAGGAGCCGACTTCTCCCAGAGAGACTCCAAATACAAATTACATGATGTTACACTGGGGACTATTGCCCCGACATACAACGGAGGTTGTACCTCAAGGTCTAGACACAATTAAGACATCCCGCAAGGGGGTAAACACGTGCCCAATGGGGATACAACAACATACAACGATAATATACATCAGAATATCTTCTGAAGTTACAAATACATCAACATCTTTATGTGAGTATAATCAGTGTGAGGTATTTTGATACAAAATTTCTTTTTTATAAAATAAAGGAATAACAATATTTTAATTTGAGAATGTATATTTGCTTTTTCATTGTTAATTATGTTTTTTTTCTTTATTTCTTTGAATCTTGTTGTTCCAAGCAAGAGGCACTAATGTGCTTATATAAAAAAGACAACTTTGAAATATTGTAGATTATCGCTGTAGTTTATTGGATATGAGTCATGTATTCCAATATACTCCCCTATACCAAAAATAACAAACCTTCTCCTTTGCAACCCAAAAGTCTCTGCCATTAAGTTCTGATAGCTCTTCTGAGAGACAATTTCTTTAAATGGCAATCATTGCACATTCTATTAAATAACATCCAAAGGTGGGATTATCTGATGGGTAAATCCATTGATTAAACCACTCATAATGAATTAATTACCCATTGATTAAACCACTCATGAATTAATGTTGTGATAACAGGCTTCCAAAATCCACCTTCCCCAAGGTTGGAATTTTAGCACCTAGGAAAGGGGCCCTTTATTGATAGCTAGGTTTGACACATGATCCACCACCCCATTATATCCCCTTTCGACATGGCATAATTTGACCCCTAAAAGCTTGTCCCTGCCTCTATATCTAGTCTAGGCAGCCTTCTAAATGCCATGGTGGATCCTCGTTCTTTTTTTTCATGAATCTAGAATTAATTTTGTCTTCGAATATGACCCTTATGTGAACAAGCCTTGAGCGAATTTTCATTTATGCTCGATGGTCAGAGGCAATTCCAAGAAAAAGAGAGAAGATTGTCCTTCAATAGAAAGACTGGGAGGGGATGGACTCCAGGCCCTTCATATTTGAAGTTCACTTATACCATTCTCTTTTGTTTTCAGATCATCCAAGGGGTATGAGTAATCACTTATACCATTTTCTTATGTTTTCAAATCATCCAATACAGTCAGTTTGCCCCAGTTCTCAGCCTGGATAGAGTTATGATGATTTTATTCAGTTTCAGAGGATGTACCACTAGAAATGAACTAGGAAATTCACTGAAAAAATTGATTTGGCCTATTGGGTCTAGGAAATGGCAGGAAAACTTCTCAGATGATGTATTTTGGCTTCCCGGATAGTTCTTCAGCAGTCTCAGTCAGCCTTTGGTCTAGATTATTTTATTTTTGGCTCAGTCAGTGAGGATGTCCCCCAAGGGACACCCCTCAACTTGGCTAGATGATGTATTGTATGGTTATATCTTATATTATGAGGTTGTAATGAGGCATAGGGTGAATTAAGCCCCTAGCGACCCCCTTTTATGTATTATCATGTTATGTCTTATGTTATGATTTGATTTTCACCTTAGGGAGGCTTTCTTGAGCAAAAGTGCGCCTCCCCTTTGATGTGGTCATCTCAATTCATGTATTGATCCTTGTATTGATGATCTCCACCGTTGATGATGTCTTAATCTCAACCGTCGGATGATAGTTAGGTAAAATGTGGACACACTCTCAATCTATTTAAGAGAGGTGACCCCCCATTGTAAACCATGAGCTCTGGCACTGGAATATTGAATAAAGAGATTTTTCTGGGATTACACACTCGTGTCTTGTTTGATGAATGAATGAGATGATGACTGGCATTGTTATTCTTATGCACTAAGATTAATCCAGCATAGATTTTGTACATTTTTCTTGCACCCATTCATCTGCAGGTTGAAGGAGGCACACTTGAGGAAGGCGCACTGGTGGGGGGGCTCACTCTGGGCCGACACTCGGGTTTTGTTTATCAAGGAGTGATTACTTCTTCATGATTTCTCGTTTCCTGTACTTTCTTTACATTGTGGATCCTGTTCGATTGCCTTGCTATTGAATTTCTTTGGTTTGGCAGGTTGAAGGGGGTGCTAGGGTCACTGACTGAAGCAGCAATCCATCAAAATATTGCTCGGAACTTTCATTTGATCGAAAGGAAAACATTCTTCATCATCCAATAGCTTATCAACATGATCCAGGTACATCTCTCAAGTAACTTCTTTGTCCTTTGATTTTTCCATGCATTTCCCATCACCATTTTCAGTAAAAAACCCTCTTTAGAAAATAGGAAAAATCAACGGATCGATTTGCACTGGGAATATGCAAATTCAACGATCCGAATTTTGTCGGATATCCTGAAGAACCTCTCCTCCATCCTAGGCATCAAATTTAGACTCCATTTGTCCATCCCCAGGCACTGGTCCCTTAGGGAGGAAGTGCCCCTCTTAGTCTGCTAGCCAATTTCCTTGTGTGTTTTCTTCTAGTTTTACTTGGATTTTCTCTGATTGCTGAATCTTTCATCCAAGTCAGTGTGTGGGAAGCTTTAATTCTCCATATCAACCTCATCCTGGGAATTCCTCATTTGTTCGCTTAAATCCCCCCAGGGTCTCGGGTTTGATCATCTGAACCAACACACTAATCCTAGATTCGATCTAAATTTCTATAAGTCACTTTGTTATCTTACTTGAGTAGCATTACCAACACCTTTAACCACCTCTACTCAAGTACTCCTTAATATGTGGCTTATCCCTTAAATCTAGGGTTTCAAGCATTCACCTTACGTATTCTCCGTTGAGGTTTGATCTGGTGATTTGCTTTAGGTCTGTCCTTTCAGGATTGGTCTGGGCCTCCCCCATTGTCACTTGGGCTTCTCCAGTGGCATAAAGCGAAGGAAGTCCTAACTGGCGCGACAACCATCCATCTTTTGGGGGTTAGGGTTTTCGTAGTTCGTGGCTTTAGTTGTCTGTCCCCTCTGCCATCCTGTATAGGATTACTCTACGTGGCAATGTAACGTTTCCAACCCTCCGACTGACGAAGAGGACGCTACCACAACCGTAAACATCCAGGCAACTAGCCCATGAACATGAACATACATAAAAGAAAACGAAATGCTTGAACATAAAACATGCAAGGATGCATAATTACTCAACATACAGCGGAAGCAAAACATACATTCAGGCATCAACTTGTTCATCATGATTCATTAAACAGTAAACGTAATTGCAAAGATGAATTAGTCAAGAATGCTCATCTTGTGTAGACTTCGTCCCACAACCAGCTACGTCGCTGCAACGTTCCACCCAACCATAGGCCAGCGTGCTCATCAATCTCTCAGCAACACTGCCACCCCCGAGCTGGGCATGATTNCAAAGCCAAGGTACACAAAACAACCAAGCCAACACAGTAGGGTTCATCAGGCTATCAAGAAGTTGGGAAATGCTGAATGTTAAGCTGGTGAACTCATGGAAGAGCTAAGGACGCCTACACTAGAGCTAGCCTGACTTCTAAGACACCCACGCACACCCAACACCAGGAAATCAGTCCCTTCTCTGCTACACAATCCCTCAGGCCCTGACCCCCCTTTCTAGTGCTACTCCGGGGTTGTGGAGAAGAAAGCCAGCCCTCTAGCTCTGTCTGTGTGGCTCCTAAACACCCCCAGGTTTATCAAGCAAACCAAGCCTTCATCCCACTCCAGCACAGTCCAAAGACATACACGCAGCCAACAAGCGGTTCACAGCTTAGACAGGGGAAAAACGATCCCTGAGTCGTTCTTGGCCCTATCGTGGCCAAAACGACTCAATAAGAGCCACAGCAAACCCAAAAGTAACTCAAACCCACAACAACGAACAACGTGGGGAAAACCACAGCCCCGGTCTCAACAAGGAGGCAACGGGACAATTGCACAGCCCAAAAATGGAAGAGGAAGCAGGCTCTCAGCATGGGCAGGACGAAAAGCGTATACACAGGCCACCAAATTGGTGAGGAAACATACGCCCCCGCAGAAAACGCGAATGGCTCCTCCACCAGGAAAATCGTGGGTGACCGTAATCGGTTTTCCCAGCTCTGTGTGTGGAAAATGATGAAGAATCCCCATCGGTGCGTGAGAGAACAAAACGTCTCTTGGAGATTTTTTCTGCCCACGTAAAGGAATGACCCAACTGGTGGAGTGTGCGTGAGGACAAGCCTGCCACCCACCACTACCCAACATTAACTGCCCCCAACTAACAACAGGAGTTTTAAATGGGTGGTTGACACATGGCTTTTCCCACAAGATCAAGGCTCAATAATTCCCCCCCCTTATCCTTAGGAAAATCATGCCCTTTTCATTATTGTTGCACCGTCGTAGCTGGTTGTAGGTGCATTTAATTAGAGTGCATATTTACATGATGCCAAACTATAATGTGCCAAATAGCACGATATACCATCGGCAACGATCCCAATTGTCGAAACATAACACAACCAAATGGATGGTGGGGCTTTTTCCTTTAGCTCCACACCACGATTAATTACAATATATACATCATGTATATTTTAATGCAAACGGGGTCAAAACCGGGGTATTACAGGCAACTACAAGATCCATGATAACAACAACTATTCCCAGCCAAGTCAAGGATTAGTTGTTAGACTTAACCAATAAAGGAAGCAGATTTGCAAACATGCCTCAATCAATAAACAAGGTAAAGGCAATGACAAAAGCGGGTGCTTTCTTAAAAAAATTGTGAAAACATTTTCTTGAAATTGGAGCCAAAGCGGAGATGTTAGTTCTTCTCCCTTACGTATGGAAGGGGGACCTGTGTAATTGCACTTTGGCCATGTGATGAATCATTCTTAATGTACATTTATATTTAGTAATGAAATATAAGATGCATTTTGCAACAAAGGAATTTGAAAATAAACCAACAATTGTCTTAAAACATAAAAAAAATATGGCCATTCTGGCTAGTTACGTGATAAGCTCTTCAAAATTGACAATGAAAAATTAGAAGTATGAAAAAGGATATAGTAATTTCATTCACGTTGTACTTTTCACCAAAAATTTAAATGAGTACTCCAGAATGTTAGAAGAAATTGTGGCCAGCAATAGCCAGGAGGCACATGCTTACAGAAAAAAGGAATTCAAGAGGAAAACTAATCAACCTTTTGTTTGGAACTATACCATACTGGAACACATAACATTCCAACTAATTGCCATGTGTGATGGTAATGGTGCACTGAATCGTAGGGTGTCTGAACTAGAATACTTCTTATCAGCACTGTTTAACTGTCCAAGCACCTTGGCAACATTGGGAATGATCAACTCCCTGCAGTGTAGATGCAGCAAAGGTACCTTTGATAGAACAGTACCTTTCTCGACGTTAAGGACACGGCGTCGCTTCAATCTATATTGTTCTCCCGTCTCTGGATCAATATCTATTTGAGGCATCTGTTTCCATCGCTTGTGAACATACCATCCATATTTGTAATCCCCCACAATGGGAGTCCCCAGGGCTTCAGCACAATGAACACGGAGCTACAATAAACAAAATTCATTACGTTAAGATACATTGCTAATAATGATTATATTAGACAAGGGAAATTCAGTAGAAGCACCTAGTAAAAACACATAGGTAATGTAGACACAATTGACTGTAACTTCATCTTTTTTTTCTGAGGAAAACTTGACGGGATCCCCCCTTCCCCGGAATATCCAGATGGAGGGTGGCTCAACCACCAGCCACTAACACCAAGGGACTAGAGCAAATTTGAACCTGTGACCTATGGCCTCCCTGTGGGCCAAATGCTTTGGGAAGATGTTTCAATTAACTGAGTTAACTCTTGGAGCTGACTGTAACTTCATCTACATGTGAGAATTTATATGTTACCTTCTCAAAAATGTCAAAAATATCAGGAAACCAGAGTCGAGGACTAACCACACGACAAGAAATTCAGACAACCAGATTTAAATAACTCAAGTTACTTTCTCACCAAAAAACAAACAAAACTGGGAACCTTCGCTCCATATTACATGGTCTTCCCTTACTTTCCAAGCAAAGCAAGAATTAATTTTGCTTTACCTCCTAAATAACTCTTATACCTATGCCTCCTCTGGCACATAGCATTATGGCAAGCACCAAAACAAAATATTGAAGAAAATAAAGAGAAAGGATGCACTTGGAAAAACCACCACACCTGATGCTTTCTCCCAGTAAGTGGGCAGAGCTCGATCCATGAGCAGCCTGTTCAAGTAACTATTGCACGTAAATCATAGTATTTATTCCTTCAGTTAACACAAACATGAAGAAAAGCATGCATAGTTTCGTTGAGAAATGTCTAGCAGGAGACATCTCTCAATGACTTTGCATACGTTGTTTCTAACAGGCAATGAACATGTAGAGGAAAAAGTATCTGATGAAAACCAAAAGCTTCACCTGCATCAAATTTACTTTTTAAAACATCAAAACAAAACAACCCTAGAAGTTGGCAAATGCATAATGTCAAAATATTCTTTTAAATTCCATCTTAAACTATTTCTCAGCTCCCTCCCTTCAAGGGAAGTTTTAGACATGGCTTGATCAAATGAACATTGTTTTCACCAAAAACATTAACTCACCATGAACAGAAGGTCCCATTACTCTATACTCTGTTATTGCCTCTTGTGCACAGTCCATTGTAGCATTATTAGCAATAATAATTCTTTCAGTCTTTACACCATCAAAAACTACCTGCAAAACATAAGCCAAATTGATAAGATAATGCTTATTAAATCACCTCAACGAAGAAATATTATGATCCTGTCAAATTTAATATTTACTAAAGAACGTCAGACCTTAATTTATTTCCCTATTTTATAATTAGACCAGTTTTTACAAATGAATTTCCATGAAGAAAAAAGTTCAGTAGCACAATGAGAGCTTTTATGTTTTGTAAAGAGTGTTCGCAACTTCCAAAAAAAAATACTAATGCAGCCATTTCTCTTTTAATATTGTCAGGTATTGTAACAGGCGGAGTTTTGTCAACAATGAGCAAATGAACACAACAATTCATCAAAAATAACTTAGAGAATTTAAGTTTGCATCAGAAACTCTTATTTCCTATCCTTATGAAAGACAAGTATTGACTAAAACTAACTTATACACATATTACAAACTACAAGAGGTGGATATTCTCAAACCCTTTACATTTACAAGGTGCATCATCAAAATTCTACACTAATACTTTATGGAGTTCCTAAGTAAACTTTGTAATTTTAGATTAATATTAAATAATGAAAACTACTTTTCTTATCTTTAATGAATCACTGCCAAGGCTTGAGCCCGTGTCTTTTATTTAATGATCTTTAGGTTTCATGCTTCCTACAGGTCCTTGTGGGTTTTAAAAAAACTTCAATATTCATATCTTTGTTGACTTGAGGCCAAGGGTCTATGACCATGCCTCCAATTTTCTTGTTAAAGGATTGAAATTATCCCCGTATGATGAAAGTGTTTCTATACTATATTATTCTTGATAATAGTAACAGTAATTATAACAACAATAATGGGAACAGCCACATAGCTATTTATTGAAAAAAAAAACTATTACATGTTGCTTAAAAGTTTCACAATAATCAAGTTACAACTACCAGAATGACTTTGTCAGAAGGTTCTTGGGAGGAAATCGGATATATAAACCGCCAGGGTTCAAGTCCCTCTATCACCACCCAGGTTCATTAGATAATTTCATAACTTGACCTTTGATAAATATCATTAAAATCTTAGATGCTTATTCCCCGTTTAGCACCATCAATGGCTACCGGAGAGATTCAGGTTGTCAAAGATATAAACTATAAACAGTAGGACAACCATTACGGTGGTTGTATAAATACTTTTTTTAATATTCACTGGTAGACAAAAGTGGTCAATTGGGATAAGAGATGCATCATACAACATATCCAACATGTTGCGAGGGTTCAAGTCCCTCTATCACCATCCAGGTTCGTAAGATAATTTTATAACTTGATCTTTGATAATTTATGTCTTAAATTTCTGTTTTTTTAATTTATTTTGGTGTTCAAATGGCATGTCATGAAAATAAATGGCCAAGTGCCAGGTTTCAGATTGTCTGTGAAGTGGCCAAAATCCAAAATCAGACAGGTTTTGAAATAAAGGCGTGGCCAAAGACCAATATCAAAGAGGGCTCTGATACCAATATTATGAACAAACCTATTCAATAACTATATAAGCATCCAATCCAAATAGGAGAGGTAAACAAATCCATATACGATCAAATATATATTTGTAATAATGATTGAATGTAATGATTTCCAAGAGCTCTTGTAATGGTATAAGAACTCATTTACTGGTCATTAGATTGATGGTTTACAACCCTTGGTAATTAATTATTATTATTATTATTATGTACTCTTATATAACGCAATTTATACATGTCAACTGGGTCTAGCTTGGGTGGCTGAGAGGAGAAATTGTTATCTTCTCCACCTGGGTTAAATCCCACTTATGACATGTTCTCTCTTTGTGAGCCCATTGTTGACTGGGGTTGGCAAGGTACCAGAATCCAATTCGTGCTTACAGGCTTGAGGGTGGGACAAGATGTTACATGTAAAAATAAAATGAGTAATTTATATATAATTTATGTATGTTACATTCTTACATCATGACAACAAGCATGCCTTCACTATTTCACAAGAAATACCATGATGTTATTGACAGGCCAGTACACTTTATAATCATCCAAGAAAACTCTTTTCTTGTTCCATAAATTAAATTAGTTCTGAATTCTTCAAATAACTTGGTTCATATACCTATTAAAATGCGTATTTCCATTTGATGGAAATCTCTACAAAAACCTGTAATCTTTGACCACCTCAAAATCATTCATATTTAGATAATGATTCCATACTTGGATGATATGAACCATAGCAACCAAACTCTTTGTCATAAATATGATATCATCAGGCAATTTAATATATTTCCATTTCCAAAGTCATCAGCATACAATCTTACACTTTCACTGCATCAACTTCTCCACTAACTAGCACTAGTAGAGAATTGAAGAGGTTTATGAGATTAGAGAGATCAATTAGACGCATCAAAAGTTAGAGATTCCAAATCTACTCCATTTAAGGCATTACTTCCAGGCAGTTTTGAAGCTGAAATGGGATGAAGATAAGATCCACCAGCAAGAGCTCAAACTAAAACATAGACCTTGAAAAACAATATATGGGGAAGATATGGCAAATTATTAATATGCTGAGAATGCATGGCTCTCATCTGTCCACTGGCACAGAGCTATATCCCACTATGTCTATTTGGTTATCAGCCAAGCCATCCTTCATTCCCTGCCTTCAGGCATAGGAAAGTGCAGATACTATCCAACATAATACCATCTCTTGACTCGTTGGAAAGAATGGACAAAGAGGATGCCAATGGCACCATGCTACTGCTAGATGATTTTTAAAGCATCAGAAAATCTATTTATCCTTATTATATTTTGGTTCATTTAAAAGAATGCACTTCCTTTGATGCAGTTCATGTTAATTGGTAGCAGTAGCAGTTCAAAAGTTATTTACTTGGTCTTAAACTAGTAGGTAGCCATTATGATCTGTAGTTATTATAAAATGGTCCTTACTTTTGACCCAAGAAACCAGCTAGTTTTGTTAAATAAATTTCCCACTTTCAAAATTAATAATGTTCTTGTTCAGAAAAAAAAGGAACCTTCATCTCTGTATATATTTGTGTAGAATTACCAGATTATAAAGCAAAATCCAATACCTGAACCTTTGTCAATGGAGCAGAAATAACACCATGTTTCTGTTTTGGACAGCCAATGACCAAAGCCCAATATCTTCGCTCTAAAGTCCTCTCACAATGAGTGAAATCCTAAACAGATAAAACAAAAGAAATACACTGTAGCTGAAAATATAATTTCATTGCAGCCATTAAGAAAACATTTTAAACCAATTCCAAAATGTCATAAGACACACAGATCCAGTTGCATTAATTTATCAATAGAACTGAGATTTTAGGCACATATGTAATATTAATGCACCTTGGGTGTAGATGCTCCATCAGTATTCTCTTGAAACAATGTGTGAAGAAGTTCAATACTTTCCTGTGTCCTCCCCATGACCAAAATGCCACTAGTTTCCCTGTCAAGTCTGTGCACCTAGCATCAAACCGAGCAGCTGATTGTGATATTAGAATATTTTTTTCACTTTGTTTCAAGGCCTCCCAGAATCCATACAAAAACATAGTGGGGATTGAGGCAAGACTTCCTTACAATTTGCTCCTACACAAATTACCACATTCATGATTGAAATATAAACAAAAATACATTTCAGTGGAGAATAAGCAAACAGAGAACTGATAAATGGTAACAATAAATGAAAGCCATTGCCCTTTTCAATTGTTCCCTTAAACAAGTACATAGAAAAGACCAGATATTAAAGAAAAAACCTCTGTAATTGAAGCATTGACAGATGATATCAAGCCTAGACAATGCCTACAGGCTACCATGCAAAACCTACTCAGAAATGACCACAAAAAAAATGGATCTACAAGATATCTGATATTTTAAGCTCTTGGCTGTCCCATGCTTTCAAACTCGGTCAGCACCCATAATAAACTCTCAAGAAACATGTACTATTTGAATAAAATCTAACTGAATTTCTCCAGCAGCAAATAAATAATAATTTGGCAACTTAAGGTCTTTCAGCAAGGAAACCAAACACCATTGTTTTAACTCAGCAAGGAAACCAAACACCATTGTTTTAACTTTTAACAATCAAGCTTGTAGCAGAGGACACAATACTGCAACATCAAGCTATCAGCCCTAGCCCTCCTCGAGCGTCAGTGCTTTCAGATCCACTTTCAGGGTATCCCATCCAAGATGGACTTTTTCGACAGCATTATCAAGCCCACAGTTTTGTATGGCTCTGATCTCTGGGGACCTAGTTTATTAGCGGAGGACTGAGCCAAGATGGAGAGGGTCCAATTTCTCATGCTTTGACGGATCATTAGTTGCAGGAAGACTACTCCCCACCAAAATTTTCAGGCAGAGATAGCAACAAATCCCTTCCGGATTGAGGCCATTTTTTCATTAGTTTCACTTCTCCATCAGATCTAGAGCTTTGCTGATTCAGCCACCAGTAGAGATCGGTACCCCTCCCCAGCATATTGTTCCTCGGAAGTCATCTCCTTGACCCGTCCCTTCCGGCAAACCCCTCGTTGGAATGTTGAGGTTACATGCCTATTATAGTTTGTGGCTAAGTTACACGAAACGGAGAAACGGTTCCCTGGGGACAAAATGGGGAAACGCGATATATATATATGTCTGACCAAGTAAAAAAATATTATAAAACATAAACGGGGACAAAATGGGGAAACGCGATATATATATATATATATATGAGCAAGGACAAAATTATTATAAAACATAAACGATAAATTATTAATTATATTTAGCTGCAGGCAACATTGCCAATGATAAATGATAAATGATACAGATAAAATTTAAATCATACATGTAACATCACATTTTAATTTATGGACCCAAGTCTATCATTTCATTCATGCAAGTAGTAATATCCAAAAACAACCTTTGTAAACGAGGCTATATAGTATATATCAAAAATTAGCCTTTATGTAATATCCCAAATACTGATATTCTCTAATGTTCTATGATAGTACTGACTCGCACACTCAATCTCATACAAATTTGCAAAATAAATGTGCATGCAAACTCGCCATGCAAAAATGCCCTAAAATATAGCTGAATTAGGGTTAGAGTTTTGCATAGAGAAATTAACACTTACCACTGATATTTTGGCTGATAATGACTCCAGAGATAGCTGCATGCATAAGGATCCGGATGGGTGGTCTAATAAGGCTATTTTCCTCCGGTGTTACCGCCCCGTAGTACCATAAAAACCCTCTAGACTGAAGGTGACGTTTTTGTAGGAGGAGAGGTCCGTTAGGGCTGAAACTTTCTGAGCTTGTCCGTCTGCTGATGCCGGAGAGATGGCCTGGCACATGCGGAGGTTTGGCTGCCTCTAAGTGCCCTAGCGAATTGATTAGCAGTTCTGCTACTCACGCCCCCAACTGATCTGTTTGGCTGATAATCACTGCATATCGTAGGATAGGCCTGCTGAGAAATAGGAAGCTGACATGCGGAGGAAAGACTAGGTTTTGTGGTCCCAGCGAATCCTTCTGTGTTTTCCCTGCTACTTCTAACTGCAAAACGTGGATCTGCTAATAACCCTTCGGAATGTGCTAGATCTCCGAATACTGTAGTATATGATGGATGCAATGGATAAACCTGGATGATCTATCCCAATAAAAGACTAGGGCAGATATCTCACTACCGAACCCTCGCTAGCTGAAGACACCGTCTCCAACCCCAACTGTCGCGGCTGCACGCTGTGCTGCTACTCGAAACTCCAAAATCAATCAACAATAACAATAGATGTTTCCTTTAGTCCCATAACCCTTCTTAAATAGATCTTCATATGCTTTTAGGGTTTGCATTTCACTATTAGGGTTTATGCTTCACTTTTGCATGAATGCAATTCTAATTTGATGTTGACTTTAACACTGACTAAACAAGGCCTGTAAGCTCCGCGTGCTTTAGGATATGAACTATGATAGCCTTCTTTCTATACTGATGGCTTAATAATACTGAATTGATGTACCTTTTTGCTACTAGTGCTATCAATCCTCAGTTATTCCCTTTTTATAAAAAACGGAACATTACAGTCCTCCCTCACCAAAGATTGCTTGTCCTCAAGCAATGCCAACGCAACTCCACAACCAATCAAACTAAACCAACTAAATCCAGGGATGATCCCAGGGTCCCAAATTATCCTAGGAGATTTGTAGCACCCTCTGCTCAAAGCACTGCACTGCACAGTACCATCACAATGGAAGCCTCCTATAAGTAAAGTAACTAACCAGGTTGTAAACGAGGTACCATCACAATAGACCTCCTGAAAGCATCCTCTAGCAATCACCAAACTACCAGTCACTGTAATCCCAAGGTCCCAAATCAATCTGAGAATTGCAGAGGTCAAAATGCATCCACTGCTACCCTGCGTAGTATCGACACAAGGAGCATCCTGAAGACTCCCAAGTAACCCCATCAGTAAACATTGTATCCATCCCTCATAAGGTCTCCCACCTGGATCCCAATGCAAACTTGTGCATCTTTCATCCCAAATATCCCAAGGCTCTTGTGGGACTATACCCTTGGCTAGGAATGTCTTCCTAAGAATCGCCCACTCAATAGGACACCAACTCTTAATCTCTCTCCAATCCAATCCCAAAAAAGCACCTTGTCCATAAGCACCATCACAAGGAATAATCCTACCAAGCTAACATTCTTCCCTTCTGATTTCAATTAGAATGCTCATATACTGCTGCCCAATTTCTTAATCTTGGCCAACCTATAAAAACCATCCGCCAATATGCAAATGTTGACTCAAGCTACTGCAAGCCTTGTCTATGTACTCTTGAAGAGGACTGCTTTGAAATGCAATAGTATGTTTCTTCTACTTCCCCATCAAGTAATCCAACTACTCTTCAATAATAGAAAGCCTGACCGCTGACTCGGTACATACAACTTGAAGAACTGTAAGCTCAACATCTCGTTGTACTATGGTGTCTCGAAGTATCTTGGTACTCTCTTTCATCGCTAGAATGCTTTCTTTAACCCGTTCAATCTTCTTTCGGTGACTATCATCTGGAAGCTCTATCTCATGCATGTATAATCTCTCCCTAACCTCCATGTGTGACTGCTCACTGTCTCGACTGTTGTGCTCATTGCCTTGTACCTCATGTATTTCGCCTGTCATAACTGTCTCGGCCCTGGTGTAGGTGATGAAGAGTGTACCAACTCCAACTCATCACACGGCTTGTCCACCATCCAACTAGAGAATGTGCTTGTGTCGCTAGACTCACAAGATGGCTCTAATGCTATCTCCTCATGCACATCCTCATCATGTACTGCTATCCTCTGAAATAAATGCATCTGCACTACATGTCTGCTTAAGCTGTGCCAGCTCTCTAAAGCGTACCTCAGGGTCCTTCCGATCAAACCGCTCAATGAGCCTCTGTGTAAAATCTGGGTACGATGTGATGGTATTGTGACCCAGTGTCACTAACCCATGGTACCACCACTCATGGGCTTCTCCATCCAAATGCAAAGTAGCCAATTTAATGGCATCTGTCTCAATCTGGGGTTGAGATGGAAGTATGGATCCAACTTCTGCACCCAATTCCGAGCTGGTCCACCCCGAGTACCCTCAAAGGTAGGGATAGTCAGTTTCCCTACAGTGCGTTGTAACTCATAGTTCTGGGTGAATGGCCTATTGTAAGCTCTGGGTTTGTTCTTACTTTTAAAGTGGCAGAAGTCAGTGAAGGTCATGGCTGAATGGAAGTCATCTCCTAAAGCTCTATACTCTCTCAGATAAGCACTCATGGATTCTTCTGGTTCTACTTGTGCTAGAGGCACTACAACTAGACTATCTAAGAATTGAGGCATGGTAGGTCGGGAAGGCTTGTTGTATATATGGGGATGGCTCTGCATGTTGGTATGTAAGTGCTCCCCACTACTACTGGTGGATACCCTATCACTATTGGGAAACAAATGACTGTGTGGGGTGGGCCCATTTCTCTCAGTCATTTGCCTGAAGGTACTCATCATTTCTTTTTGCCCAGTAGTGAGTTCTTTTATGGCTGATATGAGACTACTGAAAGTTGTTTTATGATCATCGGCCATTGTTTCTTTGCCCTTTCCGAACTGATACTCTCTGTCCCCCAACTCTATGTCCGCTAACTCCTCTTCTCCTCTATCACTGTTTCTAAACCTCTGTTTCTGGTAAGTAATGTTGTATGGGTTTTCTGAATTCATTTACACTTTTGCATGCCCACAGCTGACCAAGAACATGCTCTGATACCACTGTAATATCCAAAATACTGATATTCTCTAATGTTCTATGATAGGATTGACTCGCACACTCAATCTCATACAAATTTGCAAAATAAATGTGCATGCAAACTCGCCATGCAAAAATGCCCTAAAATATAGCTGAATTAGGGTTAGGGTTTTG